>JAQQSE010000144.1:0-575455 GCA_035772565.1 Antheraea assamensis
CCGTTACGAACGAATATGCATACAAGGCAACAGCCCAAGCCGATATACGCCACCTTGCGCTAGTTGTCTTTTCGGCTGAGGCCTTAAGCGTTTGCCCAAAGCACGGTGAAGCTTTGAAGGAAAAATGGCCAATGGATGAAAATCAGTTCGAAAAGAAACTAACCACACCGCGTCATTCTGTCAATTTATAAGTAATGTAAAACTAAATAAAAGGATGAATAATGTTCTGAATGTTTAACAAAAATTTGCAAGTAATAACACACATTACAATATAGTTCTCAAACGTAAATTATAGAAAACTTGCAATAATCTAGTACTATTATATAAAAACAATACTAATCAAAAATTCAAGATGGCTCCATCCTTTTTCTAAATCTGGATTTATGTTGAAAATGTTAAAATGAATACATGACTCGTTGATCATTAGCAAGGGTTGTAGAATTTAGTTAAGTAAGTTGAAATATCTCCTTCATTAAAACATTGGTTCAACATTCCAATTACTCTAAAGATGGAATATTAATTGTCGGTAAGTGGTAAATACGTAGTTTGTTTTACAGAAAATATCATCTAAAGAGAAAAGCTTACGCATTCGTTAACAATTAATATTTGGTTATAGTTCTATTGTTGGATGAGCACGAAAGCAAAAAGTTTTCAAGTCAATAGGATGTGAACAAAATCAAAATTACTTTATTCAATTTAGGTCCGGAGAAGGTGCTTATAAGCATCAAAAATACCACCGGCGCAGTAAGCAACCCAATCATATGCAAACAACACAATCTAAATTATCTTACATATTTTATAGGAATGTACTATATTTACAATCATTTTTAATGGACGCATAGAATAGACGCATATAGAAAGGAGGCATAAGGAACAATTAGTATTGTTAGTCAATCCCAACTGAAATGAGACCGGTTTATTGATCGTAATCAATTCCACTTTACAACGCTAAATAACGAAAGCAAGATGAAGCATAATAATAAGAGTATGGAACAAAAGTATAAACATTTGTGACATTGTTGTAGAAGCTTTTCTGTACAACTTACAAATATTTTTTGCAAGACAACTTCCTTATTCTCAAATAAACTCGGAAAAGAAACATTTTTCCTTAGCTAGTTTCACCTACTGAACACACCAGCATAAATTATGTTTTTTTCTTTACATTTAAGCATTATATTCGTTAAGACACGTGGAAGACAGTTGCTAATAACGAAAAAACTTCATTCCATAAAAAACCAATTGGCTGTGAAGAGAATGAAAATAAACGATAAATGCGTCATCTACTGTATACTGTTCGAATTAGGCGAATAAAGTAGATAGGCCAATATTTACAAAAGATAGAATGATGGCCAATAGAAATCGTAAGATTTCAACGTGGGCAGGTAAACGAGGATCACGTCTTTAATTATTTATTCGCGCTCTGTTTGTTTGCGTCGGTATCTTTAAATAAATTTCATAGATTTATTCGATGAAACTTACTAATATAAGTAAATGATAGTTAGTCTACCGGAAAAAAAGTAATAGCTTAAAATATTCTATCTATTCATTCATCGTTGTAGGTAATCACCGCTATGGTAATCAAGATGGCAGTAATTTAAATAGGCAATCGCAGGAAAGGCGCTCATGATTTAATTTTAATATTTCGTGAAAAACTATCCATTTAATATCATGCTGCGTATATTAATAAATGTAAGAAAAAATACGTTTACTTAAGAAATAATTTTTTTTTAACAAATTTACAAAAAAAAACTGTCATTCTGCCACTTGTTTTACCACACATAATAGTGAAACATGAAAGCAAATAAAAAATTGACTTAATGCCGAATATACCGAGCACATTGCCGGGTTACGTACGACTTCCGCTGACAAAACAACTTCGGTAAACTAATTTTTGTTCATGGTTTTGACCCCTACTGTCTATGTTACATATCCATCATTCCTATTGGTCGACATGAAAAATTAAAAATGGCCGGACTTTTGTCATATCCTGTTGTCTTCGGCGAGTGCATGGCCTCGACGTCGTCAATCTCGTTTATACCCATATTAAGATTTTAATTATTAAACGCCGCCGCTGTATATATGTAATATTAGCGGCGTTAAATTTCGTGATGGTGTTCTCAAACAGGCCATGGATTTGATGAAAACGGTAAGAACGACGTAATCGCAGTACATTCACTTGAAACATTTGTTTGGCTTTTGTTTCTTGTTTTGGTGATATTGAAACTGGCCATTACATTAGAAAAAATATCTCTTTCCAGAATTGTGTGCACGTGAGAGGTAAGTCATAGCGATTAAAGATAAGTAGACGGTGTTTAGTTTCGAGTTTACGCAATAAGAATCACCAATATGTTGATTTGTCGATAGTTTGATGACACCCGGCAACTGAGCGTTGTTACGCCATCTTAAACTGTACTAAATGATTCGTATATTATTCAGCTTTGTATTAATGCAAGCAAGAATTAGACTCTGAAAATCGTGCTCTATTATAAAGGAATCCTAATAATCATTTTTTCGACTGTCATTGGCACCGGGTATGTCATTTATATTCCTGTATCGCATTTTATAGGATGATTAGCCATGTGCTAAATTTATTATTGTTTGAAGTGTACATCTGGGTTGGTGCGTTCTATATTTTTGCACGGTAGATTGTTTAGCTATTTATATTTTACTATGCTTTTAAATGCAATGTTCAGTTTCTGTAACTTACGCCATATAACCTAAAATTTGACAGACCGTAGTCCAACGTTCAAACGGAGCGTCATTTATGTCGGCAGTTTTACAGCTTATTTCAAGGTTACCTTTTAGTTGAAACCTATGCAACCAACAGATTTCTTTTGATGTTGGAAATTAATTACAACATAGTACTGTAAGTCCCAATAAAATACGATTGAATTTACTTTTTTTTTTCTTAATGTGCGCAACTGGTCGTTTACATATACCATTACAATATTTTTTATTTCAAAATAAGTTGTGTGCACAAAACTATGTAGATGGAACATGTTTACAAGAGCTCATTATAATCAAAATGTCTTCAAAGTTAGATTGTGTTTACACATTTGAGTAAAATTTTATCATTAAAAATTAATGAAGTTCTTTAAGTCAATTTTAAAAGTACGGATAAGTAGTGTAATTATATTGCTCTTTGGTTGTTGTGGAAAATATCACCATTATTGTAAAAGAAAGACTTAAATAAGCGTTCAAAAAAGTTTGTAGATAATTCACTTTTTTACCAAATATGTTATCAATTTTCAAAATCATAATCATCATAATGCACTACAATAATTAGTATAAAATTGAATTAAGTCCTTATGTGACCGAAAAGACTGCTTACATTTAGAAAATAAAATGACAAATCTGAAGTAATGCATATTTTAAATAAATTACAGTAAATAAGATCATTTATCCTTAATAAAACATCACCTTATTTAATTTACTTTTTTACCCACTTACGTCAATAAGAAAAAACAGTAATTTATTTTTGTCGTTTTAATCATATTCTCGCAACGTTAATTGACTTTCTGGTGAAAACTAGAGAAATGTAAATTTTGAGTAATTTCTTTTTTTTATTAAAGGTGTCACAAGTTTATTATCTTATTTAAACAAAACCAAATAAAGTCTAACTTACATACAACATTTAGAATATTTATTTTTATTAATTTGTATATTTATTTTATTATCATTATACTTAAAAAATGTGCATGTTTATTTATGTAATAATATCAAAATTGTAGGTACTTATCATAAATATTTATTTATATTAAATTATCCTCCACAGGAGGTGATGGTATGCTTGTTTTGATTATTTAATTAAGAGAGATTCTTAATCAGCTATCATTCATTGACTATAAATCATTTTATATAAAAGTAAATTTAAATTATATAGTTATTGTGAAACAACTGTTACCACTGCATCCCATGAAATATGTAAATAAATGCAGTTACATAAAAATATATATAATTTTTTTCAAATGTTGACCTTTTTATTTGAAATATATTGTATTCTTATTGTTGTATGTAATAAGGCCATACAGAAGTTAGAAATGTCTTTGTAGATTTCGAATCTTTGCTATCATTAATCAGTATTAAATGGGAGTAAAGGAATTATTATAGTTGAGGAAAAATGGTAGAATTGTAGAAAACAATTCTTATAAACTTCAATTTTTTTTTTATATATATACTTTATAGGTAAACACTTTGATCATAATCTCATCTGTTATTAAATGATGATGTGGTCTAAGATAGTAAGTCATGTTTAACCTAGAGGGAGACAGGCTTAAGTGCAGCTGCCGGAACACACCAACAGGTGCTTGGTGACAGATTTTCAACTTGAGGGTGGTAGCTAGCCAGATGGACTTAGAAAAAGCCCTACCACCATGCGATTAATAATAGTAACTTATTGCTCAAAGAACTGTGTTTGCCAGTATTTTTCTTTTTCGTCGAAGTATTACACTGACTGTACTTTACCTACATGTATGGACAGTGCAAAACCAAAAAAAAAAAGGTGTGTGTGATTGACACAGGATAGTAGTGAAACTTCAGTTAATCGACAAAAGAATGAGATGAATATATATAACAAGGGTATGATAATTACAAAGTATATTTCTTTAAAAATGAAAGTATTGTGATTAATTTTAAAAGATATTTTAGTTAACATATGTTACATAATTTATTGCTCAAGTTCCATATTTTCAGTTTCAACAAACAAGATATAAAAATACTCACAAACACTGTTAAATAATATCACACTGTGCTGACTTCTTACTAAAAAGCTGCTGCATGCAATGTACAGTAGTACACATACTTTTCACATATGCTAACACATGTTCAATGCTCAAATACAAGCAAGTATTAAACAGTGTGCAATATACATTACAATTAGGTAGACCTATGATACAATTCACATTAACCAATCTAATATTATAAAGTTTACAATTCATATCAATCTATCTAATATTGTAATGTTAACTATTACTCTGATGTAAAAATATATTTTTCATTAGACAACACATTTTCAAGGACGGCTACATAACTTCATGCAGCACACCTAAGTAGAGCAAATTTAACGCAGACAAAATCATGAAAAATATTTGCTAAATTTATATATATACCTGGATATGTATCAGAAAAATCATGTTAATCAAGCATATATTTTATGCTTATATGTATAGATTTTTTTCCCATTCAAATAAAGTTTAATTAAAATATAAATGCATTATTCAATTTGCTACTACAGATGTGATGAATTATTATTATAAAAATTTCTATGGAGATGCAGTAATTAAGAATATTAAAAACATAATTACCATAGAAAATAATAAATAAACTGTCACTCACTCTGCCAAGAAACACTTTCTAAAATAATTTGTCCTTGAAGAATAAAGGTGGCGATTTCTACTGTTCAATATCGATCTTTACGTAAAAAAATTATACAATAGTAATATTAAACTAGGGATTGATGTACCTTATTATTAACTATTCTACATCTTGTCTACTCTATATAATACTATGTCTATTGTTGGGTTTTTAGATAAGTTTTGATAATCAAATAAATCCAAATATAAAAGTAATCACCTCAATAAATTCGATTAATTAATAAGCATGTCCTGTTTATTATAAGTGAGACCTTCACTGTCCTTTTACTTTTATTTTAGCTATAGTTCTTACTTGTGCCTCATACTCCACCTCAAATCTACCTATTTAATATGTCGGTTCATACTTCCTAGGCATTTGTAATGAGTACCAGTATCATTACACACATTATGTGTTATATAGTTTTGTTTTTTATATTATAAAGCAATATAAATGTTTAATAACAAAATGTACAGAATACAGTATTCCTGACTTGCATATTTTGTTAAAAAAAATTCAATTTTAATTTACGTAATTGTTATTTTCTACTTTTTATTGGCCAATCAATTTTACTTATCTATGTGTAAAACAGATAAATCACGAATAATTTTACTTTCAGTACTTAGGTAAATAATATTCTGCTTTTTAAGAAGTACAAAATATTACTTATGAGATATGTTCAGTGTTAGTAGATTGGGTTAAGTGTGGCATGCAGTGGCGCATTTAACAGTACATAATTGTTAAATATCAGTGGCGTTTTTCAGGAGTATGAGTTCCTAGACTTATCTGATGTGAAGGGAGCGGATCTTAATAGTCTGCAGTGTGCACTGTTCGAACGGAAATCTGACATCTCGGCGACCGAACATACCGTCGGTCGCATTGAAGCTACTACGGGTAACCTTTTATATTAATTACACTATGAATTGACATTGACATTGAATAAGAATTAATTGTGTTGTTATATTTTTAGATCCGTCATTGAATTCCTCGAGTACAGCGTGCGTTCCGACCGTGTCGAACAGCGTGGACAGTATACCGGGCGGTGAGGGCGAGATGGCGCCTCATTCGCCGGCACGTGGCGCTGCCGGCCCACCGCCACATCCACCACCGTATGCACAACCACCACCGACTTATCCACCGCCTCATCATCAATGGCCCGTAGCACCTCCCAATGTTTACGTTAGCCAGGTCACCGCCAATGTGAATGTGCATGGTTACATGAGCCAGTATTATCAGCCACCAACACCACAATATGCGCCGAGTCCTCAAGAACGAGTTCCTCGTACACATCGTCGTGATCGACGTACAAAACGCCAACCTTCACCCCCACCGCACCCAACACAACCCTATTATCTCCAATACCCACAGTACTATCAAGCAGCTCAAGCTCAAGGTGCTCCATTGTATCATCTACCTGTTTATCAGCCTCTCATGTATGGACCTTATACTTATCCTCCATACTATCCAGAATATCCGATTCCAGTCGAAGGCGACGCCGAAAAGGGACCAGAAGAATACCCAGCAGAAGTTTTAATGGAGCAGGAAGCGGTAGATGCGTACTATGCGAACGCACACTACGTTGGACCACCTTATGGACCACCTGTAGATGGTGGTGTTGAATATGTTCCACCAATGTATCTTCCGCCACCACACCACCCGCAACCATTACAAGCGGCACCTCATCATCACCCCGTGCCACATCAGTTCAATGTACACGCTAAAAACTTCGTACAAGGCCAGGGTCGAAATTTTATTCCCAATGATAAAATCACAGAGCGACGATCACCGCCTACTACGACTTCTACTTCAGCCGCCACACATAATGTCGATGCTTTACCGGTTAAAGATCTTAAGATCTCAGGTAAAGGACTTGGTAGCCCTAAACAAAACGAACGCTTAGTGGACAGTACACACTCTAAGCCAACACTCTCACCCGCGGAAAAATCCACGTCCAAGATTGACCCGAAACCTATACCAATACCCCCCGAAAAAACTGAACCAGTTGTAATGGCACCGACTCAACAAACTCCAAGGACTTTTCCGCCATTAACTACAGGCCCCGCCTCAGTTCCTACTAGCAGCAAGATTCAGCCAACAGTTAACAAGACAATGAAGGGACCCACGGCACCATTCTCAAGTGCGAAACAACCTATGAAATCCACAACTCCGCAAACAATAGTACCTGTACAGCCAGCAGCTTCCACACCAAAAGCCCCATTTGGAAACCGACAGAAACGCGAGATTACTTCAAACAGATCGCCGTCAAATGATGTTACTGAGATACTTGATAGAGCATCTAGTGGTGGCGACCACGGCAAGCGGGAACCACCGCTTCCACCGAGTAAAGCGCCTATGCCAATTTCTATAACACTTCATTCGGCTGGACAACCTTTAATTGTGACGAGTAAACCTCCTTTTGGACATTCTCGTAAAGCAAGTAGTGCTCCCGAACCACCTCCTGTTCCGCAGCCGCCACCACCAGCGCCCACTGCTTCTGATTTCCCACCACCACCAACACCAAGGAATCGAACTGAACCCCCACCTCCAATGATACAGCCTCAACCACAACCAGCTCCAGGGAAATCCTGGGCAAGCCTATTCTCAACAAAGCCAAACACTCCAGCACCGGCATCAGCCTCTGTTATTCCACCTCCGATTACTACCGAAGAACCCGTTAGTCCCACAACAAACACACCACCAGTGGCACCGAATGTCCAGAAACCTGTGGCTAAAGTTCCTCCTTACGACGCATCGCCCCTTTCTGGATCTACACCTGACAAACCATCTCAAACGAGTGCAGCTTCTGTTGTTTCTTATTCGGAGAAGACATCTGTAAACGCATTTAGCGGAACTAACACTGCAACAAGTAGTCCAAAGACCATAACACCAAGTCAAACTGTAACAGAAGTACGAGAAATTCCTGTTCAGCGTGATACTCCAATTGCGGCACCACCTGTACTTTCATCTTTCTGTGACGACCCAAATTCTTACAGGATGGGAGGTAATATATTGCTACTTTTTCGGGTTAAATATGTATTTGAAAATATTTTCTAAATACTTTTTATTATATCCTTTCAGAATTTCTTACGAAGTATCAGCTTGACAACCGTTCAGTATCAATTTTGCCGCGTGGTCTCACAAATCGGTCCAACTATTGTTATGTCAACGCCATTCTTCAGGCATTGATCGCTTGCCCGCCTTTCTATAACTTGTTGAAAGCATTACCATATCAAACACGACGAGGAAAATCTAGCACACCAGTAATTGATTCTATGTAAGTAATCATCTCTGTCTGTATAACAGTTAACTCCATTATGACTATTTTCCATCATAATTTTTTATGTTAACAGTGCATCTTATTTCACAATGCGAAATATATTGTATTAGCTTTTGCTTCGCGGCTGCGTTAATGTGTATTTGAAGTATCCCTCGAGTATAGTACTTTTTTTTTGATAAATTGGACCCTATATTCTTTTCTGGTTGGTGTAGGTACTTAATCTATAAAAATAAATATTGAACTGAATATCAAATAAACAATTTGTTTCATATTTTTTAGAAGAAGGCTTTGAATGTTTATGGTTCTCTTTCTTATTTCACCTCACTATGTAGGATATGATATAATGTTGGTTCATTATTTATTATCTATCAAATAATCTTCCAGTGGTGGTTATTGTGGTACAAAGTATTGTTGATGAAAAGGTTTAATACTTCTTGATAAATTTCATACATCATAAACAAATGCTTGTTTCGTAACTTTTACCTCGACTTTCACTTAATATCAAATCACAAAAACTAGAATAAAGTATGTGATGAAGTAGATCACACAATGGTAGATTCTGGTCATGCCAATATTTTTTTTAATGTATTAATCATTTGATATATTGTGATTTTTTTATTGACATTTCTATTGATTATGACCATGCTCATTTTGGATTAAGCAAATATTACATTACTGTATAGTAAAGACTATTTTTAGATTTTCAGTAAAATTTGTTCATAAATTGCATGATTAGGTTAATACTTTCTTCAGAATTTTTCATAATGTCTATTTTTGGATTAAGAATGTTTGAATGGTATCAGACATCTGAACTGGCACTATCTGCTTGTGGTCACAATTCTGATAAATGATAGAGCCACTAGATGTATATTTGGAAACTGATGATTTAATATGTTTTAGTATCAAGAGTGTTAATAATAGAAAAAGGTCTTAATACATTTTGAGTAACAGACATTTCTTGTGTTATATTTATATAAAGTGAATTTGACGAATTGATAATACTAGTGTTTCCTTACAAGGGTGGAGCTATGCTATGAGTTCAGCCCGGCGGGCGGAGTGGTTCGCAACCCTCGTGGCAGTAGTGCGGCAGCGGGGTGCGCGGCAACCGCCCCGGCTGTGCCCGGTGGCCCACCGCTAGATGGCGCTACGGGACTACGTGTTCTACGCGCCCTTAGACCCTTCCCCGGATCTCAAGAAGGTCGTCAAGAAGATGCAGAAGAGTTCCTCGGATGTCTCCTAAACTCACTAAATGATGAAATGCTTGAAGTAAGGTTACATAAAAATCAGTCTGCCCCTGCAACTATTTGGCTAATTCTTTTTTGTTGTTGTCTGAAGAAGGTGTGACACAGTTGTCAAAGAAAATGATCGATATAGCGAAGTTTGATAAACTGTGTGGAAAAGTGAGTGACACAGAACACAGTAGGGACATTATAAAAATATTGACAGAATTGACATTTAGATGCCATTGTATTTCATTACATGTTCGTACTTTAAAGGGAATATATGCTCTCATTTTTTTCGTTTTTCACCCGTGCAAAGCTCTTTAATATATATGAATACTTTTACAATAGGGTGAACAAATACTTAAATATTAAGTAGGAAACAGAATGGCAACCTCAAGATCCAATCACGACTTCATACTTACATCATATTATAATAACAAAGAATCATTATAACTGATTATATATAACCTATATTCCAATACAAAGCATTTACTATTATTATGAAAGTTAATGTAGAAGTTTGTATGAGATGATTACTGGATTTACTGATTTGATTCCTAAAATTACCTTACTAATGGATAACTATGTTCTATTTGAATAACATAGGCTACATTACTATTTTTTTATTGTAATTAATGCTTACAAAAACCAAGTGGTATATTTTAGTCAGTGTTTATTATATGTGTGATGAAATATTAAAATGTTGTAAGTCTAGAAATTCTCTATTACTGGATAAGTGCTCAAGAGAAGACACATACACCATACCAGTCTCTTACGTGTTGATGATTTAAAACTCCTGTAAAACTATAATTCTATGTTTTGTTGTACAAAATAATATATATTAACATGTTCTATGCCGCGTGTTGGCCAGTGGCCTGAATATCAACTGTTAAACCTGTATATGTGGCACGGAATGTGTTTTCAATTTTCCCAATATCAAAAGGGCCAAATGCCATACAAAAATGTAGATGTTTGATGATGCTCATCAACAATTAGTGTTAACAGTATAGGATTATGAATAGTTAGAGCATTTATGACACCGTGTATAAGTTCACGGCGGCAAGAAAACGTTTGGGAGAGCCTCTGGCTTCCATGGAGATAGAAGGGAGGCGGAGAGTGGTGAGGGAGGAAGCGTTGGGGAGGTGGCGGCAGGACCTGGCGGACGCGCGGTATGGGCGATATACCGTGGACGCCGTCTGCCCGGTCCTGCCGGACTGGATTGCGAGACGATGGGGCTCCCTGATGTTCCGTCTGGTGCAGGTACTCACCGGACATGGATGTTTCGAGTGGTACCTGCACCGGATCGGGCACAGGGAGCCCTCCGCCGCATGCCATGAGTGCGGCGCTGAGGAGGATACCGCGCAGCACACTCTGTCTGAGTGTGCTGCGTGGGAGGAACAGCGCCGCATTTTGGCTGCGGCGGTGGGAGGAGCAGGAGATTTATCGCTGCCGAGCGTGGTTGCGGTCATGCTCGGCAGCGAACAGGTGTGGAATGCGGTGGCCTTCTTTTGCGAGGAGGTCATCTCGCAATCTCGCATCCCCATATTAATAAAAAAAAAAATATGACAAAATTTGATAAACTTGAATAAGAAACGTGTTACACACAACTACTTTTTATCTAAAATGTATTATTAAGAAGATAATTTCTATTTCTAAGATTTTTTCTGAACCATGGAATTAATTATGTATGCCTTAGGTACATAAAGGATAAACTTCTGGTAGGGTAATCAATTAAAAAAAAAGTTCTGGCATAAAAGTGATGAGGTCAATTGAACACCTCGTTCAGGTTTTCAAATAATATCTACAAAGTTACCATGAATGAAATGAATACTGTTGACTGGCAGTTTTACTTAGAAATTATGTCATGTCACAAATTTCATAATTACTAAAATTGTGATATAAACCTAACTTAACTGATAAACGTATTTTCGTTATTGTTACTTATGTTATAAAGTGGACACGAATAAACAAAACGTGCAAAGCTTTTGCATTATTCTACACACCTTGGGTTTCATAAATTAGAATAGATAATGCATATGCACAAATCTAACTCAACATCGGACCACATTGCTTGGACTTGATAACTCGTCACCCGTCAACAGTGTCTTAAATGAATTGTAAATGTATGCAAGTTCCGAAAAATACTGTGGGCTTAAGCCTGAAAGTCTTAGCATATTTTTAGTTTGGTATTCCTTAAGATAAGGAAAAAGTCTGTAAAGGAAACATCTTTATATCCATTCCAGTTGATGAAACTAGTTGAACCAGAAGAACCTAAAGAAGGTAATGGTCAGCCCAATGGCATCATTGCACCAGAACAACCTCATGAAGAGGATGACGATGATGATGAATGGAAGGTGAGTCTTTTTACTTATTTACATTTTAAAATGCAAATTCAAATAAACTCAATGTATCATATAAGGAGTGGTTTTCATAAATTCTTTTAGTTCTATAATTATCACCATAATTTTAAAGATAATCTTCACATGTATGTTATTTATTTAGTATAATAATAATAATAAATAAAATTAAAGTGTTTGTCTAAAATTGATTGATGAAATTGATGTGTATAAAAATCGAGGACCAAGTTATCATGCTGTGTCTATTGTCATGGAACTCGATAATTCGTAACGCATGGCGTAAAGTATATACCCACACTTTCATTTATTGCGACCACAGGCAAAACTTTATGGCGATACACATAGGTATGGGTGTAGCATTACTTTAAACGATTTCATGACAATAATGAATATTGAATCAGGTGATGGGTCCTCGGAATCGGGGTGCTGTGGAGCGACGCTGGGCGGCGCGTCGTACTCCTGTCGCGGATATCTTCCGCGGCAGTACGCGAGTGCGCTTACACCGAGCTCATCATCATGACGTCACTGATGCCGTGCAGCCGTTCTTCACTCTGCAACTCGACATTGAGGTACAATAGTTTATACCAGAATCTGGTCTCCGTCACGAAATATGGGCACAATCTCAAAGTCAAAGTTAAAAACACTTAATATAATTTACAACCTGAGAAGGCAGCTTCAAAACTACCACCGTTTTACATAAACAATGCAGTAATTGAGAACAACAGACATGAATCTCGATCTGGTTTATCTTTTCATCATACATATTTATATAAAAAAATACAGTAAATTTACATTCGTTTTTTGCGATGCACAGAGCAGGATGTTATTTCCAGACATCACCATTGTTCACATATATTGATCCACTCTATTGTCCACCTTTTGTCATTTACACCCGCTTGACTTGACGCTTAAACCCACTATCCCGCAAATTAGTAATGCTCATTTAGACGTTGTTGTAAAACCTAACACTTAACCTAAAAAAACCTGTTACTGGTTTATTCAGATTGAAACAGGGATTGACTAGTCAGTCACTTTCTAGTATTTAAATCATTTCGTTCTTTTTCTAAGTCTAGCTTTTCTTAGATTTGACGGACTTGATGATCAAGAATTTATTGGAAAAGCAAAATTAAGATACCAAACCTGAAACGGCTGAAAATAGAGTTTCCATGGGTCCATTGAGCAATGTCCAAAACTAATTCACTAGTATTTCATTTTTGTACATTATAAACTTCTCATTTGGTGTTAAATGACAATATGATCTAAGAAACACACTAATGCCCGTTTTCGCCAACGCTCCCTTAACGTACCCCTAACTAAGGGATCCCTAGTCTAAAGTGTCTCCTAAAACAGCTACCTAACTTATTTCATTTTCACCATGCTAAGGGTCACTTAGTAGGGAAGCACTTAGTTAACCGTCAGTTTTTTCGTCAAGCCAGTATTGAAATAGATGGAACATGTATTGTTAACAATTTAAATGCAATATTTTAATGTATTTCTTGTAAAAGTAATACAAATACAGAAAAAAAAGGTAAATTGCAATAAATTTAAACCATGTTAATGCTACGATTTCTTAAAATAGCCTAAATATGTTTTGCTTTTAGATAATAGTACTTTAGGCCTGTTTGTGTATAATATAATTATAATAGGTTTATGTATGGCTGTTTGTTTCCTAATTAAATAAATAAAGAAAATATATATACAATTTTAAAATAAAATAAGTCAGCATGATATGTTTATTAAAAATACTGTTAATTGAAAAGAGTTTTTTTCATTATTGTGTTGATGCAGGGATCACCATTTAGTTTTATGTGGGTCCGTTTTAAATTTGTAAGGACTTTGCATTAAAATCAGTGCCTGTCAAGTAAATTTATAATTTTGATCACTAATTGTATAGTACCTACTTTTTTAGTTTTGTTGTTTCTAACAGAGAAGACAATGATAAAATGAAAATAAAAAATATACTAAGCTGATTAAAATATTACCACGTGCACGGTTTTTTTTTCTTTAACTCTGTGCGGCAAAAAAATACTATCTTTTAAGATTTATTATCTTAGGCCGGCAATTCGGACTTGGACCAGTGAAGAAAATAATAAAATAGTAAAACTTTTTTTACACACAAAAATATATTAAATAAGCTAACAGATGTCACTAAATAAGCTAACAGATGTCACTATAAATAAGGCAAAAACAATATGTGGATAAACTTAATGTCTGTATACAAATGAATTTCGACATTTTATTAATTCCCTGGTTTTTTTAACTACCAAAGTTAGAAAAAACTCAAATATTTCTTTAATTTACGATAAACAAACGAATTAACTACAAATTTGTTTTGACATGTTCGTGAAATAAACAATACTTAGCACTAAGTGATAGAATTTCCGTCCCTTAAAATTTAGGTAACCCTTAGGGTGTTAGGGGACCCTTAGACGTTGGTGAAAACAAAATTTCTCTAAGTTGTCACTTAAACGTGTTTTAAGTGTCTCTTAAAGTTAGGTAACGTTGGTGAAAACGGGCATAAACCTACTGGACTAGCTACTAGACTTAGGGGAGCTAATTTAAATAAAACTGTAAAATCCAAGTGAATGAATCTGTGTTACAAAGCTAAGAAAATTGCTAGCTTTTGTGATATAAAGAGATTTCCTAACAACATTTTCACGAAACTATATAAATTTTGACTACAATTGTGACTAAACATTTTGTAAAGTTTGAAACCTAATCTGCATGAAATGTGTCAAATTTTGTGTTGTAACAATGATGCAAAGATTATTTTTCGTCTCTGATATTCAACAATGTTGACTAACAATCCTGAGTATAATCCAAAATATATTAGTCCCAATTAAGGTTTGTTATTGGTGTTTTCTTAAGACCATTTATCATTACAGCGTGCTAGTAACGTGAAAGACGCCCTTGAACTCCTAGCCGGAAAGGACACGTTAGAGGGGGTCAACGACGCATGGCAACAGTTGTCCTTGGAAGAATTACCTGTCGCCCTCCTGTTGCATCTCAAGTGCTTCCAACTCGATCAGGAAGGGCACACAGCCAAGATCGTAAAGAATATCGAGTTCCCTATTGACCTGAAAATCGACCCTAGTGAGTTATTTTATACAAATGTAAACAAGAGGACCATGTTGTTGATCTTTCAACATTTTATATTTGTAATATACTATGACTATAAAAGAGAGCAACTGAATATCTAACACATTTTTGTCTTACATATCTAAATTGATATTCAAAAATGTTACACTATGAAAAAGTTAATGTATTTGTTGAAGTTGGAACTTTGAATTTAATACTATATTAATTATATAAGTTCGTCAAAGTTAAAATAATCATTCTTTGCAAATAAATATTTGAACAATGGCAAATCGATAATCAGTTGCCATGGAAACTTGCCATCACCTTTAATATTCCAACTCTCTTTGGCAAAATCAATCATATCATCCATAAAACTTTAAAATCAGTTACACCACTATAAGTAGTAAAATAAAAGTCTGTTATTATAGTATTACATTGTTCATTTATATATGTTAAGGAATGTTATAAAATAGATCAACTAATAATCCTTAACACTATAAATTTTAGAGCATTAAAATGCAATGTAATAAATTATTATATTATTATTCCTACAATGATGGTATATTATTTTTCGTCTCTGAACGTGATGCAACATCACTATGAAGTTGAAATAAACTGAGTTCATATAAATTACATTATTAACTTAAACCTTTGTTCTTTTCTTATGTATTAATTTTTTTATTGCATCAATTTTCAGAGATAATGTCATCCAAAATGAAATATTCAACGAAGCAGCGTTTATATAAGTTGTTTGCTGTTGTTTACCATGAAGGGGTTGAGGCTGTAAAAGGGCATTATGTGACTGATACCTATCATGGCCAGGCAGGGTGGATAAGGTGAATTTTAGAAATACCTAATGTCTCAATATTAAAAAAAAATGTGCATAGAATCCTCCATTACATATAACAGAAGTTAAATGTCCGTGTGAAATACATTTATCTATTAAAACCTAAAATTAAAATTAATTGGAATAACTATGCGCGTTTTGGTCCTATTACCTATCATTATTTACCTGTACATGGAATCTATAACTTGTCTTCTGTCACACACATTCAATTTTATATATTTATTTTATAACTCGTTAAAGGCATAATTGGAGACAATTTTGGGGATCAATTTAGTACTGAATACAAATAATTCAGTTGTTACACTCTGAAAGTACTTGAATAAAAAATAGGTGTGTGTGCAATTCACACACAATAGATGTGAAACTTCAATAAATTGACAAAAGAATGAGATGAATATATATAACAAGGGTAGGATAATTACAAAGTTTATTTGTTTAAAAATGAAAGTATTTTGATTAATTTTATAAGATATTTTTTATTTTATTTAAGATATGTTACATAATTTATTGCTCAAGTTCCATATTTTCAGTTTCAACAAACAAGATATAAAAATACTCACAAACACTGTTAAATAATAACACCACCCTGACTTCTTTCTAAAGAGCTGTAATACGGAGCCGCATACAGTGTACTGTAGTACACATACTTTTCACATATACTAACACACATTAAATACTCAATTAGAAACAAGTATTAAACAGTGTGCAATATACATACACACCGACATTGGCTCTCTCACGCTGGCTCACTATTTCACTTCAAAAATAGTATATTTCTGTCTCATTCTTTGCCGTATTTGTGTCTCTTACCTGTCGCTTTTCCTTTACATCCGGTTTGAAATCAACGATTCTAAAGAAGTTTCACTTCAAAAAATTTTTTTTGTCAGTTGTACAAAATTAATGATTAGCAATAATTCCTCAAATGCCTATGGATAAAATATACAAAAAAAGGTTTTCGTAATGATCCTCACGTTCTACAGTTTATTTGGAATAGAAAAATAAAATTGCAGTTTGAAAACATTCAGTCACAAGATAAGAGAAAATTATATTGCTCTATACTCGGGATATTTTTCCATTTGGTGCAAATTTATGATAAATAAATATATACTTTTTTATAGTTTTGTGATTTAATCAATGAATACTAAGTTATTAATTAAAAATTACGCAATATTCTTTTCTTTTAACTATTTTCCGTTTTATGTTCAACATTGATACTAATGAAATTATAAAATGTACCAAAGAAATACAAAATAGAATCAATCTTCTTAGACTTGGGACAAGTATACCTCCAACATACAGAGTGCAATAACAATGATGCTATTTTATTTTTCGTCTCTGAAAGTGATATAAATCACTAAACTGTGGACAGCATAAACTGAGTTCCATAAACAAATGTATATAGAGTATTGTAGTTAAATATTGAATAGTAAGAAATGGTTAATGTTTGTTAGGTACGACGATTCGACGGTGACGCAAGTGAGCGACGCGCAGGTGCTGAAGCCAAAGCCGCCTCGGATGCCGTACCTGCTGATGTACCGGCGGCTCGACACGTTGCCGCCCGCCCACCACCGTGCCCCGCCCAAGCCAGAATGAGCATTGCTCAACACCAACTTCTGGCCGCTCTATATGCGACTGTTGAATTTTCACACCTACTACTTCTAGTGATCTGCTCAGCTGTGGATTCAATACAACACAACGTTACACCACTGCACAAGAATTAATTTGTTGCACGTGTGGGTGAATGTTATACGTAAAATTGTGATTGAGTTTCGATTAAATAATGTGACAAAGTCTTTTATGTGATTGCAAAATTTCTATGAAAAACTCGAATATTTGTTTCGGTTTAAAAGCAAGTGGAAATTTACATGTCATTATCACTCGAAAAGTGACCTTGAATATTCAACTAACACAGTTCAGTGTAGAAAGTAATTGAACACAAAAATGATAGTGGAAGTCGAGTGTAAATATATATGGACTTGTTGTGGTGATCATCTGTTATCGTAAGTAATGTAAAGTTACATCATTTTGTTCTCCATTGTACATATTTCAGGTGTTGATGAATGTAGCTGATTGTCTGTAATGAATCTAAATTATTTTCAACAGAATGGAATGAATGTGTTCTATTGTTTATTTAATATCAATTAATACATATGGCTTTATCTAAATTTTAGCCTATATGTATAATATATAAGTTTTCATAAATATTATTTATATGTAGAATATATATAGCTAATATAAATGTAAATTTCATATAGAAAGCAACATTATTCTTCATAGAGTACAAATATTTTTTCCTATTAAAACATATAATTGGTTGAAAAATTAGGTCATGTAAATAAAATTTATGATATTTTCTAACCCTTTGTTGTATTCTGTAACTGCATTACTTGTCGAAATGAGCCTAATATATGTTTAGTATAACATTGTAAGTCCATGTACTTGACAATATGTAATTTGTGGTCTTTATAAATTGTATAAAAAATACAAAAAAAAAAAAATACTAATATATATTAAAAATTCACGGTACATATTATTACACCTGTATTTTTTCAGTGTATCAATGCAACAAATATAATGCAATGGATCAGTAGAAGTACAAAATGTATAATTATTTTGTGATGTTTAGGTAATTTTTGAGAATACCAGAACATATTTTCCTGAATACTAACAGTATTTTCTTTATGGAAAATTTGGTATTGTGTCTGGGAAAAATAAGGGAAAACAATATGTAGCTTGAGTTAAAAAAAAACACGTCCTAGTAATAACATAGTATAAGGTTGTGTGGTGAAGTTTGTTTCGGTGCTTCGTTGGAGAGTGACACGGTGATGAGCCGTGACGTGGTGAGTGACAGTGCCCTTCAATATGTGATACGTTGTGGTACGTTACGGTGGTTAATTGGGATTGTATTAATATTAAACAGACATTGTATAGTTGTTATATAAGTGTTAAATAATAAATATAACTATCGTAATGTTGGTATGTTCTATGAGGGAAGCCTGTTTTTAATATTATTCTTAATATCGATGAGAGTTTATTATTTGAGTAAATTATCGATAAATAAAGGTGTGCTTTCGGTTGTCGATGAGTTGTATGCGATTTTTGCGTGACTATCTAGAATGTTCCAGTACATTCTACTGAATCTACTTACACGATTTTCGATTTATATAAATCCGATTGAAGTATAGTTTTGCTGCTTTTCTCTATTCTTGATTCAGAAATGTAATATAATAATTCAGTGATAATATTATTGTTTTCATTTTCGTTTGCAACTATATCTTTAAATGCACGTAAGACACATTCTTTTTTTTTTTCAAATCACAATGATTAACAGACATTGTATTGATATTTTTTTATCGTTTTCTGTAAGTATATTAGGTTTAGAACTGCTCTAATGATATGATGATATATTGAAAATTAACATGTATGATCTCACTCATATTGTTGTTGTTTGAAAATTAATCTTTGATGTAATTGAGGCAATACGCTATACCTTATTGGATGTTTCAAATGTTAACCTGACAAAAAATTACCAAAAATGATGATGTTTCGAATTAAGGCTAAAAAAATCATTTCATGTTTGAGTTGTTAGAGAAATAAAAAAAAATAACCAAATCTTTATAGATTAGATTATAGAAAAGGAATTACGATTAATTGTCCAAAAAAAAAAACGAAATATTATGTAGTATGTATATATCTAAGGGATTATGATTTTTCCTAGAAACTAACTTGCTAAGTTTTCATATATATAGTTGGGTTGTTGTTTATTGATTTAATTTATGAATACGTAGGTCTATGATATAGATAAATAGCATTTATAATGTGTATTAATTGCGAGACAAGTGATAAACTATTACGGAATTTATTGTTTTGCTAAAATTGAAATTTCGAACTATGTGGAGACGACAATATTTCGCATAGATTATTTATCTATATGATTGTAAGTTGTAGTGCGTTTAATAGACGTGTGTGATAAGAATAATTTGATCATAAACTGATATTTCCTGTACGTTTTTTTTAATGCAAAAATTTGAAACAGTGTGATGAATTGACGGCTATGTTAGGAAATTTCCTACTTTCTTTAATTAATACTCAATATAACTGAATAAATAGAAACTTGACGGGATAATTTATATCGTTTATTTAAGGTATCGATAACATATGAACAATATATGTATATATATATATATATATAAACAGTGGTAGTTGAGAGGGGAGTGGTGGGTGTTTTTCTTAGGCGTTTGTCTTGCCAAAAGAAATCTGTAGACGTGGTGTTTAGGATTTGGAGTTCCCACAACAACATTTTTTATAACTAAATCAAAAGTGTGACCGTCGTCTGGTGATATTGCCAAATAGAATAGTTAATAACCGCGCATCCCAGGTGAAATCCACCACTCTATGCAGAGTATGGCTAAAGTAAAAAAAAAGTGTGACAGCGCACACGCAATGGAGAAGGGAAACTTTAATAAAATGATAAAATAAATTAATATAAATCATAATTCTATCTCATTCTGTCGCACGTTAAATCTTATAGACGTATAGATCTGTCTCTTTTTCGTGTCATCGACTTTCAAAACAAAGAAGTTTTCGCTTTAAAAAATATCGTACGGGTGGTTCTGTCGTTTATTTTATAATTACATTTTCACAAAACATTTAATTGCGACTTGTTTTTTTTTTACTTTATTTATCATATTTTTATATTTTATCTGCATAAGGATGTATACAAACGAAAAATCGTCTCTAATTCCGATGAGTGATGTTCTAGTCTCTGATTTCATACTACATTCTTATTGACTGAACTTTTTTGTAATGGCGTCTCATAAATACGAATTCTGCCAGTGTCAAAGTCCACACATGGTGTCGCATAAATGACATGGTCAATATATTATGACGTATCAAGTGTTGTATGTCATTTTTAAACGTATTATCGGAATCTAGAAATAAAAGCAATAATATGCCTCATACTCACGTCCAATCTAGATCATTAGTCATAATGGAAGTAACAGATCTAACTTGCCTTGCATTAATGAGGATGCCACGGAGTGCCCAGCAGGCGATAAAACGATTTTTACATACTTTTCTTTATTGGACCAGAGCAAATTTACTGAAATAATAAAAAAAAAACATCAGGGAATCCCAATTTTTACTTGAGAAAAGTTTATAAAAGCAGTTTTATTTTTCATACCAAATCTGAGGTCTTAATAACGTTTGCTATAAGTAAAGAGCTCAATACGTCGCTGGTTTTTAAACCTCTCTGTTCAATTTTTCGTTGATCTAATATTCTATTTAAAAATATGCTATTATTATCGATAGCACATTTTATTTTATTATTTAATATGATGAGTTGGTCATTATTAGAACAACTAATAATGTAGCATATTATTTCTACGCAATCTATAACAAAACTTTGAAGATGTAGTTATTCTGCTATCGATTATATCTCAAGTGCCCGTTATTATTATTGACAATAACTGTTGTTATCGGTAGAATGAAACGGCCAATTGGTGTATAAGCACTTGGTCTTACTCATAATCAAAGTCACGATACGAATAACGAATATTCACATGATTATAGTGTTTTTCAATTACGATGCCAAACAGCAAATTAGTCAACAGCAGAATAATTAATAACAGTTTATAAAAAAGTTGCAAAATAATAGCATTATACACATTTTATATATAGTACTTATTGCCATCTGTACTGTCGGTGACCAAAGTTTTGTTTCAGTATATGTATGCGACAACTTTTTAAACTATATAATTATCGATAATAGTAATTGTCTGATTACCGATTAGAT
The DNA here is from genome assembly GCA_035772565.1 of Antheraea assamensis. NCBI lineage: Eukaryota > Metazoa > Arthropoda > Insecta > Lepidoptera > Saturniidae > Antheraea > Antheraea assamensis. The sequence continues at coordinate 21,926 of JAQQSE010000144.1, forward strand.
CGCAGCGATAACTGTATTTTTAGGGTGCTGTGAATTCGTGTTCCTACATTGAAAATAATAATAATAAAAAAAGAAGCCTTAACCTTTTTATATTTATTAATGAAATAATCAATTATATGGATAGATTATCTATGCGAAATAATTTTGATTCCACAGTCGTTAGTTTCAAGTGCTTGTCGTTCAATTTTGTAAATATTATATGTCCAAACAAAAGTTGTTTTGTAAAATAACCTATTTAATTGATTTAACAAAATAGTTTTAACTTTTATAAGTATGGTTGCACAAAATAAGTTATATTAAAATTGTAGGTTCCTTTTGCGGTAGCATTTTTAATTACGGTGTGGTTATTTCTATTTTGAGTTGTTTGCTGCTCGTTTATTTATAGTTTATATGAGTTTTTTGTCGTATTTTTAATTGCACTTTATTATCTATGGTTTAAACGAGGCGTTCGTGCTATTGTGTCGTCACAAGCTGTTCTGAATAATTCTTTGCGTTGTTAGTCCGCACGCGTTAATAATATTATTTCCATTAAAATTTCTTTTCATTTATATATTGAAGCGCCATGAACTCTGAATTTGTAACGTTCATTATTTATGTTATTCATGAATTGATGAACTATAGTATAAATGAAATTTTTATTCGACATGATGGAAAAAGGGGGGTAGCGTTTGTCCTCATTTTGGCACTAACTTGCACACAGTTTATATAAAGCAATGAAGTTGGTAGAGTGTAGTGCGCATGTAAGACTGAACGCAGGGTCCCCGAATGTATCTTTTTTATAATCTTTAAATGTATGTAGGAGCTAAGTTCCTTTTAGATTAACAAATACTGCCTTTTAAATAAGCAGATATGTCTTGCATATTTATTAATTTATGTTACTGGGGTCAGTCTCGTCTTACAAATTTAATATTTTTAATTAATTGAAATATAAAATTTATTTCTTGTATGATAATTACCTCCATATATCATTTGGAATATAGTTAAATCGTAGTCTATATTTCAGTGAAGATAAATGCGGGATGGAAACGATGAGTGTTGTTAACATTCTATTTTAATATAAGGTATATCAAAAAGTAACAGTGAAGTTGCATGGAATAGAACAAAATGTGTAGTAGGTGCACGTACTAAATAACTAAATGTTTATTGAATAAAGTCTGCTTAATACATTTCTAGAGAGTGAATATCGTTTGAAGGAAGTATATATAGTATAACAATGTGGTTATTCTTCGTTAACTTTGTGTTAAGGCTTGTCTCATACATTATAATTTGTTTTTCAGAATGTGGCGGTTTTATTTTCCGAAAATAATGCCGTCTAATTAACGTTGTCGTGAATAAAAAGTATATGATTTTACATTACATTTTAAACATAGTAATTTTGAAATATGGTTATTATTTTACTAGTATTTTAGTGTGGGCTTTGGACGACAATATCTGTCTATAGCACTTTTCAGTTATTTATCATTATTATTTCATACACGTGTATATTTATCATCCTTAAAATAAAGATAGATGAATTGATCCATGTATGAAAGGAGGAAAATAAAATTTTAGGAAGCTATTTCGTTTATTTTGTTATACTTGTTCACAACGCGATGTAATTAGTCATTTTATCAGTATCGTTTTCGCTCTGTGTAATTTACTAATAGTAATAACAGATCAAAGTTGATAGTGGTTTTGAGCTATTGTTATAATTTAAAGGTGTTCGATTTGATTATAGAAACTGTTCCAAATAGATTCGCATATTTTTCAAGGAATATAAAATTAATATTTATTTATTTTAAAATATTCGACCATAAACTATTAGTGTAATTCAAATTGTTCATTCATTCGCACACCGCTAATTATAATGCAGTAGTTGTTTATGGTTCTGTGTGATAGTTGCCAATTTTTTTAATTTATTTATACGCGTACCTAAATTTCTCTCAAGATTGACCGAGTGGAAATTTCACGTATTTTTTTTTTATTACAAATACATATATACTTTAAAAAATTAAAACTGTCACTTAAAATTGCAGTAATATTAAATCGTAGATTTGTTTTGTTATAAGAAGTATGCTTGGAAGTAGTAATACGAGAGCTTGTCGTAAGTAATTGGTAATTAAGGTAATATATTTGTAATTAAATATGAATAAAGTAATAAATTCTATAGATATTTGGATAGTGATACATTATTTTTTATCTGCTTCGTATAATTTACAGCTACTAAGATTTCAATTGAGCAAACCACAGATATATTTTTTTGTATTTGAAATTTCCGCGTATATTTAAGCTATAACTGTTATTTGTACAGAACGTTATAAATTGAATGTACAATTTATTATGTATACGGGAAAATGGATATCGATGTTTCGTTATTCATCGATTCATCGAGTTTATCGAATAAGTATAGTTTCTATTTTATAATAAAATCTGTGTTTTTGTTGTTGCGGATACGGATCATCTAAAATCTTCGTTATTATGTTCAGTAACATTTTTTCTTTATACTGAAGCAATAAAATAATCTCGTCACTTTTAACTCCTATCTTCTGTACACATTTTTTTATTATCTTTTAGCTCTTTCTGCATATTTACGCATGTTTATTTATTTTTTTAATCCGGCACATGAAGTCCTCTAAATGTCAATTTAGTTTGGAAAAAGTTCTGTTATCGACGTAAAGAGCGACTGAAGAAATTTGTAAAGTTACGTATTACGTTACGTGCAATAGATTATAGGTATTATAGAAACGACAGTTTAACACAACAATGAACATTTGGCGGTCTATCTACTTAGGTAATAAAGATTTATGTACTATGCTTATCTTATTTTTATATGAGAGGTTCACTATTTAAGTTATGATTAATTTTAGTGATAAGATCCAAGGCTGTATTAATAAAAAGGGAGTGTTTTTTATTTTCTCAATTAAGCGAAGCTCATTAATGTATTGTTTATCCTATTGAGTTGAAATATTGTGTAAAAAATACTCCTTGCGGGTTCAATAGGTAACGTTTATAAAAAAGACAAAAAAATATTTGCACATAAATTAAAACGTTACCTATTGCAATCGGCTGTATAAGTTGTTTTGTGAATGCGTGTATTATTGACTTATAAAGTAATCTTTTATTTTGGTAACAGATTGGTGTTATGAAAATTTTGTGAATAAACTATGGTGTCATTCAAAAATTTTTGTCGTTTTTATTCAATGAAAATCTTTAATACAGATAAAACGATTTATTAAATGTACACTCAAATCTAATACATATATTTTATTTTTCATTCTGCACCATGTTCTGGAACAAATTAAATTGGAATTCAATACTCTATAGGTTTTTGATCAATAGATCTATTATAATCTTGTAAGACATGTGAACATAACAATTTGAGAGCACGCATATAAAAGTATATTAAATCGGAGACTGATCGCGCCCGCTAGTACAGTCCAAGTTGTAGCACTCTACTGGTGCTGTCACATCGCTGATATGAAATTTCGACGAAAGTCTATAAAATTTGTGTTTCTTTTATTATCATACAAAATTATAACTTCCAAGAACATTTATAGTTCCACATCTGAGTGCGCTACCGACCTACTCAGCGCCAGGCATCGTGGTAAGGTACCGTTTCCCTTCCTCACTACCTCACCCGTACCCGTTAACATCTAAAGTACCTTGTCCCCGCCAACGTCTGGTCCCATATACATTAGAAACTCGTTCGTAATTGTATAGTTAAGTTGGCACCGCGCCCATTGTTCTTTATTTTTCGCTTGATATCCTCTTAAAAGATGCGTGTTTGCGCCGACGACCGCGACTCTGCTTACGCCGCCGTGAGCGGGGGGTGAAGATACGATCTCGTACACTCGCGTTTTTTCTTGTAACAACTCGAGCCTAGGTTTGTCCATCGGTGTGGAGCCTTCGAGGCTGTTACTCGCGCGAATACAGTGACGCTAGTTTTTCATTTACACAGATCACCCCACACACGTGCACACCTAGGTACACATAGTGGTGGGCTGTTTTTTTGCCCTTTTCGGACTGAAATAGGTCACACAATATAGTAGTCAGATACAAAATACACATATACATGCATGGTCATACATGCATTTTTCACGATTTCATATGTGTATGAAATGGATAGATAGCTTAGCTTAGCATAGTCAGATCGGGAAATTCGGCGGCAGTTCAAACCGAGGCGCACCAAGTGCCCTTGCGCTGAACGCCTGAACAAATCGGGTGAGTGCCTTAAACGCTCCCCTTAGTATTGCGGTGGAACTGTAGCAGCCTTGCTAGGCTAACAGTGTAGGTCAGTTCGAAAAAAAAAAGTGGTGCCCCGCAAAACGTTCTTGGAAGTTCTAGTTTTTGTATGATAATGGAATGAACACACTTTTTCAAACTTTTGTCGAAATTTCATAACAGTAAAGTGACTGTACTATAGGTGACAGTAAAGAGGGTATAATATAGAATCAACGGTTATTGTGATATCGCAAGTCCGCGCTATGGTGCCGACCAGTATGCATGCCTCTTGTGTATGTTATGAATTAAGAGTCTCGCCAAACTTACTAATTCGCTCTAAAGTGTAATCAAAAATACAATGTTTATCAAATAGGCTCTTTCAATATATTAAAAAATCTGTTTTATTTATATTTTATTTATTGCAGCAGCTACTTGCAGCAATTTCAAGGAAAACTTGAAAAAATAACTAAGTACCTATCAACTTCGAATGGCAAATTCAAGTTAAGTATCGATCATAATCTAACCAACAACAATGGTGCTTCTGTAAGGTAGTATCAAAAATATTCTTACGAGCAAGCTTACAGAGAAACCGCCGCGACTTCATCTGTGTTGTTTATTATCTTAAAAATGAAGTTTGTTTTTAAAAAAATGGAAGCAAAAATTACGAAATTTCTTTCTAAACCATCTTATACGGTTATTTCTCCTGTCCTGCGCTTGTGCATTATTTGTAAAATAGTTTTTGTAAGCTTTAATAACTTTGTTAAATGAAGATATAGTAATTATTTTTTACAAGTGCTTTTAAGATAAAACTAAACAAATTTTATGGAAATACATAATAGAACCAGTAGTGGTTGCATGAAGCGCGCATAATGGCAAACCTCATATCATTTGATTTACATTATGACTGATACATAACCTCAATCTATTATTTAAAAGTCGTTATTCAATCGTTTATGTTATAGTTTTACTTTCGTGAAATATGTAAATAAAACGCGTCGAACAAGAGAGGAACACTAGCCAGGAAACCATAATCATGTAACATGCGAATATCGTTTCATTGTCAAGGGTATGCACGTATCATAATGCATATTAACGTGTCATCTTGACAGATCGAATAATTTTAGCCGAATTAAAAAAAACTTACCCTAATTCTGCATTTAAAAATGCCATACAAAAGCATAAAAAATCCTATGGGCATCAACGACATGACGACCAACAACCAACCAGCGACAGCCTCCACTGGTGGCCATGTTCCCATACCCGCTACAAAGACGCTCTGGCGAGAAATTTAGTTACATGAAATAAATTATTTGATGTTAGTGAAGATTCTGCACAAATATGAAGTACGATAGTGTCTATAATATAAGAAATTGCAGATTATGTAAATACAACCAAAATACTCAGGCATTTCTAATGTCCTTGATAGTTTTTGTCTTAACTAATGAACTGGTAAATGATTAGCCAAGTATCTCTGTACAGAGTTGGTGGCACCTCGCTAATATAGCTTGGCTATTGTAAATGAACTGAATAAGGAATAATAATAACACGGCCAAGAATCTTATGATATCACAAAAAGTCTCCATCATCGTGTTGAAACAATGAAGTCATCAAGACTAATAATTACCCATTTGATAGGCAATGTCCGTGATATTCTTCAATAAACAGGATGGAATGCCAAATTTGGCAGGAGAAGAAGTATGTATATGTTGTACCGTATAGCTTTACAATGATTATATCAAACACTTTCGCTCGTAACTTTGTTCGCGTTAATATAGATTTCACATGTAGGAAATAAAATACAACACAAATTACACGCGGATAATATACCTTTTTATAAGTGAAGGAATTTTTAAAATCGGTTAAGGTTAATTTTTTCTTAGTTTATCCATTACAAACAAAAAATCAAATCTTTTCTCTTTATTCCTTTAATTAACCTGAGATTTCGGTGAACCATCTTGTTGAAACTGAATAAGAACATGGGAACAAGACCTATTCTAATGCCCTTCTGGTTAATTACTACTAAGTTGAAAATCAGTATCCAAGCTTCTTTAGGTGTGTTCTAGAAGCTGTACTTGAGAGTCAGTACTCTCTAGGTTTAGCGTATTGTTATCTAGGAATACACACACATAACTTCAGGCGAGATTGTGGGCAGATCTATATGATAAAAATGTTGTTTCCATATATCACACACACTGCTCAAGGCATAAATAGTGTTACAAATAAAGAAGGAATGGCTGCTTTAACATTTGTACAATTTATAACTTTATATAATGTATACCCATTTTAGGAATGCAATAATTATAACACAGCTTATCTAAAATGTATCAGGAAAATGTGATATCTAAATTTATTTCTTACCATTAATAGCCAGGGCATCAGTGCCCAACAAACTCTCATAAAAACACTGGGATATTCTCCGACTGCGAAAAAAACATCTTCGCAGAAAGTTGTCTGTCCATACAAATAAGTAATAACTATTGTCACCAAAGCCGCAATAAGTAATCGTGGTTTAGACACCGGCCAATTCATCAAAAAGTTTACAATGTACAGACCACCCTGAAAAGTATTAGAATAAATGAAAAATGTTAATTTTATTTTAAAACATAAATTTCTGTTAATTCAATTACTATACACAATAATAGTTTTGTTTGTACATCAGATCAACAAAGACACTGGTGTATTTATACTTGATTGATAATGTCAAATATAACAGCGGCTGTCTTGACATTTACGAAACACACTACATAAGATCATTCAAATGAGACGCAAATTCATAACGGTCGTAATCTTCAGAAATGAGTGAAAACGGAAGAAGGATAACAGATTACTGCTTTAACTTTGATATATAGATGCCCCCTTTCAAACTAATCAACGTCAAATTAAGATATTAATTTTTACTAACCTGTGTGCATACCGTGATGATACCAATAAAGCAAAACAACAAACATATCAGTACGAGGAAGGCCCACGTGATCTTTCTTATTGACCGTCCCGTGAATGTGGATATGATCGTTTGAACCACCAATGCCTATAATAAAAAAACACGCTATATATGCACGATTGACGTTCTATAATTCGTATATCAAATGAAATATGTCATGGAAGAATAGTGAATGTATGAGTGACATTATTAAAAGCATTTCGTCTTCAACTAAGCGAAAATTTTTATTCGGTTTTTCTTATTGTTCTAGAAATAGTTGTTTAATCAATGTTTTCTTGTATACTATTATTGTAATTTCTAGGTCTGTACATAATTCATAGAGCCAAGTATTTTGACGATTTAACGGCATTGAAAGTAAAAATATTTGTCGCTGGATTCGATTGCCCAAGTAGCTAATTTTTGAAATTATATTTCTGTAATATTTAGAGGACTATAACAAAACTGTAGGTAGAACCACTCGTCGTGTCTGTACATTGAAAATATTTATCAATAACTATTTGCGAGTGATTTACGGACTGTAATAGAATATAGTGAGACGATTTTTAAAAATTCTGTATGTCTGCTTGAACACGCAAATATCTAAATCTATTAAACTAATTTGCATGTGGTTTTCATAGGTTGTCTGAGCGCAGTTTAAGGTTATTATCTTTATTTCATCAAAATCAGCTTACGGAAAAAATAACTTAAATTTAAAGTTTTAATAGTCTTCGCAAGTAAAAACTATTCGTAGAAAAATCAATAGATGGCGTTTCATTAGCTGATTTTCAAACTGTGCATATTGCGGGCGTCAACTATTACGCATGACTAACTCTTTATTCATGTCCCTAATCATACTACTTCGAACTTTACTAAAGCTTCATAAGTCAAAAATAACTTCCACGGATATGAAGTCGCGGACACACAAAGTCCACAAATAAGTTTCACTATGATTTATAGTAAAAAAGCCATATAAATTAAAATAAATTTACCGCTGACGATATTGAAACTACAAATAAAGTGAAGAAGACCAGTGCAGACCAAAACTGACTGCCTGGGACTCTGGCTACGTAGTCAGACCACAGTATCATCGCGGACGAAGACCCTGAAAAAGATGTAATTGACTTATTCAGAAAAGATGAGAACGACGAACCCCAATAGGTTGGCAATTCATTGTTATCACGAGCATCAATCATCGGCATACACCGATTGCATTACTGATTGATCCCGAAACGTGAGACACTAAAATAGTCACTATGACGAGTTTATCACTGTGTTTATCATGCATACGTTAGTTACGACCCTGTCGAGTACAGATAGCTACTATTTCGTTTGATTACTGTGTAAACAATGGTCTTGCAACCAGATATTTTTAACAGACCAAATAGAAGGGAGTTCTCAAATCTGTTGTATTATTTTTTTAATGTTTGTTATCCCAAAACTTCACCATTTATAAATCGATTTGAAAAAAAAAAATTAGTCCTGTCTAATAAATATTGTTAATGAGACCCCCATTTTAATGTGATTACACTGACTTTGGATTTCGGAGATATACCAGGAAAACTTCAAAATGATATAGGAAATTTAGAGATTTAAGTATTGGTAGGTTTATGACAATCTAAGAGTAGGTAGGTTACTAACTATATAAAACACTCTAGTGCAATGTTGTAGAGAAGGCTTTTTTTTTAAATCGGTTTTATTTTTTGTTAAAATTTTCTTGCTAAACAGACAATATTATCGTAAAAGGTATTTTACCACTCCAAATGTTAGTAGAATTGTCGTAATCTCTCATCAAAGCTCCATGCGCCGCTCCTAAAACTAACGCACTGGTCATACATGTTATCTTCGAAACGGCAAAAGCAAGCATGGCTGTTGTACCGAGTTTGTGCTGCTCTTTCGGACAGTATGTACCCAGCATTACAATTGAGCCTTGACATACTGTCATTTGCATGAGAGAATATTCAATTGCTTCACGCCACATCTGAAAACAAGTATCTACTTGGAATAATCTTTTTTCTCTTTCTTTTTTTTTTGGCAATCGATTTTTATTTACATAGAAACGCAAGCGGCGGTAAGCCCATACAAACTTTTTATTGGTAATATCATTGCATACAAATATATTCCTCTGGTTTATACTATACAATTTATATATGTCACTATAATGTTCTTATATTTATATTTTTCCCACAAATTTATAAGACCTACGAGCCTTCTAAAATAACTAATAATTCTCAATTATATCACCGTTATCGAACGTCCATCAAACAAAATTGATACATAAAAAATAACAAGAAAAACTTTGAAAGATACGTGAAATCTTTTATATATCTTTGGAAAAAATATTTGAAATCGGGTAAGAACTATGGAAGGAAAATAGAGAGTATGAAATTAAAATTTCGTTTGTTTTATGTAGGTACACTGAGTCCGAGCTGCAGTTGTCTATCTCATGCTCTGTTCTATATAGTTCGGGTAGAGCTGAACAACAACATATTCCTTTTAAACCCATTCTTCAAGTGTATAGCAGACCGCGTTTATATGTTTATACTAATTTTATGAATAGAAAATTAGTGTGATATTATGGAATTACCTGTGATTCTATAAAATACTCCCATATCGATAATGATACTCAGTGAAGTGTGTTGTAAAGCATTGTATATTACTTTGATTCTTTTTATTCTTATGTTACTGGTGCTACAAGAAATTAGTATTAAAAACCATAACCTGTTAAACTCGGAAGTGGAACTGCTCTCAACGCATTTGCCAGAACACGAAATAGAACATTTGAAGACACAATATACTATGTTATTGTTTGCTCATAATTTTTCTTCCACAACCATAGGCACATCGAAGAATTCTTGTCGAATGAAATTTATAAGATCGGAGCTTAGATATTATTGCTTTAAAATAATTAATTTATTGTGAGATCTACCTCGACACCATCCAACAACACGTTCCAGTCGCACTGCCTGAACATGATTCCAGCTCCATGAAGGCAAAAAGCTCCAAACGCGCAACACAAAATCACGAAGTATGTCATAACATCTTTGAATAGGACCAACTGAGAATATATTAGTATAAAAAATATTGATATATAATTAGACTACATACAATTCAGCTGATTATATACGAATAAATGTGTTACAGTGGCTGAAGTAAGTTCAACTTATCTTAGATTTATCCTTTCAAGTTTTACAACTCGCAGAAATTAACTAGGCACCTCGCTCTGATCATGTCATAGCAAAATACTAAGTGCATAAAAAGCGTGGTATGTTTTTTTAAATAATATGTTATATTCACGAAATCAATATTTTAAATATGTTTATTCAAGTTCGATTGTTCTCAAGAAAAGTTTAAATCGTTTTTAGAGGAAGCGAGATTTTTTTTATTGTTGTCCTTTTTATTATGTACAAATTATTTATGATTTTCAATAGGCATAAAAGTCAAAGTTATCCAAACTTGTTTTTCTGGATAATTTAATTACAATTATTTTAATTCCCGGGGAATATTTATTCTCTACATTTCATAGATGCTTTTTGCATGGCATTTTTATTCCCACCAAAATACTTTTCGAACGTCTAATATTTAAATAAGCTCGTTTAGCAGCCTGATCAATTATGCATGCATCAAGTAAATTTTTGGAAATTATGTTAGTTTTACATATATTATATTACCTTGGACTGTGTTTTTCCTCTATTCTTGTTTCGGGTTTACTGTGGCTTATTAAAAAAATAACAAGCCGTCTACTAATTCCATTTTAGTTTCCTTTAAAAATTTATTACTTCTATTTAACTACGCTGTAAGTTATTAGTTGAATTTGGTCAGAACACCATTACCTTAATGCCAGTTTCAGTTGTTAGAAACCAAATAGAACAAACCTGGATAAAACTACTGGTATTAGTAATTCAGTAGTACCTTAGAATAACTGTAAATCCGTTTAACCGCGATAAAATAGATCAGAATCCAGCAAGTAACATAATAGCATGAGAGCTCCCAATTGACGTTACCCATGCCTCCTTCTAGACCTTCCCTTCGCAAATTTAATACGAAATTGCTGCAATATTATATTTAATACAGACATCAAATCTTAGTTAATAATAATAGAATAATAAGCTGTTAAATTTCCCTTAAAACATTATAATATGTTGTCTTATTTGCTTCGTAATTTTTAAATAAAACTGTAAACAGGTAAAATTTGTTTTTATTAATTGTGTATTAAACTTCAGATTAAAGAATGGCTTGTTTTTAAAGTTTATGATATTCATATATAAACGTCGACTTACTTAATATTCATTTCATGAGCAGATTTAAAAGTTGGCAGGTTCTAGTGGGATTTCAATGATGAAAATTAAAGAAACGCGATATGATGACACTATTTCTTAACGGTTATATAATCTAAAACTCAGCAAAGCTTGGATTATGCCAACTAAACACTTACATATTTAATACTCATCACACATAATGTTCATCACATAAGTTAGTCATGGACGGGGATCGAACTCGCGACTACTCAGCTCAATAGTAGGGCTAACTACCACTGTCCTACGCGGTATATCTAAGGCCTAAGAAAGGAAGATGTTTAAAAATTCACCTTTAAGACTCTTCGTAGTTTAAATATTTTGTTGATGCGAAACTAATATAATCAAGATGCTGTAAGATATTTCAAAATATTATACATATGACATTACTAATGTCATAATTTCTTAGTATTATTAAGCTATGAAATATATCAAAATAATTGTACATAAAGGAGGGATGGTACGGTAAAACTAACAAGAAAAATGAATGTGCTGGCGTCTCACTGTCAGCGGCGAGTGGTCGATGACGCGCAGCGCAAGCCGGCAGTGCGCTAGCGGCGCAATGTAACCAAGGTAAAAACGAATGGAAGCTGTGCACCAGCAGTGCTAGACTCCAAGCGCCGACTGCTCCTACAGCCAGCGCCGTGAATATACACGATGCTAGCATCGCAAATCCTATACCTGTTTAGTTAATTAGCAAGTTATTGTTAAATCTATAAAATTATATTAAATCGATTTTAAAAACGTACCCCTAATATTTTTATTTTAAACTTATATCCATTACTCAATTTTGAAGCCCGGTATGGTAATGGGTGGACCTAATTATTTTTTGAAAATTTAAAGTACAGTTTTCAAATCTGTTAGTGATTTCAAATTTACAAAAATCAAAAATAAATAGTAATTGGAGAAACCTCATTACCAGACCGGGCTTAAAATTGAGGAACAGATATAAGTTAATAATAGAAAAAAATCGAAAGGTACATTAATTTTTTTTCAATTTAAAATTTAGAAAATTCTTATGGTAAAATTATGAAATTACCTTAATTTACTTTTGTGTATAAAAATGAAAACAAAAAAAGATCAAATATGGACTATTTTTATGAAAGTTTTACCCAAAAAAAAAAAAATTTTTTTATATGATACAAATATTTTATTGGATCGGTTTAATATAATAGTATTCTTTACCATTTTTATGTAAGTAAATACACAGAAATTTCCTATAGGCGAATTTTATAGGGGTTATTTTGCAATATTATCGTAAATAATATATCTAACCATTGTTTAATAAAGCAAATATAACCGGATCTTTCTCTATTAGTGTCCACGGATCGGAGATGGGCCATGTGCCATTTAGCAACCTTATTTTCCTTACAAATTAGATTCATCAATTTATGAGCCACGTATAATTATTGAAAACACGTAACATTTGTTGTTGATATATTGCCTTTCTTTAAATCTAATGAAACATGATTGTTTGCCATAAATTCTTGAAAGCCTGCTTATATGCAAGCAATGATTTTATTTTCAACTAGCTAATACCCGTGATATCGTGTGCTGCTGCTGCTTTTTAATTTAACATTATATTTTATGTAGAAATTTTATATGTTGTTTCAGTTGGTAGTATGTTCGGACAACAGCGTCGAAGAACGTAGGTTCGATTTCAAGGAACTGAGGCGGAACTTTCAGTGAAGGAAAAACATCGTGATGAAACCATAGTATGGACTACCATAGGGCTACCAGGGCTTTTCCTAAGTTCGCTTGTATAGCTGCCACCCTAAAGTCGAAAATCTGTCGCCAAGCACCTGTCGGTGTGTTCCGGCAGCTGCACTTGAGAGCCAGTATTTCTCTATGTTTAGCGTGACTACTATCTTAGACTACATCATCATTTAACATCAGATGAGATTGTGGTTAAACGCTAATCTATAAAGTATAAAAAAAACAAAGGAAAAACAAGCACCACTCCGCTTGCTCCACTTCTCCACCACAGGAAAACATTGTAGTTTCTTAAAATGTTAATAACTTTATATTCAATGAACATGTCTTGATAAGCTTTTTTTATATAAGGACCAAGTGTTTAAGAATTAAAAGAAAAAAAATTGTTCGAAATCGATCCACTAGTTTTTGCGACGCCGCAGACCTGCATCATTTTATTTATATAATATTTTTCATTCCATTTTTTAAGTTAGAAATTCAAAATTTACAGCACATATTTCGAAACCGAAAAGTTGATAAATTTCTCTATGGTCACGGTTCTTTTTCGATTGTAGTATGCTTTCAATAAAGTACCACTACGTCGTACCACAGTTAAAATATAACTTTGCAGATGTTATGTTTAGGTTACAATGGAAGTCTCATATTTCTGATGATGATGATTCATCACTTAGGATAAATTAAATGATGGTTATATTTATCGTTTACAAGTAATACGCTATATCAAGTACCTTTTGCCATGGGAGCTAAATCCCAGCAATTCAAGACGCCCTTCTTAGTAACAACACCTAGAGCTAACTCCAGGTAAAACAGTGGATATCCAATTAGCAAACTGAATACGTTATACAAAAACAGAAATGGGAGTAGTTTTCGCAGGTCGTGTAAATAGGGATGCCACCAAAGTTGTAAAATGCCAATACAGGATGACATCACGAGTTGGCGATAACTTATATTGTTCGTCCATCGGTCAGTGATCTAGAAACGTAAAAAACAAGAAATTGTTTCAAATGTAGTGTGTGTATGTAGTAGACATGAATAAAAGTCAATTTTGTGTAATGTTATACATATTTTAATGAACAATACAAAAAGAATTACACCAGGGACTGTAAATGTAATGTAAGGTTACATCAGGAACTGAAAATGTAATGTAAGGTTAAATATATCAATTAGTGGTCTTATAAATAAATTTTTTACTTGCCAATGGTAAAGAAAAAATCTGTTTTCAATTTTCTATTTTTTTTTACTAACAATACTAAAGTTCGACAATAGCTACTAAAGCAAAAAAAAACGCTCTAGAAACAGAAGAAAAAGGTACTGATTTCTTTTAGCCTATTTATACATAGATTTAGTTTTATATTGCGATAAGTTTTAGATTAATATATGGGCGCACAGATTTTTGGAACTGGCCACTGACATTAACAACATTTAAAAAGTAATGACGACATTTGAATATGGAACTCTATGGGCTGCAAATACAGTTTATTACATATATTTGTCACTTGTTTTACATTTTGGTGCCATTTTAAAAATTACATGTCATCGTTAGCATGGATTAAATTCATTAAAACTTTCTTTTGTATGATTTATTACGATTTTAAGTGTACTTTTTGACGCTACAGTAGTGTCGCTCTCCTTCAAACTGTTTTTGGAAATGAAGCACAATGTAAGTCGACTGTTTATAACTACTTTGCAGCATTCCGACACGGTTGTGTTAATCTCAGTGACAAAATTCGTTCGTCTATTCATGTGATTCCTACATGTTTTCAAAACCAAAAAATATTTATGAGGACAACGAAGAAAAGGTTGTTAACGAGTATAAAAGACATGTTTCTGAGGTCACCACGATGTAGTTGCATAAATGTTTTCAAAATAGGTTTATTCGTAAAAAAAGTGCATTGCAGCTAAGAAAGAGAGATACAATAAATTTATTTTTGACCAAACATAGTATGTCTTTCTTATTAATTCCGGAAACTTTTAGTGCGCCCCACATATTACTATTTAAACTGTGATACGAGCAACGGTTCTATTGTTAAAACAAATAACTACATGAAACCTACATGAGATTAACTTACCAATGGGCTCCCAGTAGATTCCGAATTTCCTGATTCAGATACACTTTTTGTACAATTACTCTGTAATCAAGTATATATTTCTGTTAATACATTTTCTTTAATAAAATTCTATAACGTAATGGTATATGATATATATAGTATATGATATAATTTACTTACTATGCTTTCACTCATTTTGGTTGTATAAAATTATTGCACATACAAATCGTTGATTCAAAAATTTGCTATTTCATAAAACTGCATTAAAATAATAGTTATCATTGTCATTGTCAGAATTACTATTTTACTCTTTAACAGAAAAAAAAACAATATTTCAGACAGTAAAAGAAACCATAGAGTAATTGTTTCTTTTGAAAAGGTAAACCCCCGTAAGGTTTGAATTAACAATGTCGATAACAAAGTGTGCATATCTATTATTATTATTATATATATATATATATATATATATATATATATATAAGCGAATTACCACTGACTGACTCATCACGATATCTCCGAAAACTCTTTTTGCTACGTAGACGCATACTAAGAACGGATTTTAGTTAAAGCCTATCCTAAATACATTTTTCAGCTACTATCACATATTTTTCCACAGACACCGATGGTCACTTACATTAAGCAACCGTTGTTATGGTAACTATAGATATTATGCCCTGTTGCCATGTTAAAAAGTTTATTTAGTGTTCATTGATTGGGAAGTTTTTATTCAAAAATTTCATTTTATATCAGTTTTGTTTCAAATTTTTGATCTGTAATCTATACATATAATAAAAATGAAGTGTCTGTATCTAACATTATAATAACAACTTTTTACTGACTGGATATGAAAGTGTATACGCTACTTATAGTAAGAATCCAAATGTCTGTCTGTCTGTTTGTTCCAGGTAATCTCTGAAATGGCTGGACCGACTTCGACGGGAAGTTTATTGGCAGATAGCTGAAATTACAGGGACTGACATAGGCTATGTTATTTTAGACTGGCTGTTAACCGCAACTTTGCCAGCAGAAGAATATCCGAAACAGCTGTACCGATTTTTACGGGAATTTAACTGGCGATAGCAGATCTCATAGGTAGTAACTTAGGTTATTTTATTTTAGACTAGCTGTTGCCTACATAGGAATACCTGAAACAGTTATACCGATTGTTAAGTGACTTTCACTGGCAGATAGCTGACCCTATAAGAAGTAATTTAGGCTATTTTATTTTGGGCTAGCTGGTTACCCACACTTTTATCCGCAGTGAAATTTTCAAAACGGCTGGATTGATCTTCACGGGACTTTTACAGGCACATAGCTGATCTTATAGGCTATTTTATTTTAGGCTAATTGATACCTGCGACTTTTTCCTGTCCAAATAGGAATCTCCAAAACGACCCGTCCAATTTTAACGAGACTTTCGCTGGCATATAACTATAGTAATCAGAACTAACTTGAGCTATTTTGTTTTTACTCGCGAATTAATAAGTGTGGAATATTCGAAACGATTGGACTAATTTTCACATGACTTTAACTAGCAGATAACTGAAATTGTAAGAACTAACTTATGTTATTTT
This sequence comes from Antheraea assamensis, assembly GCA_035772565.1. Taxonomy (NCBI): domain Eukaryota; kingdom Metazoa; phylum Arthropoda; class Insecta; order Lepidoptera; family Saturniidae; genus Antheraea; species Antheraea assamensis. The sequence continues at coordinate 38,673 of JAQQSE010000144.1, forward strand.
AGACTAACTGTCACCCATGACTTCGTCCGTATAAAATTTAACAAAAATATGTTGTCTACTGTAAACATGTGCATGAGGCATGCGATGTACTCCAAGAATAAATATAATTGAAATTCATATATACAAGTATATGAGTGATGCCGATACATGTGTGTAATTAGAATTATATTGTTTTTTTGGCGGCCATTTTGTTATATTGACCGTACTTGCGAATACTATAACTCAGTAAGCTTAACAACGTATAAGAATATTGCGTCGAGTTCAATAAATAATATTTTAATTATTAAATATTAAAACTACTTAAAGATAGATATAGAGTTTTCAAATTTTAAGACTTCAATTCTTTGTATATTTCTAATCAAAAAAATTATTATCGACATATTGTTTACAATTCTACAATATAATTAATAGGTATTTGGAAGATAGAAGAGTTTTTTTTAATACTAGAGCACACACGTATTACCTTAAGAATTCCATAATAGAATTTCTTGTGGAACAGAGAAGCGATTACTTTTTGTATGATTGCAAAATCTTAGTTATATTGACAATATCTATATAACAACATTTTAAAGAGATATTGTATAACTTGAAATATTCATACTTTCTTATACAGTGTATGTGAGCACTGAGGGGGGGTTATATAGTGAGTTAAAGTTCCAAATATGTTGTTGATGCTAAATCTCACCCGGCACCCTGTTAGTGTTTATATAATTAATATATACGTTACATATCACAGTAGGTGGCGTGTATATTGTACCTACAATTTTTTTTAAAGAGCATTTCCATAATTCAACCTGTTCTCACTATTTTATATTACTTAAATACAATTTAAAAACACGTGCTGAGCCGCGGGCATCAGTTAGTATGTGTATATATGTAAGAAATAAACCTTTTATGGTTTATGTTTTTTTTCACATATATTACGAAACATTCATTCAAAGAAATTTCACTGAAAGCAAATCGTGTATATTTCAGCTTTGTATTTTACTAAAATACCTGTTGCAACAACAGTAACAAAGAGATATGGAAAAATATAATATTGTTTATTGATAAAAACATAAATTCATTATACTACGATAAGGAAGATCGTTAGAAGTGTGTTTATGAATTCACACTTTTTTTTACCAAGCGAATAGCCGCTGCCCGTTTAGTTCGCTCAATTAGCTTATACATTACGTAGCTCCAGTGGCGCAATTGGTTAGCGCACGGTACTTATAAGACAGTGTACGTGTGAGTAATGCCGGGGTTGTGAGTTCGAGCCTCACCTGGAGCATATTTTTGATATCACCAGAAACCACATGAAGGATTTATAAATACGCTGTCACGTACGTTACTTAATATTATATTATAAGATAGATAGCGACCTTTATGTAATTTTAAGTCAATTTTTGTTTATGTTTGGGACACTGCTATAAATATTTGTAACAGGAAAATAACTAACAATTAGGCTTTTTTTAATATTCTATAGGTTTTATCGTTTGACCATTGATCTGATGTTAAATCATGATGTGATCTAAGTTGGTAAACACGTTAAACCTTATCTGGCTCTTAAGTGCAGTTGCCGGAACAAACCAACAGATGCTTGGCGGCAGATTTTCAGCTTAAGGGTGGTAACTAGCCAAGTTGACAAAAAAAATCCTACCACTGTACTATGGTTTCATTATGATGTATTGCTTCACAGACAGCTCTGACTCAGTAACAAGGATTCGAACGTAACCATTTACGCGTTGACCGAAGACACTCTCAACTAAGCCATCATCGCTTTATTGAAGTTAGTAATTAGAACAAAAAAGTGAATCTTAAACACCAGGTTACAATTAGTGCTTTTTTATTTTATTTTTGGCATCTACTTAGTCATATCTAGTTTATTACTGCCATTGTGGCGTACACGGAATAAAGAAATAAGCGGTCGCGTAAGTAAGAATATTACAAGTGTCTTGTGATAATTTCAATGTTCTAAGATGGTGGCCCTAGAGCTAGAACTTTCCAGGGAGTTTTTGTGGCATCTCAGAATTCATGTTCCCTAGTATTATTTTCCATCCACTTGACTTATGTACAATAATTGAACTATAAAATCCCACTAATATTACATCACATAGAGTCAAATAACACAAGATTATGAATAAAATATAAAAATCACTACATGACAGACTTCAGAGTTCTGTCAGATGACAGAACACACATTTAGGTGCTTGGCGTCGGATTTTCATCGAGAAAGAAGTAACGTTAGTAACGCTACAACTGTTTAAGTAATTATAATTATTTAAACTATTTACATGAAAATTAAGGTAAGGGCATTTTATACATTAAATAGCATTGTGAAACAGTTTTCTATCGCAGTCGTAATATAATAGGAAAATGGTTATCTACTTACAACCTGTAATATTTGCAAAAATTGAAATATGCTTCAGACAGGCAAAACTACTAGTAGTACAAATATATTCTACTGTATAATATAACGATGTTACCGTTTCTTGGTCAAACATTTATTCAATTAATTAGTGCGTCTCCAGTAGTTATTCAAGATCGATTACTACTGGATACCGACCCTTTAATCTTTACTTCTAAATAGAATATACACAAGAATAAGATGCTGCTGTAATTTAATGGAGTCATCAACATTTAAATAAAACCTCATTGGACACAGTAACGTAATATTTATATTACGCGTAACACTAGCTTTTCTTCTCGATTTTGCTCGTGTTAATGTGGGTTTGACCTATTCACGGAAATAGTAGGTACTTGTTTTCTGTACGCTTGGCAATGTGTATGAATAATCTTATGACGATGAATTGAGTACTTATAGTGTGAAAGTGTAACAAACATACTCATATTCGCCGTCATATTTTTCGAACTGACTACACTGTTGACCTGGCAAGGCCTTTACAGTTTCACCGGACTACACCATATTCGCATTGTATAACATTAGTTAGTAGGTATTCATCATAATCATCATTATCAGTCTGTATAAGACGCACTGTAGGCCCATACACCTCTTCCCGATAGAACTTATGGGCATAATCACCACGCCAGCCTACGACGTATTAGCGACTTCAAACTGAGAAATCCACAGTTCTATATTTTTCCCCCATACGGTGGCCCTAAGAGAACATTTATCAGCTCCAGGTTTCCTCGCGCTATTTTCCTTCGCCGTCAGCCAATAGTGTTACCAATTTAAATTAGTAACTGTACACGAATTCCGAAAAATTACTTGGTACATACCGGAATTCGAACCTGCGGACATCGGGTCGATATTACACCGGTTATATTCCTAGTGGGTACCACCATAACTTCTTAGTTAGGATTACATACAGACAATTTTATGTAACTACATGTGTTTATATAATAATTTAAAAATATTCAATTGGAAAGAGAAAGGTATAAAAAATAAAACAAATGTATTAATGTAACAAATTTAATAATTCGTTAAATACCTACATACTATAGGTGGCAGCTAAATAAACAAGTTCGTCTCGCATCATTTATTACTATTTGGTTTACAAACATGTAATCAAAACATAACCAATTACCTAAAAATTCTAAATCAATCCATACACTAGGTAGACATTACACCTTTTTCGTACGGGTTTATATAATAAACATAAACAATTATAAAATCGGCCTCGTAATAACCATTTCACAATAGCAAATCGATAAAAGAATAATATGGCTAAATGTCAGCTACAAATGTCAAAGTTAGATTATGTACCTGTCATAATATAAACTAAAATGAGCATTATTGTCTTTATGAAAAATTTTGTATGAAACTTTAGTATTGAGGCAACATTAACATCGTTTCGCCTGAACCATGGTTATGACAGGAATATATTCTGAATTTGTTATCTAGAAGACTATGTTCAGCCATTTGCTTTTGTGAAATACGTAATTAATAGGCGGAAACATTATTTTATAATTAATCTTATAATATAATAAAAATAATAATGTAAGGTTTATTTACTTATTTTGAAAATTCAAAGCGGAAGGATAAATAATCTTAAATTAACTTCTTAGAGTTATTTAATTTTATTTATTTTTACCAAGTATGAGTTGTAGTAGAAACTAAAGAAAGAATACCTAGAAACATAATCTCTCTTCGCCATATTGACACTAAACAGGCTCACGGACATAAAATCTATTGAGACATAAATGTTGGCTTTTTGTGACATTTTGCTCATCATTCTAGTGTTTTTTAAGCGTAAATTAGCTTCCAATTAGTACAACCATTAGAACTCCATCACAATATAACAAGATCCTACATATGTATAAGTAAAGTCTGCGTCAAACTTTTTGACCGCTCTGAAACAGATGCGCAGAACACTAATTTAGATGCCGGAAGGGCGTAAGGAGGTGATGGCGGAGCGATGTTCGTCCGCGCGCGTTCCTCTCCCCCTATTACACCAATTCTGACACATGTGTCAGTGCGGGTGCTACTTGCAGTACAGTCGCATTCAGAAATGTTTCGTTGCTGTCAATTACATGTTATTGTTGTTTTCATACTTTTCTTTTACTGGTTGATATTTATTATTATCAGTGCACCCATTTATTGCGAAAAATAATGGTTAGCCCATTATAAATAAATGTTTATTACACATTATTTATTTAATATGAATGTATTGCATCAACAATAACCTTATTGTAGCGATATACATAGTACCTACACAGTATATGCTAGAAGATATAACCTACAGACAGAAATAAATGCTGTATAAGGCGGATCATTCATTTAAAGTACGCGATTCACCCAACAGGTGGTGATCAAATGTTATCTAGAGCTAATTATAACTGACAAATACATAATGTAGAGAAATGTTATAATTCTAGCTTTGTCTATTACATTATTATTTAGCTACTGATGTCCATTTCTAGTTTTTACTTTTATTTTATTACTCCAGTAATTATTTAATTTATATTGTCTGTTCATTTTTAACTCTAATCCTTTTCTAATAACCTATATATAAGTATATGACGGCTCAACTCAAATGAACAAGTTTTCGTAAATCTGCTATCAACGCGTTTACAAAACTACGCAATTGGGGTAATATCTTCATTTCACATACAAAGATTTCTGAAATTAGCAACGTGTTGGTTATACTGCCACATCCCTTTTACTTAATATGATGGGCAAATATCTTCTTGAATCATAATTAAAAACATATTGTATTGTACGTATAATATCGAGATAACTTAAAGATTTATAAATGCCAATTTTAAAATCCTATAATAATATTTTGACATTGTTTTGTATTGACCTCTTGACTGTACTATGCGCAAGACCGAACTTAAAACTATATTCAGATCGGCTAAAAGTTTGACGCGGACTATACATATATTATGTGCTGTAGTAATTAACCAGTTTTTCAGTTGAATTAAATAAAATCCAAACAAACTTATCTGAGAAAAACATTGAAATCACAATATAACAAAACGTTATGTTAAATTTAAATATAAAAATATCTTACTCTCTATGTTGAAAACAGAGACTAGGGTAGACATCATACACTATTAGGAACATGTGCAAAACTAGACATGGAACTTTTCACGCATCACTGGTGGTATGTGATAAGTGAAGTAACGTATCATGCATGATATCGAAGACGTAGGTTGCATATCACTTGAGCGTAATTTAAATTCATGCACCGAAACTAAATTATAATTCGTAAAATTCCATCATGCGATAGCACAGCCATAACTGAGACAGAAAAAAAACCTTACAGTGGTATGTGTCATTAACTAGAAGACAGAATGTATTTTGAGTAAAACGAAAGTTATTCTCAACATTGCTTTTAATTTATTTGAAGTTTTTTGTCAATTAACAAAATAACACAAAACAAACTTTGTGTGTGAAAAATTATTTCACCTATGGTATATTTGTCATTGCCGCGATTCGTTCCTAGTCATTGTTAATACTAATCGTTATACGTTAAATGTAACTGGCCGTGATATATGACCCGAGATATAATAACATGAGCAAAAAATATTTTTGCGACGTCCTAGTACTGATAAAGTAACTATAAGTTCTATGCCATCCAAACTTATATAATTTAAATGTAAGTACTGTCACCTTAGTTGAATTTCTATAAAGAGAAAAAATTATAAATACCTTAAAAATTTTCATATGCAGAATTACAGACAGTTTATTTTAGATTAATTAACAGTAACGTATTACTAATTATAATTTATTATTACATACTTTTTTGAATGAATTATTTATCGTAAAATTTTGAAACAAAAATTTTACCCAGTAGTTATCTACTCTTTCATTGAAAATGTGTAAGCATTACATATATCTATTGGATTTAGTTGTTGCGCTTTGAATCCCAATTAGAAACTGTTTACCAAGAAATTTATTTATAATGGATTTAATTCAATTCAACTGAATGTATACATTTTATTTTAAATTATATAATACTATTAATTAAAAATATACGTAGAAAACAAATATTTGCTGTTAAAGTCTATTGACAACTAAAATAGCCTAGTCTGCGAAAAAGTGAATGGCTACAAAAAATGTATTGTCAAAAGCATCTAGTCAAATTTTACTGTTGTAGGAACTATTCATGCTTAAAAACGATATGGTACGCAAAAACTATACTTCAGTATAAGATCTATTTATAGGTTTTAGATACCGGCCAAAGTTTAATGCAACAAGTTAACATTTTCATTGATATTAAAGATTCCTTACTAATGAACTCTAAGCATTAATACATTTTAGGTTAATAAGTAAAAAACAAACTCAATTCTCTTTTATTGCTTGTAAATTCTGTAATAATTCCATTTCCATTTCTTACATCAGTAATAATTATTTTCAAAAATCAATATCTATTAAACGCTGTAACAGTAGTAGATCCAACTATACATATTTTATTTATGAGTTGTACTATATATCTGCAAGGTTAGTTAAGGCATGCTTTGGCATAGGTGAAGCTTCGCAAATCACATTACAATAGTTCGTGATATTTTTTACAATAATTACTAGTTCAATTAAAATACCTTACAAGGTAAAGTAAAATATTTAATGGAAACAACTACTAAAATAACGCACTACATTTCATTTTAGTATAATTCAATTTTAATATCTTCGTTCGCTTCTATATTCAGCGGTTAAATGTCCAAAGTAAAATATTAGGTAGACATACGATTTGATCCTATTACTGCAACGGTTTATCGCTATTGACTCGAGCAGTATCAAAAGTATGTTTTATTCACATTAACATTTTGTAACACAATATAAATAACACTCATATGGATTATCGTTCAAATCAAGGCTCGATAACGTCACAAAAATCACGTTACAAATAACGGTATTTTAGCAAAGATGCTATTTTAACGGTACCGTCATTATATAAATAACACTCATGTGGATTATCGTTCAAATCAAGGCTCGATAACGTCACAAAAATCACGTTACAAATAACGTTATCTTAGCAAAGATGCTATTTTAACGGTACCGTGATTTTACAATATCTGGGAAATAAAATTAAATAGATTAACAATATTCCAAACGAGTAATGATGCTATATAATTTTGTAATAAAAAACGTTGTTACTTTTAATAGTATTAATAATAAGATGAGATTTTCACATTTGCTAAAAGAAGGAAATTAATACTGCCTCATACTTACGTGTTATATTGTACCATTACATCAAACAATATTTCAAAAGCCTTGATTTAAACCGAATGCTTAAAATGTGAAATAATATAGAGGATCAAAACAAATATTACTTTTTTATTTACTGACCAGGAAGTATCTTTTAAATATTAAATAAATCACCGGCAGAGGGTAGAGGTGCTAGGCCTCCAGTCACGTCCGGTAACTGAGAAACGTCGGGCAAATTATCTATGTGCGACTTTACTTCAGCTTTCACTGCGTAAATTTTCTGTAACTTTATATTGTATTCCTATAACAAAGAAAAATTAAATTATGACGTCATCGCCTCTTCAATGTGTGATTTGTTGTACACAATCTTATATGAATGAATAAGAATAATCCATTTACAACAGAACATAAGCTTAAAAAGATAGGTGATTTATTACAAAACTTTGAAAAATAACAAATTATGTATTGTAAAATTATAACTTTTATGTAAAATGTATTTTAAAATTATTTTTCAAATTTACAATATATGATGTCGTAAAAAAAAAAATAAAAACATTACGCGCCATTTTCAGATCTGGGTCTTAAAAAATCAGCCAAGGGGTTAACACTGAAATAATTACTTTTTTTGGTACTAATTTACTAAAATTATAATAAGCATTATGTTTTTATACATTGTTATAGTATACGAATAACTTAGTAACTTTGTCGTATTATGTAGTTGGTGACGACGTGGTTGGCGAGTAACGTTGTATGGAAAGACGCGATCAACGTTAACGGATCAAAAAATATTACAAAGGTTAAGGACACCTTTTGAACTATCCCGACTGTAGTCCTTGAGAATTATATCCTTTCTATTGAACTATTCCAACTGCAGTTCCCTGAGAATTATATCATTTTTGATCAGATTTTTCTATGAAACTCGGAGGATAGCTCTTTCCATAACTCGCTAAACAAAATTACATTCGTGAACCAGTTCTTCTCTCAGCATGTTTAAACTATGCAAGTTATAACCAGTAGGACTTAGGGACAGAATACTCTTGTCTTCAAATATTATGGGACAAGAGATGTTAAGACTTGTCATAATTTTCTGAACGCTGTCAAATGGATTTTTCTACTGGCCCTCTTGTCAAGGTACCTACCAAGTTGTAAGATTTTCCCATAGAAACATATTCTTGCAAAATTAGGAGTAGTAGCTGTCATCAACTTAAATTGAACTCAGGAAAACGGGAACATTGTATTACCGTGTCGCGTTCCGAAATCAACCAGTGCATATAGTAATCAAATGGGGTGCTATATCTCTAACTGACTGGATCTCTACGTGACAATAAGCCCATTTCAGTGTTTTCTTCTTAATCAGTCGCGGTCCGGAATCAACCAAGCGTATACAGGGTGACAGGTTATTTATAACCAACTAGATCTCTACGTCACAATAAACAAGTTATAGTGACTCTTTCTTAATTTGTCGTGTTCCGTAAACAACCACTGCATAGTAATTAAATGGGATGGCGGGATATTTACAACTAACTGGATCTCTACTTGACAATAAGACCGTCACTGACGTTCTTAGTTTTTCGCGTTCCCGAATCAGCTGAATCGAGCGGAGTGAGGATATCTGTAACTGATTAAATCACTACGTAACGATAAACCCCTCAGTGACTCTTTCTTAGTTTGTTGCGTTTCGGAATGAACCAGCGTATAGTAAACTACCCAAAAGCTTGCAAACTGTATGACAGCGATGATTCTGATATCGTTATCATTGTTTTTATATTACATTTTACCATCAAGTACCAGCATCATCAAAGAAAACAAATTCCTGTCAATTGTTCACGCATACATGTAAAAATTGCTTGTAAAAAAGATCTTCGCGATCCACAAACAGTCTCTTTCCGAACATCTACACTATTGATGTTACAACGGTTTGTCTGATTGACTCTAAATAGAACACGCGAATAGACACGTCCAACAATACCTCTAGTCTAACCTCTGCCTGTTTGGCGAGGTCCCGCTGTGCCTGCGCGAAGTCCCGCAACATGGCTGCCACCTTTCTTCTCTTCTCTAACTCCTCAGTTAGCCTCAAATTATATTCAGCTAGTAATTCGACAGCGGAGTTGACTATCGCGCTAAGACTTATTGCCGATTCCTTATCTGTGAAATATAATAAATATGTAATAACAACACAAAGGAGTTTTTTGGCGGGATCTTAGTCTGTCATGTAGCGGTTTTTATATCTTATTCATAATCTTGTGTTAATTGACTCTATATTTTATAATCTTGGTCGCCTTTTACGTAATATAATTCGGTTATTGTGTACAAGTGTAGTGAATGAAAAATAATATCACGGAGCATGAATTCTGAGATGCCACAAAAAAACCCTGGAAAGTTCTCACAAGGGGGCCGTCATCATATTTAAACATTAAAGTAATCACAAGAGACTTATAGTATCTTTAATTACTTGACAATGGCAGTAATAATCTAGAAAATTGGTTGCCAAAAAAAATATCAATACAAATTGAGTCTCTTTATCATCTACTTCAAGTTTTTGCCAAAAACTTAGGATAGGCCAAGTGCGAAATTAAACTACATGCTTGTGAACAAACATGAAAACCATTTGCGAGTTTAGTTAAATGAAATGTGCTTTTTTTATTTTATTCATTATAGGTATGTAGTGTTCGATTTCAACACACGGGTCTCAAGTGCCGTTGCCGAAACAAATGTCTAGGTGTTTAGCGACATATCTGAACTCGAGAGTGACACCTGGCCAGGCGAGTAATAGAAAATTTTCTACTACCGTGGTATGGTTTTATCACTATGTTTTCCCTCACCACAAACTCGGCCATCATCAAGTTGAAAAGATATCTGAGCACCTATATCTATGTTCCGGTAAGTACACCTAAGTTCGACTCCCCCTGTAGGTTTAACGTCATTTTAAGCCATATTTCCATCACGTGAGATCATAGTCAAGTGGTAAATCCTATAAAGATTTAGTTAAGAAGATCTATGTGTGTGATTCAGGTTCACATATTCTCTAATTTTATTTATTTTACAATTTGTAGGAAAACTTACAGTTAAATTAACATTATAAAACGAAGACTAGGTTAGATTGAGGGCCATTTACAAGTTTTTGCAAATAGAACGGCTAAAACTGAGAAGAAGAAGTTAAATATACAAGGGCTGCGGATCACGAACAAGTAGGGAATAAATAGTATTTATTTTTTTATTAATTTGTGAAGGTTAGCGGTTCTCTCTAACCTCGTTGATCTTTAGTGACGATTCGGGCAAACAAGCTAAACCTACCCATTAAGTACAAGACTATAATTTTAGATGACAAGCAGATCACACGGTATTTGTATGTAATATTAGAGTCATGTATTTAATTGGTAATAACGAGAATGCAACTCTCCGAAAACACCAATAGAACATAAACTTTGGTTTGGTTGCGATCTTCTCCACCAGTGAAAGCTCATAGACATGGCAGAGTTCGAATCATCGATAGATAGAATCGATGCATGCGATTATAATTGAGGATTGGCCATACCCGGTTTTATTTGAACTCTTTGATAACACATTAGTGGATTTGATCGCATTAAAGCCTAAGGAAAAATATGATACAATACTTTTTAATGTAATCATAGTGTTTTAATAGTAAATTTTATGATTTGTAAAGACAAAGAAAACTATAAAATTTATTTTGTTCAAAAACCTTGAAGAAAATAAATACAAGTAAAATATTTAAAAAAAAACTGTAGATATTCTGTTCACCTTCAAAATAATTCGAAAAATTATAAGTAAATGCTTAAAATAAAGAGCATTTTAAACTTTCAACGTTTTGAATTTGCTTACAGGCACTAGCCTCTCAAATCTAAGCCTTAATGCGATAATGGATCTGTGACTTTAATTTTAGCTTTAAAAATTTCACTTTAAATGATAAATGTAGAAAGATTGAATCTTGGTTTGCCATCCACTGAACGTTCTAAGGTTACTTTTACGTACTGAACTTATTTGAAACAAACATTATTCGAAGCCGTGACTTTACAAAGATACACCTACTACTAATCTTGTAGTGCATTTGATTAAAAACTTTAATTCGACTTAAAAGAATTCCAAAATTAATTAATGTTTCCAATTAGTTGGTAGGGTAGACGAGTGATGAGTCACTAATATAGCTTATAAATAATTTCGCGACTTTTTAAATTTGATTTTACGATATTTTTGTGCATAAAATGATGACCAATTAGTTTAACTTCAAAAAACGTGTGTCTGGAGATCTGTAGTTCAGGTCATTGTACTTTTTTCAGACTCAACACCTCATTGTTACTTTATCTTTACTATTGTATTAAATTTGTTTCTTTTTGTGTATAAATAATATTGTATACAATTAAGAAGGTAAATGAGAGGTCAAATAAATAAAACAATTCACGAATAAAAAGATCAGTTTTGTTATCAGCTATCAAAGCATTAAAAACATTCCAATTTGTTGCGTTAATTATGGTTTTTTATTGTAAATCATTTGTAATGTATACATAAAGGTTTATATTCAAGGAATTTTCTTTTCTTTTTTTATAGGTGCAGATAAATTATTCTGTACGCAACAGTTTTGGACCTACACGATTTAAACACAAAGGGAGAGACAAGAGGGGGAAAGTGGACAACGCGATTGAAAAATGTTATAAATTGTACAAATAACTAGCGTCTAAGCTGAATTCAACAGCAAGTCGTCAAGACCTTTCGTGAAACGACTTTTTAAAGGAAATAGATAAAAAAGGTGACACTGTGACAAAGGTTGATTCAAACCAATATTATATTCAAAGTGAATCTTTATTTTTGATATTAATACGACACTGTAAAAAATATAAAAATAATCACGACATAATTGGATTTCAATTTTAGTCTTTCCATAAAATTAGTTAAAATAGAAAATCGGAGGTTCGTGAGGTGAAATGTTTTTTTTATCATCTCGCTGATTATTTAGGTTATCCTGATAAAACAATATAAAGGGCATATGTCCCTAACAGTTTGAGTAAATGTTAATGTGTCTGTGTAATAAATGAAACAAAAACCAATAGAAGGGTTTATTATATTTTTCATGTATAAATATAATTCGATCAAATGCACTATAAGACGTTTTACATAGTTTATGCAGTAGTAGGGTGACATTTTACCTTCTAACTTAGACAATAATTGCACTTCCGACACCTCTGGTGGCAGAGAGGCGATGCGTTCCCTTACAGCCTCATCACTTGAAGCACTCGACTCCAACTCTTGTAAAGCCTGGAAGATAATGAAATTAAAAACAATTAAGATAAATTATAACAAATGCCATGGAAAATCAGATACTTATAGTATGTTAACAGTTTTACAAAGTCAATAATAAATGCACTCATTACAGAAAACTAAATCATAACATATCAAACTCATTAATGGTACATACTTCACATACTGTTTCTTTACTTACCTTCCATTAAGTATAGACATGGTAAGCAATGAGCAAAAAAAAGAATATTCATTGATGATGTGGTCTAAAATGGTAAACACACTGAAACCTGGAAGGGAAATCAATCTCAAGTACAGCCACCTAAACATACCTATAGCTGCGTGGCAACATATTAACTTAACTTGAAGGTGGTAGCTAGCCAGACAGGTTTAGAAAAAACCCTACTACTTGTCATCTTTACATTTTCCTTCGCCAAAAGCTCTGGTTCATTTGCAAGGATTTAAACCTACATCTACCAATGCAGTGTCCACACTGACCACTGAGTAATTATAACAATCCTTTCCAACAATTAAATGAAAATATCTAAAATTAGAATGGATATATCAATAATTTACATCAATAATAAGGAATTAACATAATAAAAATTGTCCTTTTTGTCTTGAATAAATAATATCAAAATGTTGACATCAATTTCAAGACATATTCGCTGATTAATTTCCTACCTTTTAAATCATAAACTATACTCAACAAGTTTATTGAATAAATATATAAACTTAAATGCTACTTAGGATGCCCAACTTTCGGCAAAAATATTGCCTCCTTCATTGACATAAAATGTTATAATTAAGATTTCTTTTAATTTTTTTTAAATTTGAGAAATGTACTGTTAAAACCACATATAATATAAGATAATTTACTCCAATTATAGGTAATTATGTTGCGAAAATATGAAACATTACAGGATTTACGATCTTAACAGAATTTGCCTAGTTTTTTGTTTTTGTATTATTAGTTATAGTAATAAGACGTAGCATAGTAATTTTTACATAAAAAATTAAAATTTTGGTGGCCTTACCATTTCGCTGTATAGTATAGTATAAATAAAAAACTCACTTTTATCAACTCCTCTGGTTCTGGGGGATCTCCTGGTGGAGTCTTAGGACTCAGTGTAGTATGGGTCTCTATATGGCCATCAATTTCTACCTTAGTTTCACTATGTCGCCTCTCTTGCTTCGCCCTCAGCTCCATTTTAGGTTTCTTACTAGATTCTTTTATTTCACCATCGGTAGACTTTCGTTTGCTTACTTTATTTGATTTGTCAGACTTTTTAGTTTCAACTGAAACTATATATAGATTACAAACATATAGTACTATTTGAAAGATATAGCGGGTACACAAAATCCTTCAAGTATGTATAATCAATACAATAGGCACCCATTGATATAGGGTTGTTGAAAGAAAATGTCAAATGAATACTCACTGGCATCTTTGAAGGACTGAATTTTCTCAGAATCATACACTCCCCTCTCCTCCCAAATGTTAAGTATCCTATTAAGAGAATGTTTAGTCTTATCATCAATTCCTGTTTTTGCCATATGTTGGAAGGATTCCATTAGGACTTCTCCAAACTCTTTTCCATACTCTGGGCCTTTCTTCTTGCTGTTTTGTATAACATCATTGGCCAAATACATGAAAGTTACTTGTTTACTTTCTTTAACTAAAATAATAAAATGTATTTTGATAAATTCATTCATGAATTTATAATGTACTTATCCTTATAAATAAACTAGCATGCCCGGCGGACATTGTCCTGATCTGACAATAAAAAGTATATACTTATGTGCATGAAATGCTTAAGGTAACTAATGTATTTAATTTGATAAGGATTATTGTAGTATCTGTCGAAATAGCCTTCAAATTACCTCATTTTGTGTGAACATTTTAGTAGATAGGTGTGTATAGTAAGCTATCCTTAAAAGATGGATATATGTCATTGCAGACTTTTTTGTAGATATAGAAAAGAGGAATATCTCACTATGCATTGTTTTGTTATATCTAAAAGGGATTGGGAAGCGTTTTCGACGAAACTCCTAGGCGACTTGAGTTTTTTCGATCCTTTCAACAATTATCAGTATATTTCAACCAATTTACACAAACAGTGACTCAAAATGGTCCAACAATAAAGAATATTAGGGGAATTTTACAATAATAGTGTCACTGATAATTTCATTAATGTAGTAAAGCATTTCTTTGTTGATTATCTAAACTTTATTCAGTTTGCCAAAGTTAAATTTATATGTACCGCTTAAAAAGTAAAAAAATATGTGTATTTTTTTCATAACTATAACCTCATTTTATGTTGATGATATACGGCATTTTTTTGGTTTTAGTAATAATTTGATAGTTTTAGTTATTTAATTATTCAGTTTTCTTTTATACGTTCCCAAAATGAAAATGCGACTCTTTGCCTATCTTTGAAAACATCTAATAATTAAAGAACCAATCATTAAAGCTAAATACAAACAGTTTAGTTTAGGTTATGTACCTTTCATCAATTCTTTGAACCAAGTTTTTACGATAGCTGCATGGTGTTTTCTGTGATGAATTAACCACAGTGACAATGTCTGAATACTTTGTTGACTTGAATTTAAATCTTGCAGTTTACGAATTAACGCGTTTTCCGTAAAACCGGACATAGTATACGATAAAATTATAAAATATAAACACTGAAACTCAGACACGATATCATCATTTGACAGTTAGTGACGTTTGACGCCATCTTAGATATCAACTTTTTTAATGCTTCTGACCACAGACCAAAAACTATAAACGCCACACCACGCGATTGTCATATTAAAAAGTACGTAATGTCGTATGTTTGTAGGTACATATTAATTGTATTAATTTTGTTACCTTAAAATAATGATTCTTCTAAAGAAATTATAACATATACCATTCGTAATCTGACGTATATTCCTAAAGAAAAATACCTTATTCATAACATCAGATCATAAGTTAAATAAATAAATTACATATTGATTGCCATTAAGTAAGAGTATACTTATATTCAATGTACTCCAGATATCATATTCATAATATCTAATAATGATAATAGTTTGCAACACTATTGACGTGTCACAAGACTAATAAAGATCTCTCTTATAATTTGTTTGTGTTTATCGTTTTACTACACCTCTTCTTTTTTATTATGACACCGAGTTCAAAAGATTCAGGTGATACAATTATAAATTATGTTCTTTAGAGCCTAAGTTCTTAAATGATTTAATTTAGTTTTTAAATACCATAATATTTTAAATAATATAATGACGGTAAATCTGTCTCTACATACAAAACTTGCTATTGCTAGCGGTTTTACTCGCGTTAATGTAGAATTTAAAAATAAAATAAAGATATAAAATACAGCCTATGTTACCAGCTGATAATATAGCTATGTGTATAAAGGGTGTAAATACTGAGATGACATCTGACAAGGGAGAGTGGAGAGTGGAAAAGGAAAACATGTTGTGCTGATCCTGCTTATGTGGGATAAGGGTAAAAAATGATGAATATAGAATTCTTTATAGGTGAATTAATTTTTAAAAGCTGTTGAGTATTTTTTGAGTTTATCCATTGCAGACAAATAATAAATATTTTCTTGTTTAATAGTATATATATAATTACAATCTGCGTGAGTGTTTGTAGATCTTCACCTTCTAAACGTCTTGATAGATTTTGATGGTTTATTTTATTTATGAAGATCGCCTGGATAGTTATATATAATGGTATGTAAAAATACTGTGCTCTTTTAAACAACATGACATATTTGTCACGATTTTGGAGATGTGTTGAACTCATGAGTACTTAATTATATGATATAATGTGCGATAAATAACCATCTACAAATGTAGTCATCATCGTCTTACCTTTATCCCACCTAAGTAGGGTCGGCACAACATGTTTTCCTTTTCCACACTCCTCTGTTAAAAGTCATCTCAGTATTCACACCTTTTATACACATATCATTTTCCACAATCTACAAATGTAGTATTATTATTAATTTACTTACAAATATTATAACGAAGGATCGCGACATACTAGAATACTTTCGATGACATTCTAAACTGGTAAATTTTTCTCAACCACGGCTGTATTCTGGGTCACAAATTCCCAACTGCCATCGTCAACAGAATATTATGTAAACTAAATTACTATACATCTGTAATCTGATTAAATTACAATGTCTAGTTTACTTGATGATCTTTTTATCGATTTATATATTAGCGCTTGAGTATAGTCCTACCTGGTGACGTATATTGTCGTGTATGTATTGTGGTAGTTGCCTAGCGTTTTGCCTGTGGAATATCGATCCGATGTCTGCAAGTTTGAGCCCCGGCATGTACCAGCGAATGTTTCGGAATTCGCATACATTTACTAATTTAAATTCGTAACACTATTGTCTGACGGTGAAGGAAAACATCGTGAGGAAGCCTGAAACTGAGAAATGTTCTTCTAGTACCAACGTATGGGGGAAACATAGAACTGTGAATTTCTCAGAGTTTGAAATCACCAATACGTCGTAGGCTGGCGTGGTGATTATGCCCAGACCTTCCTTCGGGAAGAAGCCTATGGCCCTGCAGTAGGTCTCTTACAGGCTTATTATGAATAAGTGACGAAGTAAGTAAATACTGTACCCACCATGATAAGCTTTTAGAAGGGCTGGATCTGCAAGTGTAACTGCCAGAAAACATGGATACGTACATATCCGACTGAATAAAGATCTTTGTGTGCTGGATATAACACGCTTAGGTTTGTCGCATTCTGTTATAAGTCAGGGCATATCCATTAACCAAAAGGGGTGATAGGAATATATTCACATCTGTGTCGTGATCACTATACACATGATGATAAATCTATCATAAGGATTCTTTAGTTTATTTCGTTTTAAGATCAGGAGATAGCCGACGACCGATAATGAAAAAAATATAATATGTGATTCACTTTCAATATATGTATTTTACGTATGAACTAGCTGATACCAAGCTGATATGCGATTTTGTTGTTTATAAACTTAATTATATATTGTATGCCCAGAGGAAAAAAATTAAAATCAAATATACACTTAGCTTACCAATTTCTTTGTGAACAATATTATGTTTAGTTCCCTCTTCTGCGTATGCGCACACACCGCTCGCGTCATTTCTCTATGGCAAGAAACACACATTACTGAAAGGGTAATGCTCATAACAATCGTAGTTTCTTAAAATTTTAATAACTTTGAATAAACTAAATATATCATGTCAATTTTTTTTAATAAAGACCAAGATCTAATAAGTTTTTGCGTGATGTGCTCACAACAGCAGACCTCTATCTTTTCATTTATAGATATGGGTTATCCCGTACATGTAGATGTTTCACAACATTTTTAATGAATTCTGTTAAATATTACATCTTACGGTCAAAGCAAGCCTCAGACACTATTCACGTATTAAGGAGAAAATGACGGTAACAAGACAGAACCATCATGTTTGAATAGATCCATAATTTTCATGACGGAAAATTCGTCACAGTGATCCGTATTGCCGTTTCGAGGTCAGTCAGTGAACTTCCAGCTACCGAGAGACCTTGTAGGTCGGTAAGCCGAACCCGACTGTTCTTAGACCGTCGTGGATCATGTGTCGCCATTGCTCTTGTACTGTTACTTTATTTAATATCATGTAACTTCGTGTAACCTTAATATAACTTTACACACAGAGAGTATACGTCATTTATTTATCTATCTTATATAAATAATAATTAATTGTCGATTATATGTACGAGCGTCACTTCAAAACGACTTATTTGGCTAATTCTTTTTTACTGTCCTTGTAATTGTCAGGACTAAGTTTGTATTAAAGAAAATGTTTGAAAATATCATATAGAAAAGAAACATTTCGGGTTCAAAAAATATGGGAGAGTCAGTGAGACAGAAGACAGTAAAATGATCTGCAAAAATATTATCAGAATTGAAATACTGATGTTCACTTGACATTTTATTTCATTACATGGTCGTACTGTAATGCAAAAATTTGATCTCATTTTCTTCATTAGTACACACGTGTGAAGACGAGTCGGACATTTAGTATTTATATGAATGTGAAACGCATGTGTTTGTATTACAGTTACACTCATCAATGGCGTGATTGCATATAATACATTCAAGTAATTGCTTCATTCTTCTTCATTCAAGAAATGTATTTAATAAAGTATTGACAGTTATGTTAGTTGTGGCCGCATGTTCAACCACTGTTGTGAAAGGATTGATAGGTTATCAACAGTTTCAAGTGTTCCTTGTTCCAAAATTTAGTGCTCTTGTAAATCAGCCTTCGTTGTACTTTCACCAAACGTTAGTGTTTCGAGTAGACGAATACTTATAAAATTATTGTGTTGTGTCTTTTAAAAATTTTATAAAGAAAACTTTTTCTCCAAATCGCTACAGCAGTTTCTCTGAAACCATGATATACAATGTATACTATATTGGTACAAATATTACTTAATAGTGTTAGACTTACCTATATATTAATGATTTTTAACAACAACATATAGCAATTTTTTGTAGCAATACCACGAAAATATGACAGTCAATAAAATTAAAAATACTTTATCTAATCTTAACCTTTACAAGGTACTTATAAACCTCAAATACAGCCATCGATTCATAAAACTTGCAAGGCATCGAGAACTGCCGGCATGAAAGTGGACGGACATATTAGTTTTTTTTTACTATATAAATATTGACTATAATCTTACATTATCATTTTGGTAGAATGTACAAAGAGGTTGAAAGTCCTAAACGTCACTATTATGCACTCTGTAAAATTTTTCGATATCTTTCGATTATAACTTGTTTGTAAATACAAAAATTTGTAAATAAAATAAATACTTTAAAATTTACACGAGTTCATAGATTATTTGAAATTGCCTGTGTAATTCTTACTTCTATGTATAATTTATAATTATCTCATGAATTACGAATAGCGCCTGTATATATGTTATTTGTATAGCTGATTTTTATTTTAAGTTTTTTTACTCATTTTTACACTATGATTATTGTTCTTTCGCCATTCTGAATTCTAAAAGACATACTTAACATTTATATTTTGTCAAGCAAATTTATTGGTAATAATGGTTAATTTTTTATTCATTTATTTTTCACTAGCATTTCACTCCTGCTTCGCACGGGTTCAATGTAGCAATGTGGCGTCATAGCTCTCCAAGCTATTAAGTATACAAATGTCTTATTCAATCTATTATTTGATGTTTTGCCTATAAAATAAACGAAATTTCATATTATTATCATACAAACAACTTCACTTTGTTGGGCGTATTACTGAATCTGTGATATTTTCCAAAATATTCGTTACATTGATATGTTTTAAGAAATAACTTCGGTCTACATTAAACACCTAATGTAACTAAAATATGTAATAGTCTAATTCTTAGAAAAACCATCACAGTTGTTATTGTAGCTCATCCTTAGGACATTTATTTGACATTACATTATATCGATTTTTATCTACATCCTATATAAATATTATATGCATGTATTCTACATATAAATCTTTCGTTCTACATATAAATCGAACAACGATTTCGTTTTATAATATTTATTGCTAATTAATCTATTTTATTGATTTGACATTGGTTTTTACTTTAGGACGATTTGGTGTTACCATCAGAATTAAGGACATATTAACTTGGAAGCACTTATTTTACGTTGCGTAAATAGCCCTCAATTATATCCTATAGTAAGATGAATTTTTTTATTAAAATGTCAGTAAAGTATATGGTTATTGACAAAGGTATAAAAAATAAATCGGTCTGTATTTCCATATATTAAATGTTTTTTGCGAGAGGCGTCAACATTCCTCAATTATTGGAACGGTTATGGGTTTATTGTGAAAAACCGAAGATGGCAAGATCGTGACCGGTGCCAACGACCGGTCCGCGCCTATCGGTGCTCTTCTGCTTCTACATAGTACCTGCACCCACGCAGCCTCCGTTCAGTGTAGATATCAAAGCTTGCGGCGCACGCGCTGCTACGGTCCCGCAGATATTGGTGCCCGCGCGAAAAATGAAATTAACAGTCTAACAAAAATATATGACGTTTGATAATTCTATTTTCAACTATAAATTTCGAAACGAACATTGAAATATTTATTATATTTTAATTTATTTTGAAATATTAAGAAGTGATTACAAAATGAAGTTGTTCCTCTTCAAAAACGTTCCGAGTGTTATGTTGATATGGCTGGTATTGCTTGCAAATGCTCAACGATCATCGAACAACCTTAGAGATGTTGGTAAGTGATGAAAAATGATTACCATGATATATGAAACTTATTGGAGATATTTCAACCGGGCATTTAGAGTTATAAAATTAAATCTTCACTAAAATTAAATTATACTTGCGAAATTCGTGCCGTAAAATTTATAAAATATAATGGAGAAAGGATATCGTTTTTCTTAATTTATTATATATAATAAAAATAATTATATATTTGTATTTCTCATTTATTTAGTTATTTAGTACAATGTAGGTTTAGTTTTGGATTAAATGAGATTGCGTGCGATTGTTTATTAAAAAAAAAGTGAATAAAAACGAACATAATACCCATTATCATTGAAGTAAATGATTGTACTCCTTATACATTTATACTGTTTAATCTTCAAATAATAATTGTCATTTCTCTTTCATTTCTAAATAAATAAACTTATTCAAATTAATACACTAGCGATATAGATTATATTTCTGCAAGTTTACGAATATACAAATCAAATGTAGCATCTAAATAATATAATTAATTAGTCAGTATTAATGAATGCAAAAATATGTAGGTAAATTATATATACTTATAACCACTGCAATATCTATAAATATTGAAAAATACAAAAGAATTTTGCAAGAAGCATAACTTTATTTAAATCTATTTGTCTGGCAAAAATGTTAAATGTTCAAATTGTTGTAAATCTAGAATATTCTGTCGTCATGACTTTACTTATTACTAGCTTTTGCTCGCGATTTTGTTCGCATTAATACAGATATTGAAAATAAAATAATGTAGCTTTCTATATGTTAAATATTTTTCTAATAGATTAAGTGATTTTTTGAGTTTATCCATTACAAACAAAAGATCGAATCGTTTTTCTTCGTAATAGTAGTGTACCTACATATATTTGAATTATTGAAATGAGATTATATACATTTTTGCTCGTCCAATCAGTTTATTGCATACGTACTGTACGTATTTAAAATACATGTAAATTCTGAATCATTTTGTATGGTGAAGATTGACAACAAAAAATATACATAGTTTGAATCTTATTATTATTTGTGCAAATATAAAACATATAATTGAACGTTATATTCTAAAAGTTAAGTTATTATATAATTACACATATTATTATATATAGTGAATATTATATAATTTCTTATTCATTCGACAACGTTAATTATGACTACTGAATAAATTACATAAATTATTTCGTTTAATTACGAACATCATAAAGAAATTTTATTTATGATAATACTATTTAATTCGGTATTGTTTTTATGTATTTGTACGTTGTAAGATATACGTGGAAGTGAATTAGAATAGGTAATTAGTAATATTTCTTTGTAAAAAAAATGTCAGAAACTGAGTATATAATTGATGTAGTAAAATAATAAACAACATCTTTCTATTATTAGGAAGAGTATTATTTAATAATTTAATTGCTATAACCATAAAATAATAACTATTTTTATATTATCCAATTATTTTTTTATATTTATATTACAATAGAAAGTATGTAACTTTTTTCGTTTAATTAACTCGGTGAAAGACGCAACTATCTTTTTATCGTAAAACTAATTGCTTATTTATAAGTAGTATTTTTAAATAAGGATAACGAGTAAGCACATATGTGTCCTTAGTAAGAGATATTTCAAATATTCGTACTTTCTTTCATATAATTCAAGGTGTCGTGCTAAACTGGTTGTTGGTGTTACGTAACTATAGTCTACGGCGTCACATAACAGCACATAAAGAAGTATTTCATATCGACTTGTATCATAATATGGTCTGGTATTTTCTAAAAGAAATTTACGATCTACTATAAGTAATTTTAGAAAAGAGTTTTGCATCCTAATACTAAGAAATAACTTTCATACTAGTAACTCTTTAATACGATTCGAACGATAATTATAAAGGTTATAACATTTAAGTATTTTTTTATGCAGAAGGTATTTATGCTACCAATTTTACTATAACTAGCCACTAGGTGGCGCTAGGCTGTACTCTATTATTCATTTTATGTTATACCTAGCGGACACCCGCGCCGTCGTCTACTAAAAAAAATGATCGAATTCTATTCCATAATCTTTACGTGATGCGCGCACAACAGCAGACCTCTAGCATTTTATTTATGTAGAAAATTTAACGCAGCAACATCGCGAAATGTTTTGATAGCAATGTATACATATAATTAAGAATGAAATGTTTGTTGTTCATCTGGGTTTATCTGCAAAATGGCTAGACCGATTTTTACGAAACTTCTACTGGCAGATAGAAGACTTTTTAGGATATTATCCAGGCTTCATATTATTACGCTTTCTAATAATTAAAATTGATAAAAGTATTTTATGAGTCAAGTGGTAATTACTAAATTTCAATAAAAAAAAATACCGACCCTAATTAATCCAAAAGAACATGCAGTTAATTTGAACGTATGAAACCATTTTATACATAATTTAAATTACTTATAGGTAAGTTATCGAGTACAATTCTAATGAGCGTCCACGATGTTTTATTTCTTGAAGCATTGATAAATAAGTTTCCTTGTTTAAGTTTAATAATTACTACATGAGTAGATACCGTGATCTCCAAAATGCGTTATTTAAAGCAAGACCTTAAACTTTGTTTTTTTTTTTATAAAACGTACGTAACAGGCATCCATACTTTTAGTAAGAAAAAACCTATGTGGTGAGAGTAATGTTCGCGTTTTAACACAAATTACCTTAATTTAATTCGTTTCCAAATAATATAAATCCGAAGAACATAAATGTAGATTAATGAGGTGTATTTCAACTAAAAAAATATATCAATTTGCGAGTGAAAGGAATCAAAGAAAATAAAGACTTAAAGACATTACAAAAAAAAAATGATTTAGTTATTCTATAGTAATTTATAAACGAAACTAGGTTAGTAACAAACTACAGAAAGGCAATTTTTTACAATGTTCGATTATTTTTTCTATTATTACGTGTATATTTTTTACCAAACGATGATTAATCATGAATTTTGTGTATTTAAAAATAAATTGCTCGAAATTTATGCGAATTGTCTATTTACCTAGAGAAGGAAATAGCGCGATTATAGCTAAAATATTCAGTTATATCAATATACGAAGGTCAGATCTTATGTTAAATATTACTACGGCTAACGGTGAGATTCAATTCACACTCTCAACGCTTTAAACACTTTTACTTCTCAATACACCGTTACTGGTTTGATTTCACTTAAATATATATAAAATAAAGGTGCGATGTCTGTTGTTTATCCGGGCTTACCCCCCAGATGGTTGAACCGATTTTAGTGAACATTTTACTGGCAGATAAAGGAATTTTCAGAGCATAAATTAAGCTATATATCATTGCGCTTTTCCGTAGGAGGTCGGCACAAATAACATAATTGTAAATTAAAAAATAAAAGACGGTTAAGTATTCATTCATATAAAACATTTAATTTCCGCGACATAATAAAACTATTAGCATCAAAACGAAATAATGTGTATTGAAAATTAATTATGTGCAAGTAGTTCTCGCCCACGACTTCGCTCTACTTAATGTAGTAAAAGATATTTTTCTATCTCTCGGGAACAGCATTTCTTCTGGATATAGGTAACTTATATCCTTTTGCGTATCTCTGATAAAATGTATACAAAATTTCATAATGATCGGTTTGGTAGTTAAGACGTGAAAGCGTAACAAACAAACAAACATACACACATTCTAAATATCAGTAGTCATTAATAAGTCGAATCACTACTGTGAAATGGATTAAAACGAAATACAGCGTAATGTTAATTAAAACTAGGGTAGATATTATTTTAAAGCCAGTGATTGTTCAAATTTTGCGCTATTTGACGATGTATTTTCTCATCATACAATCTTATCATCACTACATATTATAAAACAAAGCCGTCAGCCGCGTCTGTCTGTCTGTCTGGATATTCGCGATAAACTCAAAAACTACTGAACGGATTGTAATCCGGTCTTCACTAATAGATAGGCGTAATTCACGGGAAAAGTTTAAGTATACAATTTGTTAAGGTTTTTTTTTGTAAATTGGTTGAAATATAATGATAATTGTTGAAAGAATCGGAAAAAGTCAAGCCGCCTTAAGCGTTTCATGCATATAAGTATATATTTCTTTATTATAAGGGCAGGACAACAGTCTGCGGGGCCTGCTAGTAAAGTTATAAAAGAATATGGGAAATACATGCATCTAAGAAATAAAGTGTAAATAAGTACGATTTCGATCAATTTTACTAGATAATTTTCTAGTGCAACCTGGTAAATGTTATCCGGACGCAGTAGTTGGCAGCCAATTCATTTCGTAAGCTTAATTTGTTATAATTTTTTTTAATCACTGTCTTCTTGAGGAGTAATGTGATAGTAAAAATAAGGCAAGCTGAATTTAAAATTGTTAAATAAAATCGTGATTTACTAGATTGTACGGTATAAACAAATATGGCTAAAAGAAACAGATAGATGAAGAGATACGTTGATTTCAAATTTTTATACTCTCGCTTGACCCCAACATCATTTTTTATTACAAGCAAGATTGAGATCAAGTATTTAACTGTATTGTAATTGGTACGTATTATTTAATAATAAATTCGTAAGATGATACAATTTTATCTATATATATAATAATGAATTTCTGTTCGTTTGCCTCGATAAAATTCGAGAATGGCTGATCTGATTTGTCTAATTTTGCTCTTGAAATATTTGTGGAAGTCTAGGGAAGGTTTAAACGGTGAGAAGCATAAATAATAAGTAAAGGAAAATACTATAAAAGACAATTTAATTTTCATTTACAAAATATTCTTAGCTATGAAACATTTGATGTCTTTTGTCATATTCAAAATAATAAAATTGTCAGTCGTTTGTCAAATATTTATAGGTGCGTCCTGAAATTTATCTGTTTCATAGCTGTAGTATCAGGTCCGATCTCTTTGGATCTGTTTTGTTGGAATACAAAATAGTTCTGTTTCAGAAATAAAAATAGCACATGAGAAAGCTTTAAATTGATCAAGTGCATAAATGTGTTGCATTTATAATGTAAATTTTTTTTAATTACATTTTGACCACATTTTACACCAATATATGTTAGTGATACAAAGTTTACTAGGTCATCTAGTTTATTATAAAGATGAATATAAACAAAAATACATTCAAATATGATTATTATATTATAATACCACAAATTGTACTCTGGTTTAAGGAGAAACATAAATGATATTACGACGAAATAATTAATTGTACTAATGGTTATTCATTATAATTCTATAATTCAGATAATTCTTCACGTGTTATTATTATGTGTATTTGTTTAAATCTTATTTTGTTCTAAATGGTAAAAAGAAATTATATTGAGATATTGTAGACGTAAGGAGCTGAAAGTATGACAAATAGAGACTTAAAAAGACTTCGACTCGTTGATGGTACTGGAAAAAAGGAACTATTTATATATATTTATAACTATTTATATAAATCGATGAACGCCGGTTGCACGCACGAAAAAGCATGACTCTTGTCACGTTCCGCCTGAGTCAAGCGTATAAGCGAGAACGCGAAAGAAGCGATAGATTGGCGCGATCGGCCTAAGCGTTCGACTTGTGACGCATCTATTTCTCTTCCACTCCATGGATTATTCAGTGATAATAAATTCAATTCTATTCATAAAAGTATACAATTTTTCATCAATGTTTACTTATGACCACCGACTTTACAGACAATCAATATAGTGTATTGATAAAGCTACAAGCTCGTCAATTGCTTCGAAATAAAAAGTACTAAACTCCTTTATCGTCACCTATATATATATATATATAGAAGATTTCAGACTATTAGGTTATTGAAATAATTATTTTTAATACGAAATTCTTACGCATATTATTAAATGTAAATGAAATTACACAAGTATAGCATCATAAATTACTTTCGATAACCTAAAACCATAAATACGTAACTGAGTAGGTATTAATAAAGCGATTCTATGTCACGGATCCGTCCAAGATGACCGATGCGAGATCACGGAGCAAATAAAACGAAACGTGAAACTTTCCATTGCCGGTTCGCTGCATACTGACACAAGACGACAAAAAATACATATTATGTGATTATTCGAAACTGTCTGATACCTACATCTTGAGTTACAATACATACTTAAACGACAATTACTATATTTCCTCACATTCACTATAGATTTCAATTTCCTTTAATATATTCTGTCTATTATATAATTTACATTTAATTAAAAATAATTGTTGGGAATTCTACACTCGAAGTTGTTGACGAGTATGTATACCTAGGACAAACTGTCCGACTAGGTCGCTGCCAATTTCGAGAAAGACGTAAATCGCCGAATCCAACTAGGTTGGGCAGCGTTCGGGAAACTCAGCACTGTTTTCTCTTCCTCAATACTACCAATGCTTGAAGACGAAAGTCTTCAACCAATGCGTGTTGCCAGTGATGAATTACGGCACAGAGACGTGGCCGCTAACTATGGGCCTCATAAGAAAGCTCAAGGTCACCCAGCGAGTGATGGAAAGAGCTATGCTTGAGATTTTTCTACGTGATCGAATCAGAAATGAGGACATCCATAGGAGAACTAAAGTTACCGATATAGCTCGCAGAATATCATAGCTGAAGTGGCAATGGGCGGGGCACATAGCTCGAGCGACTGATGGCCGATAGGGCAGAAAAGTCCTAGAGTGGCGACCACGTACAGGAAAGCGCAGCATGGTACGGCCTCACACCAGATGGACCGATGGCATAATTAAGGTTGTGGGGAGCCGTTGGTTACAGGCGACACAGAGCCGTACGCTGTGGAGATCGTGTGGTGAGCAGTGGACCTCTGTAGGCTGAGATGACGAATTAAAAATAAGTATTTTATCCTTACTCAACATTTAAGGAAATGTATATTTTTAAAGTAATGAAGAATTAAGTAGTCCGTCTTTGATTTTTATGTGTAAATAAAAGCAGATAACAACTTGCAAATGATATAAATATAAAATGAACGAGTTACTCCTTCTATGTTTACAGATTACTAGTAAATAAATTATGTACTTATCCATTTCTCTATTTCCGTTTTCAATTCCAAAGTGTATTATACAAATTAATAAGGAAATAGCAAGCCGATATCTTATTTGTTTTCCATTTCCGGAACGAAGGACGGCCCGGAGCGACGCGTCGCGTCGTGTCGTCTATACGCACGTAAACACCTATTAAAGTATATTATATGATGAAGTAAAATTTATTAAAAGTGGCTACTTATTTTTAGATACATTGTAGCATTTGTACGTGAATTGTAGTATTAGAGGCGAATTAATATTTAAAATCGTGGGTAATATCTTTCGTGAATATCGGAAGTACATGTCATTAAAATTATTCATGTTGCTTGATAATTTATATACGAAATATAGATTTATGTTTAGTACTACATGATTCCCGTCCGCTTGGGCATTGGGCAGCAAAAAATGGCGATGGATCAATCGAATCCAAAAAATACGTAACCTAAAACCATCTACCATAAATTCTATATCGAATGGTCATAGTCTTAGTTCATTTTCATTAGTTATTAAAAAATGCAATGGGTCAATCGAATCTAAAAAATACGTAGCCTAGAACCATCTACAAAAAAACCTATAGCATTACGTTATTTATGTCGTCTTGTTTATAATTAATATAGTATCGAAATCACTATACAATTTTTAAATATTTAGGGAATAAGTAATCTGTTGTCGTTTATTATTTTGACTCTGTGGAGTTATGTATACTCTCTATTGTCTCTGACTTATGCATAAACTTTTGAGCGTTGAAAAATCGCTTACAAAAGCTTGTAACTGAGACGGCACATTCACAGTCAAGTTTATTACCAGATGCTGCAACTCACCTTGCCTTTTTCAATGTCTCTGTATAGCGGCATTCACTTTAGATTGTTCCCAAGTACCTTACAGTGTGGTATGTCTAAAATGTTAACATGTTCGCTTGTAACTCGGGAATGTTATAAGAAATCAATTATTATTTTTATAAAAGTACATTTTTTGAAATTATTAAAAAAAAATGCGATAATCTGAATTAAATAAAAAAAAGCGTTTTTGTCGCTATTGACAAACATTGAAATAATAAGCTTAATGTCTTTTAAAAGTAATATTTAACTATTTATGATATAAAAAGATAATATTTGGATAAGTATGAGAAGGTGGTTTAACATAATCTAATTTTTTTTATTACTATTTTAATTTCAACGATAACCTTCATAGATTTCTTATTGTTGATATCCGCTGATTTTAGACAACATAACTCTTATGTACTGTTATTTTGTCAGTTATAATTATTAAATAAACATTAACCTTTAATTATTATTAGACACACTACCTCTTATTTGTAATATATATATTTATTATACAACGATACACAATATTCTAACAATATATTGTAATATGCAGGAGCTACAGAGTTTTACTAAGAGTCTTGTAGTAGCATGCTTTTTAATTCGTATTTATTTCATAATTTGTATGGAATTAAATATTAAAAAAAAACGCCTAGAGAATACTTAACATATATATGTAATTTTTTTGCTAGTAGGTATATACCATCTAATGATAAAATTAAGAAGTATTAATTTCTTAGATTTGAAAATTGCAATCCCTAGTGCAGAAGCCTCTTAAGCGATTAGAATTTTACAGCTAAGTATCACATAATATTATAGATATCTGTCGTAAAAATAAATAGAACTATTCATTTCTTAGATTTGAAAATCATGAACCCTCGTGTACAAGTATTTCAAACAATTACAAGTGTTCCAGTCCGAATATCAATTAACTATTATTCTATCTAGTTACCAAAACCAGTAAAGATATGATTATTATAAAAATTTATTGACTAACGTATTTGTGTTTAAATTTTCAACGTTAAAAAGAATTTCAGAAATAGAAATAACATAAAGTTATAAAATCCATAATTTTTTTCATTATTTTAATAACTAGAAACCGTTATTAGTTATCGTAATGAAACCTCCTTGATCTGATACTCTAAAGAATAAATATTCTAACGTAGACACTAAAGATAACATACAACCTCAAAATAATTATATTTTTCCTGCCGAATTGTGAAACTCAGTTTGTGCCCTAATTAGAGCATGGCTACAATTATTCTCATCTCAAAGTCGTTTTATTTATTAATCATACTATCGCGTGTAATGAAAATTATGATAATAAATATATACAATTCAAAATAAATTTATCCGTAATTTAACTTTTATTTGCTTCCTTTTTTTTATTCACACGAATACGTAAAATATGGAAATCCTTAACAATGAATCTGACGATGCACTTTCTTCAAATAATTACGTAGCGAACGTATGTTTTTAATAAATATTTATTTAAATAGCTGGCGTTAATTAATGTAAAAACGTTATTAGAGCTAATTATATATCAAATGATAATTCTAAATTTGAAAAATAACTCCGCGTAGCGATAATGCACAGTTTAAAAATAAATTTATAGTCTGTAAACGCTGAGGTGCTAATTAAGCTCCTATACTATTGCGCAGGAGAAAGTCGTGCGTCATAACGTGTGCATCTACACGGCTTAGATATTAATTATAAATATTTGGTTAAGCGAATGGTAAAAATGAACGTTACACAACAGGTAGATGACGTAGTCTTACCCAAAGGTTGTTTCGCGAACCTACTTTCGCTTTCTATCAGTAATAACTTTTTAAATATGCACTGTATATAACTTACTCAAAAGAATAAAATATTGAATTTGGTTTTGTGACTTACGTGAACATTTAGTCGTTTTTTAGCTTATATTGTTTATTTTTTTTAATGTTTTCTATTTTACTAAATCCAATACAGATATTCAATCGCAATGACATTATTTTCCCATTTTCTGTGTGGTATGTGGTAACTATAACCTTCAACATCGCTTGACCGATCAACACAATTTTTATGAAGGTTTTTATGATGCCTATTGTACTATAACTCATCAGCAATTGACACGAGACTGTATTTTCTTATTACCAAGTTTTATATTGTAATTCAACACGAACGAACTCGCGGGCGCTGATAACAATTGGTATAACAACTAATATTTATTTCTTCATTACGACCACAAAGTCAGGTAATGTTAAATGATGATACTGTTACGTTCATGCGCGTAATAGAAATACTCATAGGTCCTTCGCGATAGTGTTTCAAACCAAAGGTAATAACTAAAGTAGTATTTATTGTATATTCCTTATCAAAATGCTATGGGTTTAACACGAAGTTTTCCTTCAGAGACAATTCAGCTCATAGTAGAATTCGAACTGACGTCGATTGTTGCGAGTTTCTCTACATCTGTGATTCCCAAAGTAGTCTATATTGACACCTAGGGTCAATGACGACTAGCAGAGGTATTTAAGTAATGCTTCTTTATAATATGTAATAATATCTATGTACATAAATTATAAGACTATTTTTGACGTGATAACGTCTTATAAATCGATGAACACCGGTTGTACGTACGAGAGAGAGGCGTAACAAGCGATAGAGAGGCGTAGGCGTTCGGCTTGTGCTGCATTTATCTCTCTTCTACTGAATCGGTAATACAGTGATAATAATTCAATTCAATTCATAAAAGTATGTAATTTTTCATGAACGTTTTCTTATAATGTTATCGCGTAAAATTACCGTCCGTAAATCGACTTTACAGGCAACCAATTTTTTTTTTCAAAACATATTTAAAGCTGAAGAATTGATAAAAAGGTAAGTAAGGGTGTAGACCCTTATAGGTTATGTGTAGACATAACCGAACAATATGATAAGTGGTCTACGAGACAAAAAAGTTTGGCAACCTATGCTCTACACGATACCACAGCAGTATCATCGTTTTAAATTTAACAAGTTTTAGTTAATTAGTAGATCTAACATAGGTTAACGAAGCATTAACGAAGTTAAAGATGTGAAACTATTGATTTATCGCTTGTTTCACGCTGTTCAGAGAATCTCGACATGCCCGTAAGAGCGTGTCATAAGAGATTTAAATTCCTAACGAAACAGGTTATGTCAATCACAGGGATTGCATCACAATCCTGTTTGTGCTTAATGCCACAAAATACAGAAGTACAGAAAGTCGGCTATACATAACAAGGAATAGTATCGATAAACGGAAGATTCGAAGATCTCGAATAAAGTCGGTCGAACGCCAATCGCGAATGACAACGTTGTATTTTAGAGTGGTACAACAAAGTGACTTAATTCTGCCTAATTGTAAACATATCGTAATCTTAAAACAGGATACCCAATGAGAGATCGACAATTTATCATCGGCTGCCGCTGTCATGCGGGCTTGCAAGTCTTTCAGCTCCGAAATATATTCTGCATGAAAACGAAACGAGACAAATAAAAAAACATGTCAGTTCACACACGGGAGAAGTAAAGCCTTGAAAAAATGATAAGATATTCATATAAACGATACACTACGCTGGTTATTACGCCTTGAGGGATCAAGGCTTCGTTATATGTGGCCGCACATACAAACATACGCACGTACAACGAACGGACCAGAACAAGTATTAGGCAGTGCAATCTACAATGAGGAGACCGCGAATACATGTAACACTGTATAATATAATCTATCTCATTCTCTCACTCATTAAATTATATAGATGTATGTGTATGTCTCTTTTTAATGTAGGTTTTTTATTTCATCGATTTTCAAATCACAACAGTGTTAGCGAAGTTTTCACTTCAAAAATAGTCACTATGTGAGGTGTATGACACATGCATGATGGTCAGGATATGCTTGGGTATAGATCTCTGCCACCTCGCTTGGTTATTGATACACACCAGCTGATTCTGGAACTCGACATACTTGTGCTGTATTTTGTTACACCTGGCGTATATTTAAATTATGAACTTATCAAAATTGTTATGAATGATTAAAGTAATAATATATTATACTATTATAATTCTTAACGTTTTAATGAGCTATTTATAGAATTGAATTTATTAAGAATAAAGGATGTTTAAGCAACCCTATTAATATTATTAAGGAAAAAAATTGTGGGAATGAACTTTACGCAAGAACTATTAAACGGATTTTAATGAAACTTTAATATAACTTATACATAAAAATAGCACATTGGGTCACATTTATAAAGATATAAATGCAGACGAAGACCTCAAGGTTGCCAATATAAAATACTTATTTTTATTGAAACTGTCATCTCGAAATTATTTACAAAATATTGTAAATGACAACCCTAGCAAGAATGGAGCGTAAATAACTAAAATCAAGGTCGGCAGGAGTGATCTTTCTCTATCCATCTATTTTGTGTCAACACTGATATTAATTCTTAACCAATTATACATCGGTAGCTGATGGAAATAAAGCTAAATAGTTTTATTAGCGATTCAGTTTATGTTTACGTAATATTACTCTTACAAAGCATTTTTAATACTCGTTTACATTGATATCTTGTTGTAACTGATATTGTTTACAGGTTGGGTACGGTCATTTTTAGTCAATTTTTTTCGCCGCTTGGACATAGCCATAGGTTCGGGCTTGCGCGTAATATAGTCAAAAGTTTAATACAAAATAAAGTTACATAATATTATAGGAACCTAAAATTGGCATTTATTAATACTTAAGTTATCGCTATAATGTACATATAATATGTATGTATATCCATATTGGTGTTCTGCGTGGTATGCAGAGCGGTCACAATAGCAATTTTAGGGTTCAGGTTAGAGTAAAAATTAAGATTCCACGCAAATAAAAAAAAAACTAAATTAGCAGTGTCCACTACCACACGCGCCCCACACGCATCATTATAGTGAACTAACAATATTTTACTAAATTCGCGGGTAACAGCTAGTTCAATATAAAATCTAATCTCATTAGAAACATACAAATTTTGCCTATGATAGTTAGTTAGTTAGCGTAGACTAATATTACACTAAGTTAACAGTTAAGTTACCAAGTTAGTAAGTATAACACGGAAACCGGTTCACGGTAATAATAATTACGGTATACAAGGTTTAGCAACATCCGTGCGAAGTTACCGATCTGTATGCTTTTAATAATGGTGTTTAGTCTTTGGAAAGACGGACGCGTGTGAACTTACGAAATAGATTATATTATACTAGCTTTTGCTCGCAGCTTTGCCCTTGCTGTTGCAGATTTAACCTATCCATCAGAAGCAGTACTTTCTGTACCCATGACGATATGTGTATAAATTTGATCAGGATCTCAAACAGATCAGTCAAACTCTGTACAGGTGTACCTCTTTTTTGTTATTAGTTAATATAAACAGAAGATCTGCCGTTCTGCGTCCACCTCTCTATAACTACTAGATACATTTCGATTATATTTATTTAGTTTTACTTCTTAGATATTTAAAGTTGGGCTAGCAGTGTGGTGCGTATGCGCAGATGAGGAAGCAAAACTGATAAACAATGTTTACAAAGACATTATGTAAGCAAATTATATTTTTGTTTTCAATATTTTTTTACGTTTTTTTTTCTATACATGATGTATATATTGTTAAGATAATAAACAACGCAAACGAAGTTGCGGGTGTCAGCTAGTGTAAAAAAAATATTGGCATTCACCATGAAAGATTTGTTAGAATCACTAATGGTTAGCCGTGTGATGGTAAGATCAGACTATAAGGAACGAACAATTTTGAAGCCATGATGGCTAAGTGGTTGTGTACCGGGATACCGCGCCGATCGACGTACGTTCGTATCCTGCAATTAGCGGGAGTTTTTGATGAAAAAAAGCGCGGTTGCAACCATAACACGGTGATATAGGTTTTTCTAAAATCCACCTGTTATCTTACCGTAAAACTGACTCTATCTTCAAGTACCTATAGTTATGTTTGGTAGCCACACTGAAGTGTCAATCATCCTCTAAAGTTTAACGTGTAACCATCTTAGGTCGTAATCTCATTTGATATTAGTTGAAGAAATGGACAAACGTTAAACCAACTCTGGACGACAAATTTAAAAGTGCACTAGAATAATGACCTATCGAAATGGATGGTGAAATAACGTGAGACAAATTTCAACACGCTCTGGCAACATTCCACAGGCACGATCACTCTGCCATTGATGAAACAACTGTGAGAAACAGGGAAGAGGACAACAGATTTATAACTGGCACTGTTGCACTTTATTTTATTTACCTTGAAATGAAAGCGGAATATCTTTGCCAAGTTCAGCAAAAATGTCGTTATTCGTGTGTATTTATTTTGTATGGAGTTTTTCGGAATCGGCGTTCACTTTTTAAATAGGGAACTAACGTACAAGGACATCACTGCTATTACTAATTAAATTTGTACCTTCTTTTCCCACATACCTATATATTTTATTAATTTATTGATATTATAATATTGCCAATAATAGGTATTTACCATCACGCCTTACCCTCCCTAAAATAGGTAGAAAAATAGTATTTTTATATTGTCATATAACTATCACTTGTTCGTACATCGACGCCAGTCCCGCTCCTTAATTACGTATTTAACGAAAGTAAAGTGACACTAAAAATACAAAATCTAATTATTTCGATTCAATTTAGATTCAATTGTGCACTTTTTATAGATTTACTTGTAGGAAAATTCTGGTATTTTGTATACCGAAGTAACACGGTCGTCGTCCAGAACATATTAGATATTTTGCCATTTATACTGTTGTTTTACTCATGCGAAACATGTGATTATGTAGCAGAAATGTTTTTTATTTTTCTTACAACCAATATTATCTAAATATACATAGGCATATACATAACTGTTATGTACATCTTTCTCTGCTCTTTCTTAACCGATTTACAAATCACTGGGCTGCCTTTTTAGTATATATTTATCTATATTAATGAAAATCGTAAGGAATCTTGAAACATTAAGGTTAAAAGATTTCCATACAACAAAAAGAGAGTGAGTGAGTGAGTGAGACAGAAGACAATAAGACGATCATCAAAAATTTGACAGCATTGACGTAGTTGTTCAGCCGCCATTTTGTTTTATTAAATGGTCATACTGTAACGGAAACATTTGATCTCATTTTCATCATTAGACCACACATTATAATACAAAAACAATTATTTTTTTGCAAGTATTCGTGCCCCACATTCAACAATTTCAAGAGTTACGTACATGCTTATTGAAATATAACTAGTATTTCTCTATTAGTGAATATTTTAATGTCATGTTCATTTAACGCATACTTTCGAAACCCACCTACTCTCAAATAGCTAAGTATTTCACCACTTATTTAAAATTGTAATGGATACTGTAAATTGCTATTATAAAACACAGTTATTTGTATTTTGTAGAAAAATAAAATGAAGTCATTGTATTTGCTGATAAATACCGTTCAAACGTAAAACAATACCATCCGAAATCCACCAGGCGCCTCTGCTGAATAGGCTGATATCGAAATACAACAAACTAAAAGCGAATAGCTATTATG
Organism: Antheraea assamensis; assembly: GCA_035772565.1. Classification (NCBI taxonomy): domain Eukaryota; kingdom Metazoa; phylum Arthropoda; class Insecta; order Lepidoptera; family Saturniidae; genus Antheraea; species Antheraea assamensis. The sequence goes on from JAQQSE010000144.1 coordinate 75,250, forward strand.
AGTTTATCACCATATGTGTATGACCGCCACCTAGTCAGTTGTAGATTTGTAGTCCGATAAAACTGTAGCGGTCTTAACAAGCCAACGGTGTAGTCGATACACACTGTTTCATGCTGAAACCTGATTTGTCTAACTATGTCACTATGGCGGGTGCTACAACTGGTATATGGTTTTTTTTACAAAATAATTTTTCTGCAGAGTATTAGTCCGCGGCTATTTTTTTTTATTTCGTTTGTTTATTACTTGTGGAAAAATCGTTTCTAATCAAGTGCCACTTAAGCACAATAATAAAGTGAGCAAAACTTATTATATTATTTTATACTTAACTATAATTAGTAGTAAACTATAACTATAATCACAGTTGTAATCAGCTGTGTTAAGGTTTTTTTTTAATTATCTTTGTCACCTTTGTCGACGTCATGATGGTCGTGTAGAAACATTTTTTTTTTCAGAATTCGCATACATTTAATAATTTGTATTGGTAACGCTATCAGCTGACGGTAAAGGAAAACATCGTGAGGAAACCTAAACCTGAAAATTAATCTTGTAAAACAACCGTATGTAGGAAAATTTAGAACTGGATTTCTCTAAGTTTGAAATCGCCAATACGTCGTGGGCTAACATGGTGAATAAATGCACATACCTTCCTTTGGAAATAAGCGTATGACTCTGTAGTGAGTACTCTAGGTGGTAGAGCTACGCTGAAACTATTACTGGTTTCAGAGTGAATGGGTCGGCTCGCCCGGGGTAGTACCACCCTCTCATAGAAAGTCGACGTGAAGTAACAGTGCTTGCACTGTTGCGTTTCGTTCGGTCAGTGAGAGCGCCGGAGGCCCACATATATTAAAAGTCCGGCAACGCACTTGCGACTCCCCTGGTGTTGCTAGTGTCTATGGACGGCAGTGATCACTTACCATCAGGTGACACACCTGTTCGTTTGCACCCTATAATATAAAAAAAGTGAGTTTTTTACAGGCTTGATGACTGTGATAAGTGTATACGAGTCGAAACTGATGTATGATTGTCGCTATCCAAGTATACTTGCCATGTCCAATCTTCAAATAGTCACAATTGTTCTTATCAAGTGTTAGTTATTTTTTTCACGAATTTTGACGAGGATATAGAAAGACACAATCGGATCATTTCCAATATACAATCTTTGCCTCTTTATTTTGTAAATGAATAGTCGTATTGACACAGAAATTTTATAATTTGATCCATTATTTTGAATTTTTACTATGTGACTATTTTATCAGTCAGAGAATGGTTTAAGCTCTCTGTGTACAAAGTATCATTAAAACTGATATAAACAAGTACTAACTTAATTACAGTTTCTCAATTAAGGAATAACATATACTCCCCATGTACAAATTGTAAAAAATTGGTAAGGTGTTTTTTTTAGTTAAATTCAGATTTACACAAATTACACCTTTTTTAATTTTATATCCGTAAAAATACCAAGTATTATTATAAATGCGAATATGAGTGTATGTTTGTTACAATTTACGCTTTAATTACTCAACGGATCACCATAAAATTTGCATACACGTTGTCAGGGTTGCAGAAAAGGACAAAGTACATACTTAGTCCAGAAAGAAACGACTGTTCCGGCTGATTAGGTCAAATCTACATTACCGCAAGCAAAGCCGAGGGCATTAGCTAATACTTAGCAAATATTCAGATAGGAATATAGATATTTTAATCATGTAAGTACTACGTAACTTCAACTTTGGTGCGTACCAATTTCACTTATTACTGACGGGCATTCATTTTGACGACGAACTTTCTACCAGTCTACCAAATAGAAGCGGAATACACTCCCTACGTTTATTTCCCCGACATTATATAACGCAGGAGTTGGAAACGAATTAGATAGCGAATCGATGTTTGACGGACAAGTGTATTTTATTCTTCTTTTCGATTCGGTGTAACTGAAGCCAAACCTATTATTATTATAAGGCAACGTAGAAACTGTATGATAATGCCTTCGGCAAAATTGATAATATCGTTTTATTTATTAACAGCTATCTCGGTAAATGATTACCGTTGATTAATTTTTATTATCTAGAATCAGGTTTATATAAATACATATAAACCTAATAAATCATTATTAAATAAAGAGTAAAACCATATTGGTTATGTTACACTTGAGTTTTATTAATGCACTCATGTACACATACATATTGTAATCATATACTATAATGAATTACTTTTAATCAACGTGTCATATGTTTTAATTAGTTATATATTTACGTATTTTAAATAAAATATAAAATCATTAGGCTCCACGGTGGAGCAGTGTGACACCGAGGTTGTATTTTTGATTGCCAATCTGTTAATTTGTAAGTGGTCTGGTCCACTGATCTCATTATTAATGCATTTTTATAGTTATTTCAAACTATCAGTATAGGAAATGCTTATTATATTTTGTAAATGACAACTTTTCTGAATATTTTGATAAAAATAAGTAGATTCATGTGAGAGGAAAAATACTTACGCTTTTTTAGTAATCCATCGTTGGTCACTAATATTATACTGACCTGGATAAATACCTCTTTATATTTTGTTTTACTGATCCAGTATTATAAAAAGAAGGAACACGCTGGCCTAGAGACGACTATAAAGATTCACGATACGACAATATAAAATATTGGAAACGTTTTACTCAATCCATGAAACGACCTCATAATCTACAGTATATAGGTCTATAATCAAAATTCAGTTCCTTGGATGCCTAATTACGGTAAAACTACTGAACGTATAGGACTATAAGCATTCAATGCAAAAATTTTCATAGATGGTTCTAAACGACTTTATTTTTTGGATTCGATTGACCCTTTGCCATTATTGTAATGCTCAACGAAGGGGATTGTGAATCTGCTAGTAAACACTATATAACTAAATTTCTGCGACATAAAGACCACAGTAGCCTTTTTTAATGTGGGAAGAAATCTTACATTGGAAACCCACAACTCTAAGGAGTGGTAGGATGTTAGATTCTTACTGACTAATAAACCCACGAGATGCTATCTGCTGCGCTTAGGGAGTAAGCGCAAGACAAACGCCATGACACCCCGGCGACAAGACCCAGCGTGAACGCCAAGTTAAAAAAAAATACTGTATCCTAGCCTAACCGTTGTTATTTCAATTAACACAGTAAAACCCTCACACTCTAGACACACTTTCGAACTATTCTCTACCAAGATTCACACACTGACCTTAGCGTAACCTTTTACTTATTGTGAAACAGTTTACAAACGTAGAAGCATGACTGTAGGTCAATGCTATAAGTGTAATAACATGGATCATCAATCAAATAACTTCTTATCGTAATAGCATATCTATATTATTATTATAATGAATTTTGTGCATTTGTAGAAGAAGTCCACTGGAATTACTAATCCGATTCTAAAGATGATTATTAATTAATAGAAAGCTACATCACATCTGAAGTATATAGGCCCCTTTTTTTATTTTGCGAAATCAAAATCAGAAGCACACGCGTAAATATTTTTCAACAAATGTATTGAGATTAATGCTGTAAAGAGTAAGCAAAATACACTCATCAAAAAAGTCTAAGCAACATGTACTAATTTAAATTTTAGGATGGTTCTTCACATTATAACGTTTTATTTTATTTTTAAAATAATATCTTTAGGGTTCTATGATGTAAAAATAACAGCTGTTGTCTTTATAGGCTCTTTTAATAACAGAAATGAACAATATTAGAATATACTGTAGAAACTAAGATACATAAGAAACTAAACTTTTTTTTTACAAAATGAAATTTCTAAAGAAAATGTATTTATTGTGAAAGAATAAAATAATTTAAAACAAAGTATGGTTTCCTCTGATATTCAGAACTTGTCGGCAACGATTATTCATTGAATGAATGAGACTGTTTATGTCATCTTGCGGTATTCGCTCCCAATGGAATTGTAGCAAATCCTTCAGCTGTTGGGTTGTTGTCACTCCGTCCAAGTCCTTCAAAACACCTCTCTGGAGCATGTCCCATGCGTGCTCGATGGGGTTGAGATCTGGAGATTGTGCAGGCCAGGGCAATACCCGGATGTTCTCCGTTGCAAAGTATTCACTGGTTCGCCGAGCTGTATGTGAACGCGCATTGTCATGCATTAACCTAAAATCGGAGACAAAGGCTTGTGCAAATGGACAGACATAAGGTCTGAGAATATCCTCAATGTAATTTTCAGCATTCATGTTTCCATTTACAAAAACGAGCTCAGTTCACCTGTTCTTCATAATACCCGCCCATAACATAACTGTTGAGCCGCTGTATGTATGAACTTCCTGAACGCACCTGAGCCTTTCAGTATTTCCGAGCCGACGATACACTCGCACCCTTCTTGTATCAGGCTTAAACCCGAATCGCGACTCACCGGAAAACATAATTTTATCCCATTGTTCCTGGGTCCATGTTATGCGTTCTCTACACCATTCATATCGACGAGCGCGATTCCCGTGGCGTATCGGTGGGCACCTGATTGGGCGTCGAGCTGGTAGGCCGTACTCATGCAGTCGATTTCGCACAGTTTGAGGACTTACATCAACACCACTTGAAATTTGTAGCCTCAAACTTATCTCTCGAGCGGTTAACATCGGCTGGCGTCTTGCAGTCAGTTGTATGTACCGGTCTTGCCAAGTGGTTGTACTCCTTTTACGGCCTGGATGCTGTTCAGCGGGTTCTCCTGTATTATTGTAGCGCTGCCAAAGACGACAAATAACACTATGAATGCCAAAATGTCGAGATACTTGAGATTGATTACTTCCCGCTTGCAACATCCCTACAGCTCTTTGCATTTCATCTGCCATCAAATGACGTCGCTTCATGACGTAAAGAATATCTAACAATTCAATTTTGTCGCTAACTTTATTTAAATGGTTGGTAAAATTATAAAATCAAGACTAAACGTAACAATTAAAACGCACTTAAATTCAAACAAATTCGCAGTCATTTGAATTTTATGAAAAAACAAAACATAATAGATTTTTTTTTACAACCAGCCAGTATGTCATCAATAACAAAAAAGTTTACTTACCTATGCCCTTTGTTTGAGTAAATACTTAGAAATTAATTAATTTAAATGGTAAAATTTGTAATATCACGCATGTTGCTTAGACTTTTTTGATGTGTGTAGATGCAATTCTTCTTAACCCCGTTTTTAAAATTGATGTATCGAGGCAAACAATTTTTTTAAATGTTTAACGCTATTGGCCTCGCGAACCTTTACAGCTTCACTGGCCTTTGAAGAAAACATAACCCTAACAACCCTAACAAGAAAACATAACATAAATTAACCCTGTAAGCTAAGCTAATCTTAATTTTGTACGTGTTGTTAACTGGCAAGCATGATGTCACTGTATCACGCAGTGTTTTTCTAGACGAAAGACACCATGACAACTTGTATGCAACATTTCATGACAATCAGTTAAGTAGTAAAAGCGAGAGTAACAAACAAACAATCTCATTTTTGGATCCATAATATTAGTAAGTATATACTCCAGTAACAGAATTATAAAAATCGGTCGTGTAGTTTCTAAAAACAACGTCTATATGCAGACTGGAAACAGACAGCCTTCTTTTTTTAAAGTCGCTTAATAAAGCTTTTTATTTCTCGCTGTGCATCTACAAAATAATTCAAACTGAACATTATTTTTGGTATTTGACATTTTAATAATTTACTTTAAATTGAACACATTAATCATGTCGGCCTATAAACCACAATGGAGGTCATCTGATAGCAATGTACATTGTCGCTACACCGAAACATTGTGTACCTACTGGCGTAGTTAATATGGACTTTTATAGTATTTTTATTGTCTAAGAAAATGTATAGTATCTTCATCTTCTTCTTAGTGCTTTGACGGCCTGGTATCAGGGTCTTATTTCCAATTTAACTTCTTCCACTTTGCCCGGTCTTTGGCATCCTATTCTATGATATTGTTCTCCTTCATATTCGTTTTCACAACGTCCAGCCAGCGTGCTTGGACCTGCCGAGACACTTTGACCCTTGTACGGTAATATTGAGGCACTTAATTCCGACGTAATCTGGATCTGGTGATTTATGTGGTGATACTAACGGAGACGAAGTTCGAGGTTATCCGCCATGTTACGGACTTCAAGACTACCACGGATGTGTTCGTTTCGAATGCAATCTACTCGCCTAACACCACACATCCACCGTAGTATCTTCATCTTAGTGAAGCAAAATTTATAGTATGCACAATGCAATCCAAGATAAATATAGAATCTATCACCAGTCACAGCTTTTTCTTCGAACTGACTACGCTATTGTCTTTAGAGGTCTTCATGGCTTCATCAGGCTACAAACCTGCAAATCTGTCAGCATTTAGATATATACCTGCTGACCCAGGAATGTGACACACTGAAGCTTACCAGAATGCAATCAGCTAGGGCTTTTTTCGTACCATTTCCAGGAGACTGGATTTTATGTCCGTGATACCATTCGATTTTTGATTGCATAAGTGTTGCAACAAAACATCAATTACATAATAAGTAAATAAGTTTTCTTATTCGCTCTTTGTTAATATATATTGATAATGGAGGCAATATTGGTTTACACTCATTTCTTAATGTACGAATGTCGTGTTCATAATTATTGTAGGCAATGACCATAAGGATTTTATAAATTTTTTTTTCTTCATTTATTGCAATTTTGCAATATATTTGGAAATAAATTGAAAGGTTAATTAATTTTAATAGCAGCAATAGCTCATCACGAATGTGCAATATTACGAATTAATAATAATGGGATAACATAAAATTAAATGTATTGGACCTTCAACTTACGACTGATCTATATCAGTTATTTGATATCTTTTTGAACATTCACAATTGGGTCAAATCATTATATTCTAATATTTCTTTTTATCTATTAGTATTCGAGATACATAAAATATATGATGATTTTATATCTTCTTATACATATACAATGTTACAGTTTTGCCGTAGTACGCGCATCACACAAGAACTTCTGCATAGATTTCGAATATTTATTTTGTGTTTTACTTCTTAGAAACTTCATCCTTATCTATAAAAAAATACGATAACTTAATTTAATATAAAGTTATTAAAGTTTTAAGAAACTACAATTTTTATAAACGCTTCTCTTTCACCGATGTCTGTTGTCTTGCCGTGTAGAAATTGGACAAACGTTGTGGGGCTTATGTTTTTTACTTTTACATAAAATATATTATTAAAATATTAAGCAACGAAGTCACGGGTGTAAGCCAGTAATAAATAGAAACAAACGCGTATGGATTTGCGGCTATTGCTGCTATGAATAGAAATAATAAAACACATTAATAAATCTGAGATTAATAAACTTCAAACACATTTTAACCGATCATCGTTGAAAGTTGACATACCTCAGTATTTCTTTACCAAGAAGGCTGTTTACTATTTATTTAATCTTACTCCAAATCACCTATAGGTGGCGCTAGGCTGTATTTTATTATTATTAAATTTGAGATTATAACTGACGACGAATTAATTCACAAGTGTTTGTTAATTTATCATAAAATTTAAAATCAATAGTAATTACATATTTACTACAATATTATATTACCAATTAGGTATTAAATAATATCTCTAATTATATTTAATCAAGTACTGCTATTTCGATATGTTAATTAGTTAAGGAGTTTGTCAATAATAATGAGACAAAGCCAAGTTCCATGTTAATTTTGTTGTATCCGAGCTAAAAGACTAATAGACTTGTATGTAAGTTACAAGACATGAAAGCGAGTGAAACTGAGACATAAACTTAGTTTAATGGAATGTTATTAAAGTTTTAAAGATCTACGATTTTTGTAAGTAGTCGGAGTTCAATTATGTGTAAATTAGGTAACTGATGCGGTGTGGAACGCATACGCAGGAGAACACGGCCGAAGTCGTAGTTATCAGTTAGTATATTTTATATAGATATATTAACATCTATTTTTACATATACAATTTTTTTATACAATCCGTTACGTTAAAGTTTCGCTCAACAGTCGACAAGTGAAACACTTTCGCAATGTTTTGGACAGTGATTACTAAGCGTTCAAGAAGCGTGAAGAGTCATAAGAGTTATAAGAGTCATAAGAGAGTCAGAGTTATAATGACTCAGTATGTAGACAGATTAAACATTATTTGATCGCATATATGCAAATATTTAAGTTTCATGTATATTGTAATCATGTATATAGACTGTTATTTTAGTTATGAAGCAATTGGCTACATTAAAGGTGTCACAACTAGATCTTCCCTATGAACACAATCTAGCAATGAGGAAGCGATGATGAACTAGTAATATTAGGACGATCGATCGACGTCGGTTCAAATCCTTATGAATGAGTTGCAAGTTTTGGTAAAGGAAACCGTCGCGATACAAACATAACATGGTTATAGGGCTTTTTCTTAGCGAGTTTGGCTAACTAACCCCCCTTAAGTTGCAAATCTGTTGACGATTATCTATAGGTGTGTCCCAGCAGTTGCACTTGAGAATTAGTAGCGCTCTAACCACAGTGTGTCTACTATCATAGACAACATTATCATTTAACATCAGATGATATTGTGGCAAACGCTTAAATCTACATAGGTATAAAAATTTATAATTCAGTAGGCAATTCAAACAATTTACAATATAGGATCTTGGGAAACATTAAAGAGCAAATTTCAGGAATTTAATATCGGAACTCTGCCTTTTCAATACGTCTTCAGTAATTGTCCTCAGTAATAAGATCCTAATAATTTTAGAATGAGTAATATAAATATTTTCCTGTCAACCAATTTTTTCGGCAAAATATGCAAGCAAAATATTAAGTAGGTATCACTTTGAAAAAGTAATATGATGGATCATAACGAATACTGTGGTAGCGGTGTCTGGAAACGAAGTCCTCTCTCTGTAAATCTCTGGAAAAATAATAACAAATGCCTCTAGCTTGTTTTAAATAAAAATATGTTAAAAGCCCGATCGATTGTATTACATACTCTTTTCGATGATTGGGAAGTTTTGTGAAGCGGTGGTAGACTTTTAATGTTCATTAACGCCTTCTCAAGGACTACGTAAAAGCCACGTATTTTTAATTTGATTCATTTAGAAAATTAAGAGCTCCATGTAGCTTGCTGATGTCTGTTAACTAGCTGGAATAGAATTACGAACTTATCTGAATTCAGTTATATGTATTTAATAGAATTGTTTCTCATATATATTTTGAATTATTGAATAACACGAGACAGTACTTCAAAATTTTGTTATTTCAACTCTATAGGCAACCATTTGTGCATAGAGTGCAGTCAGAAATTTTCATAAAAAATACAGGCTGCTACAGTTTATTAGGCGTTTTACGTAACTAGAAACATTATTATGGCCCGAGGAGATAATATTCTAACAAGTTATTTACTTTTACATTAGAGTTAATTTGAATTTAACACACATGGAAATTCGCGTGACTGCATTAGTATATAATTATACATCTATGATTGATGATAATATAGCTTTATTTACGCAAAAATAATTGGTATAATTTTAGTGAATAACAAGCTGTAAGTTGCCTTATTATACACGTGTAGCAACTGTATGTCTCAGTGCACTACCATTCAATGGTTACGTAAAAATTTTACTTTTTAAGTGCGTGGAAACGTGAACCAGATGCTCGAGTAATTGCGACAGTTTATAATTCCATATGCTACATAACTATATCGGGTTCAAATATCGTATAGAACGGAAATAGAATAGTATAATTATAAGGTGATTTTTATTTTTAGTTATTCAAACGTAGGTATACAGGAGTAGGTTTGAAGCATAAAAATTAAATACAGGAATAAACAGAGTTAGCACGATTTGATTTAAGAGAAATGTATTATGTCACCATTTTAAATTAATGTTTTTATAACTTTAGTTAATCTCTATTATTTGATCTAAAAAGTGTCTATTTGTTGCTATTTTGCGTTTCCACATACTTGTTTTTTTTTAACCCTCAACACTGGTACCATAATAGAAACAAAACCCGACATCGGCGCGGATTGCTGCAACATCATAATATTCATTTGACACGGATATAACATTGGGCCGCGTTCTCAGCTTTACGACATTATACTGCACTTTCCTGAATTAAAATACAATTTATTGTTATCGCTCCATTCGGTTGCTCTATCTACGACATTCTGAAACATTTCGTAATTAAATTAAACTCTGTTATAAATATTGAGATAATTTATGATGAACACTTTTGGTGCAGTATTGATAATGGTGCGAAGATCATTTATAAAAACTTGTGATCGTCAAGTGGTCGAAATTCGACCGTAACTTATTAACTTTATGTTTGAAAGTTTTTGAAGTTCTTTTTTCAAAGACAATGCCTCCATAATCGTTGCGTATATTTAGATAGACTCACTCATGGATATATTTAGAGGAACACAATAAAAAAGTAGAAAAGCAATATGAAAACAGATTTATTTGTACGAGTACAATAGAAGCATTTAAAAGTCGTTGAAACGAAAAAAATTATTAAAGTAACTTTTTTAAACACAAAAACATTAGATCAGACGAAAAAGAAAAAAAAACAAATTAAAGACAGTAACCTCAAAATTTTAAGGAATTTTCACACAACATAATAAAAACTGAATATTGTTTTAAAGGCTGGTTTTTTGTCATACTGTATCGCAATCCTTTAGGTATTTTCGAAGAACGTAGGGAACACAAAGGCGGATAAAACCGGAAAAACGTTTTATAATATGTATTGTATATACATATTTTATTGGAAATTTATGGAATGACAGAAATTATTGATGAATATTCCCTTCTCCGTGGTCGCCTTCATATTAGCATCGACTGTTGATTACAGATCTGGATAAAAAATTTATCATTTATAAATTCTTCAAGACAAGCGAGATAAAAAGTAATATAGTGCATGTTTTATATAATATGCGAATCCAATATCTCTTATCTATTATATTATATTTCTATAATGAAGCACAAAGTTTGTATGTTTGTAGGATTGTAGGCGATAATATCTGAAATTACTAGCTTGCGTTTTGAAAATTCTGATAGAAAACTATGTTCAAACTAATGATTATACATTTTCATATTGTAATTAACGTGTACAAATTTGTAAGCAATTGCTAGTATTGTATGTATATATTATAAATAAATGTTAGTCTATACCTATATAGTATATATACGACATTGATTAACTAAATTTTTTGACCAAACGTCTTAAAAGTTGACAGAGATAAGTATTTTATTCACACAATAGGTTTCTATGGTATCTATTTTACCATAAATACACTATACTACTTAATTACATTAGGTGGCGCTACATTGGATCTTCTCTTATATACTTTTCAACCGAACGTCAAAAACCATATGTACATTTGAATGCACAGCATAATTCGTAATAACAAGTTTACTCTACCACTAGATGGCGCTAGTCAATACATCACCATGAAATTTGGTATTATAACACGTTATATCTGTATATTAGAACAGATAAAAATAGCAACAAGTAATTATAAATGCGTGCGGAGCCGCCAGTGTTGCTAGTATGTTATATAAGCAACAAAGTAGGTAATCGTATACCAAAAGAAGTTGAGAAAAAATCTCATCGCGATCTTGAACCACTATAAATAATATGTGTTTCTAATTAACTTTTGAACTAAGATGAAATTATTTTAAAATATAGCTATATTATAATAATCTATGCGCATATATTTCTAATTTAGCAAAATATGTGCTAAATATATTGGTCTACGACATTAAGTTATATATTTCGGTGTTCGATTGTGAATAAATTTGTTAAAATCTTTAAATAATCATTTGTTATTATTTTGTCTCGTTCGGTAAAAATATAAATAATGTGAAATGGATTTACCAGATTGATTAATTTTATTGAAATTCAAATTTTATTTAAATGCATAACGAGCAACTATTAATCATACAGTTTCTATTAAATTTAATCAGATTTTTATATGTTAAAATAACACAATTTTACACACGGCCATTTAAATTAATACTAAGTAAGCAAAACTTGAATTATAGTAATTAAAGAGCTGATACGTATCCTAAGAATATTATAATCGAGAAGCTTGTGAGGGTGGATGGCTATTTGATACTTTTTCACGTAAAAAACATAAGAATAACATACCTAGTTTGGTTTAAAAAGATAGTATTTAGGTTGATCAAAATATAACGATAAATTTGAAGTAAGTTTGAAAGAAACCTATCACGTGAAAACTACCTCGTTAGAGTTACACGAGGATAATGTATTGAAATCAGCCTAATTTGAATCTTAACTAATATTATGAATGTCAGTTGGTTAAACCCTGGGCTGATTTTTTAAGACCCGTATTTCAAAATAACGGTTTGTTTTTTTTTTTTTTTTCATTTCACAACGTCGTATATAATTGTAAATTTCATGGTTTAGTAAAAAAAGATCGTACAAATGAAATCATAATTTAAAAATACATTTCACTAAAAAATATATAGTTTTACATTACATCATTTGACATTTTTCATAGTTTTATGATAAATTAAGTATTTTTTAAGCTTATGCACCCAATTGTCTATTGACCTATTGATCATGAGGTCTACATTCCTTTGTATGTAACTTGAATCTTTATAATTTTGGACAGTCCAGGGGTTAATTCGTTGCGAATTCATTCCATAACTACTCAACCGATGATGATGAAATTTTGCATACACGTAAGGCGTAAAGAAAAGAATATACCGTACCTTTGAAATTTCATCAGAATCGATCCAGCCGTTCAAACGGAGTTCAGTCATATACACATGCACAGTATAATGATATGTATAAAGAATAAATAAATAATAAACGCAGACGGGGAGTTCCCATGTACGGGGATCGATATTGCGACCTCTTAGCAGAATAATAGGGCTTAATACCGCACGCCATGAAACCTTTATGTTTTTAGAATGTTTGTTATGAGACCAACATCACGTGTGGAATTTAATATAATTATTTTGTAATCGATTATCTTTGTTATTTCAATGCTATATTGTTGCAAAATTATCAATAATCGTGTTAAAAAAAGAAACAAAGGTCTTGGCTGCGAATACTATAACCAGACTCCTAAACACTGAAGTAATAAAAACTGTTACTTTGTAAGTTATAATATCTAGTGAATTTATATTATTATATACTGCAACCCGCGACCTTGTTCACGTAAAAACTGTTTTGTTATTTCACGAGAACTACCTATCTTGTCTGAATTACTTATGGGTTTTCTTTTAATTTTTAATTCCAATTTTGTCATTACAATGGTTTTATCTTTACTGCTTACTTCCTTTGGTAATTAGGACATCATGCTTATATAATACTCCGAAATGTTCTCTATCCTTTATGAAAAAAACTCGTTGAAATTGGTTAAGCCGTTTCAGAGATTAACCTGAATAAACAACAGACATTTAATTTTACTTATACCTATTGATTATCTATTTCTTATAAATTTTATTTTTGTTTTCAGGTAAGTTGGATGTTACAGTTAAGAAGAAGGCCTGACGGTAATGAAAGGCATATTATTATGACCTTATAATTAAGCTTTGATACCTAATCAATAAAATATTTACGTATTTTTACAATAATTGAATTAATTGGAGTTGACGCCATGGATTTACGAATTTGTTACGAAACGGTTAAAGAATCAAAAACTATAAGAATTAAATAAATATTATATTCATTTAGAAAAATATAATCATTTGTTTCATTTCGATATAAAGCTACTTACTTACCTCTGGAGAAGAACAGCAATAGGTTTAAAAATTATTTTAAAAAATACCATTGAGTACTGTGTAATGTTTCAATAAAGGAATATTCATAGAATTATGAAACGGCTTACACTTCAACAAACCGTTCACAGCTTTGTTACTCTATGGGAATATTAGTAATGAATAGGCCATATAAAAATCGGGTTTACAGCTGCACGCAGTGCTTCATAGAAGGACGAGTAAAATTATTAATAAAGAAAAACAAACTCGACTGCCAAAACGATGAAATTTTATAAGTCCCATTAATCGACAACTTGTTCATTCTCTTTTTTTTATTCACAGTTGTCATACGTAACTTTTATATACCTTATATCACCACCCCCCACAATAAAATATAATTAAACGACACCTCATATATTAAAATTCACCGTTCACACCGTTTTTTGGCTACAGAGTCTGCCAAATAAATATGCATATATATATATATACACTTGGAAAATATTAAATATCTTCGCAAACGGATAAAAAGTATTTGCTTGCGTTGACTGTACATGACAGTACACTAAAAATTAGTTGTTATATACAAAATAACAATATTTATAGGATATATCTGATAATTAACTGACAAATATAACAAGAACGCCGAGGAATAAAATCACATCAATATAAGATTAAAATAATTCAAACCATTAACTATTACAGTAACCAATAATCTTTTATTCCTGCATAAAATTAGTAATAGCTTTAATTTTATTCTTGTATAAGCATTGGCGTAATTAACTACACACTTTGTTAAGCTTTCTGAACGATGTAGCAACGATAACAATTCCTTACGTGATCTCCACAAAGAACGGGAACGCAAACCTTGCAAAATTACTCCGGTTACTACAGTTGAACAGATTTTAACCTAAACACAGCTAAAATATGGTTCACAGTCAAGAAAAAGAAAATGATACTTGCGTGAAAATAGTTGTAGCGTTTCTTAACGAAACATTTTTGTACGCCCGCAACCCCGAAAAGGGACGCCACAAAAGAGGCGTCGCTTGGGGAGAGACAAAGGACAACTACCTGAACGATCTCCGTTAGGAGAACCATATTTAGATATTATTCATTCTGTGTGCGCGATTGAGTAAACTACATAGTATATAACTCACGTGATGATATATTACTCTGTGTGTGTTTATAACGATTAACTTGTGCAGTCATAATAAACTTTATACATTATATATTTAAACGGTGTTTTCAATCGAAACCCCAAACTGGTGACTCCGACGACTGCGCTACCTGGAAGCTAATCACCACGACATTGTTGGGTGATAGTGTTTTGGCGATATAAATGTTTTTCACCATCGCAACTTTAGTACATCAAGTGGTGTGAATCTGCTTCGGCTTGTTCTGAAGGTCCATAGAAGCAGCTACACCGGGACACACACAAGATTTTTTTTCACGTCTAACAAACTTATACACTGTACCTGGTATTTTAATTTTATTAATTATTAACAACGTATTTCTAAGTATTACTAACTCTGTGATCCATGTTTTAATTAATCATTGTGTTGACAATTTATTACATGTCTCAAATGTTGCATCGCACTTAATTGGTAATATTTTTGTTAAATCAGCTGTACAATTACATAATCATATATAGTGTTATACAATTTAATGGTCTAGTATTAAGGGGTCTATGTGGTTCACCTTACTTTTTATATATTTTTGTATATTACTGTGGTATTAAGGAATTCCTGCATACATTTTAACCTATTGTTCTCATTTTGTTGCGTTTATTATTTTGTTCTAACTATCATTAGATTTATGGTTCATGGTTGTGAGACTAATTCCATTAGTATAAAATTTTACTAATACTGATTTATTTTATAGTATAAATTTTGTAATTTAACAATATCATTTTTTTTTGGTGTTCTGTATGTATTAGCGTGTTTTGTCTTATTGGAATTTTTTGTAACTAATATAATCTAATTAGTTTTAGCAAACTTTACAACCTGCTATTCTATTCTGGTTTGTCCAGTTAGACAAATGGAGACCAATAAGAATTTAATAGAGGAGAATACTTTGTTGCATCAGCAAAATGCAGCTTTACTTGCGGAAATACAAAAATGCAAAAGTCAAAATCCTGAATACACAAACACACCCCCTGCTGACTCAGTTCCTATTCCTCAATCTCCTTCGGTATGCAAGGTGGCGGTCAAACTCCCACCATTCTGGGCTGACCGTCCTGCTATTTGGTTTGCACAGGTGGAGGCACAATTCTCTATATCAGGTATATCTGCTGATTTGACCAAATTTAATTATGTTGTTGCTCAACTGGATACTCGTGTAATAGGTGAAGTCGAAGATATCATTCTTCGACCTCCACTGGAGGATAAATATATTAAACTGAAGTATGAGCTCATTCGCAGATTGTCCACATCTGAGGAGCAACGAGTCCGGCAACTCGTCAGTGATGAAGAGTTAGGTGACCGTCGTCCCTCGCAGTTTTTACGTCATCTGAAATCACTTGCAGGGAATGCTCTTACAGATGTAAATTTGCTCCGTCAGCTGTGGATGCGTCGTCTACCTCAACATATTCAAGCGATATTGGCTGCTCAGTCCGAACTTTCTTTGGACAAAGTTGCTGAGCTAGCGGATAAAATTTTAGAAGTTTCACCAGGCATGAATATTTCTCATCCAGCGGCTGTATTTTCAGCCAGTTCTTCTAAAGTATCGCCTTCATCTCTTGACGATATCATGCGACGCCTTGACGAGCTCACTCATGAGGTTAATACACTTAAGGCTGAACGATATAGGGAAAGATCTCGAAGTCGTTCACATCAGCGCGAACGTTCACGGACACCCAGTAATCCAAAAATGTGTTTTTATCATAAAAAATTTGGTGTTAAAGCAGCAAAGTGCATAAAACCTTGCACCTGGACACCGTCCCTGCCGGCGGGAAATGCGGACAGCAGTCTTTAGCGGCGACGACTGACTGCTTAACGGAGAGTCGCCGATTATTTGTCACCGAAGGCGTATCAAAGCGCCGGTTCCTAATTGACACAGGCTCAGATCTCTCCTGTTACCCATACCAGTGGTTAGCAAATAAGCCAACAAGGTCGAACTATACATTAGTTGCTGCTAATGGTAGTGAAATTCGTACCTTTGGTCATATTCAATTAACACTCAATTTAGGGTTGCGACGCGACTTTCAATGGCAATTCATTGTCGCTGATGTTAACGTTGCCATTTTAGGCTCTGACTTCTTGGCACACTATCGACTTATGCCCGATTGTGCCAATAAGAGGCTAGTTGATAGTAATACTGGTTTGAGATGCATCGCGACTATTACAACTTTGGCTGAATCCAGCGTCAAAGTTATTTCTACTCCATCATCAGGATTTGGGGCCATTCTCGCAGAATTTCCATCAATTACTAAGCCATCCGGTTTGTTTCGTGAACATAAACACAATACAGTGCATCACATATTGACCACTGAGGGCGCCCCCATTTCTTGTCGTCCTAGGCGTTTAGCACCTCAAAAGCTTCAAGAAGCTAAAAAGGTTTTTGACGACATGGTGAAATGTGGGACAGCTAGACCTTCGCAAAGCTCTTGGTCTTCACCTCTTCATATGGTCCCTAAACGTGATGGCACTTGGCGACCTTGTGGGGACTACCGCGCATTAAATTCGCGCACAATACCTGATAGATATCCGGTTCGTCATATCGGTGACGTCGGTCACAACATAGCTGGCTGTACCATATTCAGCACAATTGACCTCGTCAAGGCGTACCAACAGATACCAGTTGCACCTGAGGATATTTGTAAAACGGCAATCATAACACCGTTCGGACTTTATGAGTTTAATTATATGACGTTTGGTCTGCGTAACGCAGGTCAAACTTTTCAACGTTTTATAGACGAAGTTGTCCGAGGGTTAGATTTCTGTTTTGCCTATGTCGATGACATTTTAATCTATTCTCGTGATGCTACCCTACATGCTGAGCATCTCCGTGTTGTTTTCAGACGATTTGAAGAATACGGAATAATCATAAATCCAGCAAAATGTGTGTTTGGTGTTCCTGAGGTAACTTTCCTCGGAAATCGAATTTCAGCAACTGGAACTCAACCGCCACCTGAACGCATTCAAGCTCTGCAAGATTTTCCCCTTCCAAAAACCGTACAGGGTCTCCGCCGTTTTATTGGAATGATTAATTATTATCGCCGATTTTTGCGAAATGCTGCAATGTTGCAAGCACCGCTAATTGAAGCAATTGTTGCTACTCCAGGAAAGGGCTCCACACCGGTCCATTGGACACCTGAACTTGAGGAATGTTTTAAGACCTGTAAAGAAAGTTTGTCATCTGC
Source organism: Antheraea assamensis (assembly GCA_035772565.1). Lineage (NCBI taxonomy): Eukaryota > Metazoa > Arthropoda > Insecta > Lepidoptera > Saturniidae > Antheraea > Antheraea assamensis. The sequence goes on from JAQQSE010000144.1 coordinate 93,355, forward strand.
AACTCTTTTGGTTCATCCTGTGCCTAATGCTGAATTAGGGCTTTTTACCGACGCTTCCACTTTCCACGTCGGTGCCTGTCTTCAACAGAAAGTTGGCGATGCTTGGGAACCTCTGGGTTTCTTCAGTAAAAAGCTGAACTCTCGCCAGTCCCAATGGCCAGCTTACTACAGAGAACTGTTTGCAGTATATGAGAGTGTGCAACATTACCGGCATGTCCTAGTTGCACAACACGTAACAATTTATACTGATCATAAACCATTGATTTACGCTTTCTCACAACGTCGTGAGAAGCTTCCACCGGTTCAGTTAAATCAACTTTCTTTTATATCGCAATTTACAACAGACATTGTTTTCATAAAAGGCATAGACAATACAGTAGCGGATACCATGTCCCGAATAGAAGCGGTTAGTTCTCAGTCTGACCATTCTGCTCTTGCTTCTTGCCAAGAACTTGACGACGAGTTGAAAATGCTTCGTAACGATGCAAATTCTTCTCTTAAATTAGAGAACGTTGCAGTTCCTGGCACAAACACCACGTTGGTTTGTGATACTTCTTCAGGTCGACCACGACCATTTGTTCCAGAACCAATGCGCAGAAAGTTTTTTAATCAATTGCATAACCTAAGTCACCCTAGCGCTAAATCTACCATCAGGGTTCTTTCCGATCGTTTTATTTGGCCGGGAATGGCCAAAGACTGCCGCCGTTGGTGCCAAACTTGCTTAGCTTGCCAGCGAAGCAAGGTGTCTCGGCATACGCAGTCACCGCCTGGACACATCTCTAGCCCCACAGCTCGGCTCAAGCATGTTCACATTGACATTATTGGTCCTTTGCCAGTCTATTCTGGTTACCAATACTGCTTAACTGCTGTGGATCGCTACACTCGGTGGCCCGAAGCGTGGCCTATGAGTGGAATAACCGCAGAAGAAGTAGCGAGTACCTTTGTGGCTGGCTGGATTTCTCGTTATGGGGTGCCTGCCGTTATTACAACAGACCAGGGACGGCAGTTTGAATCTGACCTGTTCAGACGCCTTACAGACATGTGCGGTACGAAGCGCATTCGAACTACGAGCTATCATCCTTGCTCCAATGGACTCGTAGAGCGCATGCACAGGCAATTAAAAGCCTCTCTCATGTGCCACGAAAGCCCTTGGTTGAGTGCACTACCGTGGGTTCTTTTAGGTATGCGCTCTGCCTTCAAGGAAGATTTGCAAGCTACAGTTGCAGAGTTACTCTATGGAGAAACATTAACTCTTCCAGGGGAATTTTTGTCATCTAGTACATTATCTGGATGTAAGGAACCGTCGGAATACATACTAAAATTAAAACAGCAAATGTCGAATTTGCGTCCCGTTCCGGCTTCTCAACACAGCAAGCCGTCTGTTTTTATATTTAAAAAGCTAAGCGAAACGTCACACGTTATGCTTAGAGACGATGCCATCCGACGATCCTTACAACCACCTTATTCTGGTCCTTATAAAGTTATTTCTAGGGCTGAAGATGGGAAGACATACGTACTAGATGTAAAAGGTAAACGGATGACGGTCAGTGTAGACAGACTCAAGCCTGCCTTTATCGAGGACTGTCCATCGCATCTCAACAAAGTCATCCCACCTGTTCCTTCTGTACCTTCATCGCCTGCTGCACCTGCACACGAAGCTAACTACACAACCAGGTCCGGTCGTCGAGTTCATTTTTCGAAACCTTTCGACCTTTAATTCCTTTTTTTTCTCGCTATGTGGTTTTTCCTTCTCCGTAGGGGGGTGGTGTAGCGTTTCTTAACGAAACATTTTTGTACGCCCGCAACCCCGAAAAGGGACGCCACAAAAGAGGCGTCGCTTGGGGAGAGACAAAGGACAACTACCTGAACGATCTCCGTTAGGAGAACCATATTTAGATATTATTCATTCTGTGTGCGCGATTGAGTAAACTACATAGTATATAACTCACGTGATGATATATTACTCTGTGTGTGTTTATAACGATTAACTTGTGCAGTCATAATAAACTTTATACATTATATATTTAAACGGTGTTTTCAATCGAAACCCCAAATAGTTAAACGTTGCGAATTCGTGCATCCAATATCGATTTTATTATTATTTCTTAGTTGTATGAACACTGCTACATAGTTGGACAGAATAACATTTTATTATGCGGAAGTACTCCGATATATAAGAGATAAAATAGATTATTGCGTTTATAAACGTATCTTAATAGAGTTAAAACCTTGTAACTAATAGTCGATTTCAATAATGCATTAATACGAAGTAGACTGATTGATTTTTTTAAATCGAAGAATGATATTTCAAACAATGCATTGATCAATAAAAAAATTTACTCGGTTATATTGTCACTGATAATTATAATTATAAATTACGCCACAAGGTCTCAATCATTTATAGTTTACGATGCAAATTCAAGTTTAATTATACTATTGTGAAGGTACACGATAGACAAATCGAAATATGGCTGCAATAACTATAAATACACACAGAAATATATAAAACATATTAGATAAATATGAAAATCTAAGGTTCACTTAAGAACATGCTAGAAGTTTTTGTTTGCATCGGCTTCTACTTTATATTAGTCTCTGGGTAAAAGAAAATTGGACCAAATGACCTCCCTTACCTGCGACGACCGTCAATCAAGGCGTAGACACTGTACACGCTTTGAAAATTGGAAACCCCTGCCACAGAATATATTATTAGCCCCTGCATTATTCATTTAACCAACATCTCGCCTGTAGCTACGCGATGAAGTGCTCGGAAAAGACCTAACGATGCTGTACAATGACTAATATATTTATAACAAATATAAAATAATTAAAAAAGAAAACTACTGAAACGATGATGACTCAAAGTTAATGCACTCAAACGCCATGTGTATTGCAATCCTGTAATTTGTCTGAACTTTTAAGCAAATTCGACGCGCGTGTTTTGCAACACAGGACCATACTGCTTAAAGTTATACAGAACAATCTAAGACATCCTAAATACTGGATAAGTCTTATAAAAACAAGCCTATTTATCTGAATATTCAAGTTAACAATTCACTTTCACATTTCTTTGTTTAGTGACCAATGTAAATGGATGTTGCGATGTAATAATTGACTTACATGTTTACCTTACAAAAAAAAAAACAATACGTAAAATACGTACAATATAGTAGTTTCTAACCTAATTTGTAACTAAAATATATTGTAGGAATTAACATTAATTTAATTTTAAAGGCTAATTATCGTAAAAACGGAATTGCTCAAACTAATTTTATAACAACGACAAGATGCAGAAATATAAACCAAGTGACAGGCACTATTTTAACTAAACGAGAAAGGGATTGAAATTTGCCAGGACTTTACATAACGGAACCTAACTAGATCATTTTGCTTTAGCTAACATGTTATCTATAGGCACGAGAGTAACGGCCGTGTCTAACATTCTCTCATTTCAATTTGATGCAATAAATGGTAAAGCAATATATTTATTTATTTATATTTAATTACCTTATTAGATGTAATAAAATACATTGTATAAACAGTTCTGATTTATAGAACTTGTCTACGGTGAGCACGTGCGTCCAATACTTAATGTAATAATCAAAGAGTATAACAAGAATTAGGGATACCATTAGGGATAATCTACCATTGAAAGCACATACTTGCTTAAATATATACGAGTATGTATCAACCACAACACTTTATTATTTGTTTCATCAAATTACAAACTGTTTGCTAATTGGCAGCACAAACTTAAAAAAATACGTGATTTATTACAGAACTTTGAAAAATTGCAAATGATGTGTTGTAAATTATAATTTTTATATAAAATGTATTTATAACTTTTTTTTAGTATACCGCGAAATTAGTAATCTATAGATAATGTCATGCAATAAAAAAAAATCCGCCATTTTGAAATTTGGGTCTTAAAAAATCAGCCGACGGATTAAATTATATTTTAACATAAGTTATTTAAAAACTATAAATTTGACATCATTGATCTCTGTTTGGTCCTACAATATTTGTTAAAGTTTACTCACATAGTACTTTTACTGTTTGTTATACCTCAATCTAGTAACAGTGAAAGTATTTATTATCTACTAACAGCCCAACAAGTTTCGTAATTGTGTGTTGTGTGTGTGTATTTTGTAAGGAAGAAATTGAGACCTAATATACCTTTATAATATGAACATGTAGTGAAATAAAACGGAAATTGAACGTCGTGTCAATATTTTTAAAGATATCGTTACTGTCTTTTGAGTATATTACCTACCCCCTTTTTATGTATATATTTTTTCACTAAAATTTTACACTTTTCCGTAACATTTTCAAACACGTTAACCAAATAGAAGACGCCACTGTTCTGAAGTGATGCGCTTACTTATACTCAGCAATTGGTTTGTCTTTTACCTAGAAGATGTATGGTATTTTCCACCAGACAGTTTTAGACAGAAACTTTTTTAAATTGAATTGAAATATTAGTGATATCATCAACTTGTTTATATCCTATTTAATTCTTATTATGTCTAACATTAATTTAAGAGGAATTACAAAACATATTTAAATAACATTTCTTATCTAAGAAATGTTGTTAGTGGTGTAAAAATAATATAGCGATAATAAATTTCAAAACAAAATAATTTCTTCTTTTTTATACAATGATTTAATTTATTCCATAAATAAATACAAATAAAACAGGAAATATATCTAAACGTTTACATTTTATTATAATTATAGCAATTTATTTATATATGATAATGATTTTTATACTTAAATTACGACATAATTTATTGATAATTACTCGATTGGAATCTCATGAACTAAGAGATTTTTTACTGCTTTTTTGTGGGGTTTAACAGGAAAAAGCGTTAAGGTCAAAGATTATAGTGTGTGATTTGTATCTATTTTATTAATTTCTGCAAATAACATTGTATATAATGATTCGAACAAAAATGATTTCTACGATTTTACAAGAGCAATTCAGATGCTATATCATTTGAATTATAATATTTGAATAAATATTTATCCAACGAATTATGTACCCACAAAGGTGCTATGTGTTTTTTTTTATATAACTGATGTGTACTGGGTAATGTATGTGAACGAAATAAATGGTAATAATTAGGGAACGTAATTTCAAATTGGGTATAAAAACTCCTTATAAAGTTTGTGTAAGAGGTCTACTATATTACTAAATCGACAAAAGCTTATTTTCCAAATGTTATGAAGGTTATTTAATAACAATAATTTTAAATACAAATACTGAGAACGTAGAGGATATGTAAGTGTTATCAGCAATGTTTAATTCCCACCAACACTAGTAAATGTTCTTAGTGTTACAAGATAAATATTGACAATCAATTATACACGTTCGAAGTATCTTTTTAATAATAAAACACAATTATTATTCATTCTTATTATCACTTGCTTCACGTCACAGCTATCGAAATATTGTTCTAACATTTCCATTTCGACATATGAATATTAGAACCAAGTAAGATCAGGTCCAAAATTATGACAAACGTGCTGATTTTAATGAGAATATTTAAAAACAATAAGGATTTATTTATTTCATTTTTTGTATTTATCATCATCTGCCAGTAAGATACCCGGCTTAAGGCTTAAGATACCAACAGGCTTCTTCTACCCGCTTCTACCCAAAAGTTATGGGTATAATCACCACGCCAGCCCTGACTTATTGGCGACTTACAAACTCCGAAAAATCCACAGTTCTAAATTTTCTTACACATGGTGGTACTACAAGGAAATTTCTCAGGTTGAGGTCTCCTCACGATTTTTTCCTTCACCGTCAGCCGATAGTGTTACCAATTTAAATAAGCAAATGCTGGCGAATTCCGAAAAAATCATCAGTACACGGCCGGGGTTCGAACATAGATGCAAACCATGAGAATTTTCCAAAAGGCTTAGCATCGTTATTATAATTTGCAACGGGTAAATACCAATGTAATAAAATTAATTAACATAAGTCACGTTTAAAATAAAGGTATATTTGCACAATACTGAACCCGGCATGCTCAGCGCGATTATAAGATATTACCATAATCACTTATATCTGCACGCTCTACTTTCTCTGAACAATAGCCACACTCAAAAACTGTATTCACGTATTGCGTTAAGTATGTCCAACAGGGTCGAATTGACAAATCTGTCGCGTATTATACCATGAACGTATTATTTCCCCTATGTTTTTGTTCACTATCGTAACGTTTTTTTTTTGGTCGCTTTGGTCAGGTTTTTTCGGATTAAAACGGTTGAGACAATTACAGATAAAAAAATCTCAAGGATTATTCCTTGTATATCAATTATATAATTAAAATACATATGATATTATTCTTTACCTTCCTTTTTAAAATTTTTGTTTTAAGGAATTTGTTGCCAAGAAGAATCGAGTTGTAAAAATTGCAGTGACCAATATTTTTACGAGTAGGTAGTTGACGCAACGCAAGCTACAAGATTTAGTTCATGTATATTTTAAACTTGTGTAGGTGATGTTTTAACAATCCACATAATAAAATATTATTGTAGTATCCCAAGAACCGTAATTACGTCTGCTTAGTAAAAATGTTAATACAAGCCACGAGCAACTTAAAAATTACATAACATTAAGCAGTATTACATTTTGCAAACAAATTTCTTATATAACGTAGTACGAAGGAGTTTTTGGAAATATGAAATAGTGTCTGAAACGGTATAATTGGGGGTTAAAAAAGATTCTTGATGTTAATGGGACATCAGATGGTTAGTAATATTTTTAAGTAAAGAAAAATATACACATTAAAGTTCATACAGATTTATCAATATATAAGTACATTTAATAATATTATTGAAATACGCACAATATACTATATACACTTGAATTTCTACACTGATTATGTACAAAATATACATAATATTATATTATTATTGTAATACGTTATAATAGAAACAGAGTTATTGGAACGATGCATTCCTTGTTACATACACACTTGAAACTAATTGATGTCGAGAAGAGCCGAGTAAGCCCGATTCAGCGTCGACGACCCGACCGTAACGGCTCACTTTCTATCACTGTTGAATTAACCTAAATTAGTTCACTTCAAAAATACAAAGAAAAGATTATTATATTACTTATTTTATGTTGAGATGAATTGAAAAGTATTAAGAACACAGAAAGGAGTTACTTAGTCAAATTATATGTGTATGTTATTGGAGCGCATTACGATTTTAGAAGCTACATTTTGACGTACAAAACGTAACATAATTGCTATTTTCATTTTAGATAATAATGGTAGCAATTAAGAAACTATTTTACATGTAATTTACAGTTACGTGCAAAAGATCGTATGGGAATCACTTTCCTGACACGCGTATATAAGCAGTTATATATAAGTAAGGCTCTATAAATATTCCAGTTTACTCTGTTTGCATTTCTAGGGGTTTTGTCTACTATACAAAACCTTATTTCGTCTCTGACAAATTTGCAAACGCTCGAAGTATTTAGTAACAATGCGTTAACTGAATACGGAACACCGTCATCTGATAATATTCTAACTTGTGTATATTTTAGTAAATGTATCGTTTAAATTTATGGATCGTTACTAAACGTTGCATTCAGTTGTGTTCAATTTTGCAATGAAAAATATAGCGCTCAATGTGAAATTATAGAACCATTTGTTATTCATAAAACGAAATCACTTTTCTTATATGTCTGTGTTTTCTTAGTTCTTCTAATAAATGCAACAGATTTTCATACAGTTTTCATCAGTATTTCAATAATTTGTTAGGAGAGGTTCACGCATATATTACATGTGAATTATACTTATATAAAACAAAGAGAACTTGGCGTATATAAATATTTACATATATTCAGAGATTTTACAATGAGTAGAGAATAAGCTTAGTATTGAGGTGAGGTTTTCCAAGGTAAAATTATAACACATAATAAATACAATCACAGTAAGGCTATTTACAGAAGCTAGACTAATTAATCCAAGGACGTCAAGATAGGTAAAGTACGTCGATTTAATTTCTAGCTAAAAATAACTAAAACTCATTTTTGGAGTGTTGTTAATTAACAAATTCAAAAGTTAAAATTCACGCACAATCAATCGGTGTTGTAATTGGAAAGGACCCGTTGTATGCAATTTTGTTGCACAACAGACGACTTTAGGCCTTTTATTATTACTTGATATTTGTATATCGTATTTGTTTATTAATATACTAGCTGATACACACGGCTTCGTCTGAGTTGTTTATTATATTAACTTTCTCTCCTGCGTATACTCACCACACCGCTTGCCCCACTTTACTGCAAGAAAACACATAGCTGAACGCGAAATGCTTATGAAAATACTGTATGATGATGATAATGAAATGAAGATATCGTGATAATTTTTGAGATAAGAACCAAATGTATAAGAATTCGAACTAAGTGAAATTTGGTCGATATCTGTCTAGTAGTTTTTGCGTCCTTATGTTATTACGTGTACGTACGTGTATCGTTAGTTAGCTCGCAAGGGTGGTTATATTCAAATTTGTTAAATTTGCATGTAAGCCAACAACCCAAGCCTAAGTTCCGCTATATTGGCAGTCTTAAGCTAATTGTCTTTTCGGCTGAATGCCTTCCGCACTCTCCCTTAAGACTGATGAAGCCTTGGAAGCTCGTCCAACCAACAGCTTTAGTCTATTCGAAGAAAAGTCGTCAAATTTAACTCGATTAACTATAAAATACTGGAACACACGTAACAATAAGTTAAGACAAATGTATAAAAAACAATTTTTCCTAGACCTACTGTAACATACATTTTTGAAGCGTTTCTTTAAAGCACACAAGCTAATGCATTTTAATGTTATATATACAAAAGTAAAATTTTCTGATTGTTTGTTACCCTTTTATAAGTAAACCTATGAACCGATTGCAATTTAATTTGACATAGAGTTAACCTGAGACCTAGAGAAAAACTTCGGCGACTCTTTGTCGTGAACATCTGTACTATAGACGAATTAATTAATTTATACTGTGTGGCGCACTTTTTAGATTGTGCACTGACGAATTTAACGCCACGCGGCATTTTCTTCCAAATAACCGGCGGTATTTTTATCAAAAATAAAAGTTATTGTTATGTAATGGCAGTGCAGATATTAAAGAAGCAAAAGAATAAATGAATATATACACAATCTACTATTATATATATTTTTAGCACTATAGAAAATAAGTAATTAATATATAAAAAAAACATACAAATGAAGCCACGGAAAAAAGTTAATTACAAATAAAATTTAAAAACATTCATTCGGGAATCCTGTTTTACGAAGCTCGGTCCGAATGTGGCATACGGTTCACTAGTTGGTGACCATTGCTCTGCATATACAGGTTAGGCTTAAATATTTTCATAATTTACCCGTCACACCTATAATCTTTAAATGGATTACGCAAAAGCCAATCTCGGGCAGTTAGAACATATCTGTCTAATATAACCATTTTTATTTGTGATAGTTTATATGATTAGTAATACGGAGGTATTTGCAAAACGTTTTTTTTATATTCGTATATTTTAGAGTTGGACCACAATCTCACTTGATGTTAAATAACAATGCGGTTCAAGATGGTAGTCACGCTAAGCCTAGAGGCAATGACTTTCAAATGCAGCTGCCGGAACACTCCCATAGGTTCTTGGCGACAGGTTACAAACTTAGGTGGTAGCTAACCGGCATGTTTAAAAAATCCCTACCTTGATATGGTTTTGTCACGAGGTTTTCCTTCACTTAAAGCTCCATCTCAGTCGCAAATATCCGAAACTATGTCGAGGGACGAACTAACCAACCACTAAGCCAAGTATTGCAATTTATTACGTATTTAATATTCCTTTAGTCAATCCCGGGCTTATTTCGGCCATGGACACCTTACCATAACGACATTTATGATATGACTGTGTCCGCAACTATATGCGATTAGTCGTATATAACGTTTGACATATTTCAATTGGGAATGTGAACCAAATTCTTGTTTTCTTTCACTAATACAGTAAAGAGCCTCATTAAGTTAGCCTTGCATAAAGCAACTGATACTAACGCCATCTTTTGACTTTTCTACGAACTGCGTAATGCTGACTTCGATAACTTTAAATTGAGATATCTTTGTTTTTATGAGCTGATTTTGAATAAATAATGCATTTCTGATGCTTGAAGCTGCGCTCAATGTACTAGGGAAAAGTATATGAAAATTTATGCAATAGTTTTATAGTTTAACTTTTCCAGACAGCCAGACTTTTTAAATATAGCCATATTGTATTTATTCTGTTTCCGTTTTTATATCACTCGCTACAAGTTCTTGGTAAACATATTTCATATACAGACGCTTCCTTTTTCCATTGCATTATAGTATATTGAAAATAAAATCTACTGAGACGTAACGGTTATAATTTGGAAGAAACTATATTAATAATTTATTCCTCAAAATATTTTACAAAAATAAATATGGTTGAACCCTGTCATTTAAACTAAACATAGTTTATCTTTACATGCCAGTGTCTTTCCCAATATTTCAAATTGACCTTACTCGAAACTTAAATTACGAAAAATAAATACTTTTACACCATCCCTTATACATGATGTTGCGTATCTATGATTGAATACAATTGCATGACGCGTGTCGATATGTGATATATACATATAGATTTACGTATATATATCGTTGTGTGAGCATATATATACTAATAGTAAGTTTCGAATAAATCTGACCCAACAAAATATATATCACATACAAACTTTACCACCTACTTCGTCGGTTGAATTTTGTCAATTCTCTCCTTAACAATGTCTACACTGTAAATGAACGGAAGAAAGTGACAAAATACTTATGTCATTGTTCCGTGATGTAAAAGTATTGACTTTTGCCAAGTTTCAAATTTATGTCCGTAGTACTTTAGGCCTGGGCAAAGATGAGGTAGTAAGAATATTTCGACCATAATTTATATTTTTATTAATATTCATAATTACTGGTTTTCATTGACAAATACATACCACTATAATCACGGTGAATATTTTTTTAAATTCGATTATTTTACATCAAAAGCGTTTTTTTAACTTATTTTACCATTGTCTTAGCGAGCTTTCACAGCTTCACCGGACTACTAAGGCGAGAATGTTAAGGCACTTCGCCGATTGGCAACCAGCTCAAGGGTGCAAATACAGCATTCCGCATTAATTTTTAATTTATTCAAATTTATTAAATATAATTTGAGGATTGAAAAAACAATAATTCTTTCTATTTCTTTTAATAATAATACTACAGGTCGCCAATAACTACTAAACAAAAAAAACTTTACGTGTATTAATGTGTATACTTGGAGGAAGTGAAACTTGTTTGACTTATATATATTAAATTCTATAATAAAGTTTTATTGTCAATTAATCTTGTATATAAGTAACAAATTTATTATTTTAAACTTTTCTTAAAAACATTTTGGGTTATTTCATTTATGTTTCAATACATAAATTTGTTTTCAAAGAAATATAAGTTTTGCACTAAATATCATCTAATAATCTTGATAACACTGCATCAATCGTTGTGTACAATCTATTTCAAACAAAGTAAAATACTTATTTAGATATTTTCCAAACGTATTTATTAAAATGAAAACTTACCCTGTTACCATGGCAACGAGTACCATATTAATGGTTACTATAGCAACGCTAACGCGAAATGTATAAGTGTATACAAAAAAAATTCCTTACGGTGCCAAAGAAGTTTCACTTCAATAAAAAAAATAAAGAAAATCGGTTAACAAACAAACGAGAAAAAGTTACTGAACTGTTTTATCTTTGCCTACTTATATGTAGACAGATATAAATTAATATGTGTATTAATGAATATGATATATTTGTTATTGTGTAATTACTATTGGAGATATTTAATCTATGTTTCAGTTTAAAAGTAACGATTTAACATGGGATAAATTACATACTGGGATTTAACTCTTTTAACAAGCCTGTCAAACAGGGTTAGATCGAATGTCGGTCAATTGGCTGTGTAACATAACGACAGCGGATCGTTGAGGTTGACCCGTGGTGTGACGTGAGCTTTGACCTGGAGATGACACACGTTAGTTAATCTAATCGTATCAAGTCCACACAACAGGATACGTATTTTACATTTACATTTGTTTTACTTTAGGTAACATATGCCTTTATATTAACTAATGATCACCTATTGGTCGATAATGATTAATTCTATTTTCAAGTATCAATGTTAAATCATAAAGACAATCTATTACAAAAAAAATGCCAATCTCATCAAAATTTACTAAAAAAAAGAGGAAAATCTGCTGAGAAGCAGAGAAGAGAAAGCTGTCCTTAACCGTTTTCGCTCTGCCTATTAAGGCAAATATAGTAACAAAATATATCGTTTTAGTTCAAACTATGCTATGACGTATGTACGTGATTTAGTGTATTCCGTCTTATTGGATAAAAATAATAATACTACTTATGCACGTGATGCCGCATGTATTTGTTATTATTAAAGTGAAAGTGTTTTCATATCGCCACACTATTTTTCGTCCATATATCGCATGTCGCATTACGGTCGGCCACGGAGTAGGGATAAAGTGAAAGGCACTCGGCAAAGCAGCCAAGACCCATGACACAATTCAGAATGATTCAACGTTTTAAATAAATATTGTGCTCAGTTTTTAAAATAAATTTTCAGTTAAATTCCTACTACCTGAAAAAAAAGTTTCACTTGCATCGCGGTTTCATAAAACCATACAATTATTTTTTTATTGTAATTAAATAGTTGGGTTATAGTAAAATGGATATTGTTTAAATATTCTCGATGTTCGAACTTATATAGAAAAGTTTTTAGTCGCGACTACGCTCGCGTAAATTGGACCTATCTGTCGGAAACAATACATTTTTTCTGGATGACTGTACCATATGTCATTAAAGGATAAGTTCCAGGAGTTCGGTATCCTAACTCTACCTTCCCAATACATACTTGAAAATCTAATGTACGTCCGTCCGCAAAAACTTAGATAAGCTAGATTTCGTAAAGGACCGACATGATCTAAATACAAGAAATAATAACAAATTGGTCATTCCATGTTTTAGGCTCACTAGGACCGGTAACAGTTTTTTAGGTAATAGTGTTAGGTTTTATAATAAAATTCCAAAAGACGTTACCGTTTGCCGGATACTAATTTCAAGCACCATGTCAAGCAGGTTTTAATATCTAAAGGCTATTACAGGGTAGATCAATATGTGAACGACGGTGACGTCTGGAAATGACGCCCTCTCTGTGCATCCACCAAAACCGAATGTAATTATTTATAACTATGTTTTAAAAATATGAGTTATAATGTGTTAATGAAAAGATAAACCAGATCGAGTTTATTGCCGGTTCTTCTCGATGACTGGGTTATTTTCCGAACCGGTGGTAACTTTGACGTTCATAAGCGCCTTCTCAGGGCCTAAACTGAATAAAGTATTTTTGATTTTATGTCCTTTTTTTACACTTGTCGATGTGCATACAAACATTTATGAGCGTCGGTTGTACAGTTAACATTTGAAAACAATCTCATTTTCGGATTAATAATGTTAGTTGGAATTAGATTACCAATTTGCATGATGATCGGTGAAATCATATATAGAAATTGATATACTGCCGCATCATGTAGCATAGCACAAAAATTTTCTCCGTATATAAGCTTTTAAATGTGCCAACTATCATCATCATTGGAGAAACGGTGTGCGCTGGTGTTTATCAATAGTAAATATATACCTACTCATATCCATACATACTATTAAATATTATTATACATATTATACTTAATAGCTAATTCTCTGGATTTTCGTTGGGTATTAAAAAATAAACATAAAGTCAATCGAATTAAAAAAGTAAATAGCCTAGAATCATATACGAAAAAGTCGGTATCAAATGTCCTTAGTTCTATGTCGATACATTCAGTCATTTTCATGTGATTGAGCCTCAAAATAACTGTATTTTATTATATTTCTATATTGATAATTAATACTAAACATATTATATGTACAATTTTCCAAATATTCTCTTAACCGCTCGGCTGATTTTTTAAGACCTAGATATAAAAATAGCGGATCATTTTAATTTTTTTTAATTCACGACGTCATACATTGTAAACTTAACGGTTTAGTAAAAAGGAGTTCATACAAATGAAAAAATGATTTAAAAACACATTTTACCCCAAAAATACTTTTGAATACATCATTTATTATTTTTTAATGTTTTGTAATAAATGCCAACAGTCTGTTGACCTGTGGCCTCATGAGGTGTACATTCGTTTACATGGAACTTAATTTAAGGTTTTGGACAGTCCGGTGGTTAAAACGGCTTAGAGTAAACGTACATATAAATACATTTTAGTTATAAATAAATTTAATCTGCTTATGCTATTATAGAAATAATCGTATAAAAATATCTTTTGGCATAAATGCACGAAAACATACATAAAAACTAAGAAACAGAACTCTTCTATTCATCTTATCTTCAATTAAAAGATTGCTATTCACGATAATTACAAGAAACATCTCATTGCAAAACGACTGAGACAGACAAAAACTTAGATAATAACTAAGGCAAACCGGTAGTTGTTCGTAATATCATTACGTGGGATACAAAGGCCTTTTAATGTCAATGTTATCTTAAAATGTATTAAGATAATCTAGATCTTCAAACTTATTATTCCATAATGGGATTGGCAATGATATTTGATATCGTCATTTTCATAGTCGCTTTACGATCTATTTATGTATTTAGTTAAATATTATTTATTATGACATTTAGCGAAATAATATAGAAACGAACGGTACTCACGGCTCCTCACAAGTTTATTCACTTTTTTTTAATTCATAATTATACAAGACTATTAAAATTACTGTAGTTAATTTTACCGACCATCCATTTTTAATAGACATATACTTCGCTGTATATAAATTAATTAAAAACTTAAAAATAATTAAAAAATAGAATTATTAATATTATTGATAATTTTCTAGACTAATAATTTTTTATTGTCATATACTGCCTATATATAAAATTAAAAACTATGTACGTACACAAAACTCGTTGAGAATAGATAAAATAATATTTATAAATGGTATTTATTAATATAGATAACTTATTTAACTGATTCAAAGAAGTCACAGTAATAATATTGAATTGATAATAATACTGTGGTATATTTGATTGTTGGTAAGAGTGATAAGTATGTATGAATGAATGAATTAATAAATGAATGAACGAATACGTTATTGCACTTTTGAGTTTGTACCCTAGCGAGTTTAATCTCATAAGTAATTGAGTGAAGTTTCGAAATAATCGCGATAATATTATGAATGCAAATAGTGTTTCAGGTAATTTTGACTTACAATATCACTTACTATATTAATACCTAACAGTGTAGGTACTCTCAAGAAAGATGTATATTTTAATTTTAATTCTATAAATAAATCTTGTATATATAAATTTTTATTTTAATTCCATAACTAAATCTTGTACAGCTCTAGTACTTTTTGATCTCATCACGCTAATATAACTTTGGCCTAATTGTTATCGCCTCATAACTTCCACGCGTAACGTTCACAATAGGTAATAATCATATTTTGGTATCTAACTGCTATTGTATTTTAACTGAATAGTTGATGAGATGTGATTATACAATACGCATATACACTTACAAAAGAAAAGTATAAAATCCCTTATGAGAACTATAAAAGATATAATTAGAATATTAATAAAACTATTATATTTATACAACAACTGTTGTAATTTAACATTATTGAATGATATAATCAGATATAATGTTATAAGTTGAATGATTTGAAGTGTTATGCCTAAAACTGCCTTCAAATAACTTTCTCTGTTACAGAAAATTAAACCGGATATTATTCGAGTTCACAAATGAACATCAATGTTTATTACAGAGCTTTAACTGTAATTTATTATAGTCATATGTATACTAGCTTTTTCTCGCAGCTTCGTTCACGTTAATGTAACTGTGATCTATCCCTCGGGAACAGTAGATTTTTCTCTGTGAAATGTATCCTATATCTTTTTTTGTAACTCTGACAACATTTATACATAATTTCATACTTTAAAAATAGAATAAACAGAGATACTCACTTTCGCACTTATAAAATCTGTTAAGATTTACGTTATGTGCAGTATAAATAGCGTACGTATAAGGGATGCTTTTACATTCCTTTATACGTATGGCAGAATAAATTGAATGTGAAAAAAACTGGTGTATGTATTAGCGTGCACATGCGCCTTTAGATTATAAGCAATTTTTCTATATTTTATTCGATGCTGAAAAAAAATCACTTAAATATAGCGACCACGTTTTCACACAATGTTCTTTTAGTGTTTGTAATAATAACTCTGATCACCACCTTACATACACTTTATTACAGACTAGCCAACCGCCTCAGCTTCTTTATAATAAAACAGCGTCAGAGACATCTAAACAATTTAGACCCATTTTTGCCGTCTCGACATTTATAGTGCACCCCACAGATGCTACGTAAAAATCTTCACAGAAACAAGTTTTTTTTTTGTAGCGCGTAATTTTCAATCTATGATAACCTTCTAAGATATATATTGCAGTTATATGCTGTAGTGGCAGTTATAATTTACGTGAAATACCCAACGTAACTAAAGGATTTAATTGGATAAGAATCAAAATTATATCGATCAAAATAGCAAATAAGCAATTATTTTTAAATAATATATATTACAGACAAAAATGATTACTGTGGGTTATCCTTAGAAGATAGACATACGTCATCGTAGATTTTCTTATAGACATTTTTTAGATGTACAATTCTGTATAACATTATTTTAACTCTAACAAGGTCTAGCCAGCAGTACCAGTGTACAAACGGTTGAAACTCGTTTTTACGACTTCACTAACAGGCCCGGCGGACGTTGTCATGCTCTGGTAATAAAAAATATATACTTATGGGCATGAAACGCTTAAGGTAGCTTGACTTTTTCCGATTCTCATCAATTATCATTAAAATCATGACAAATTATATACCTAAACCTTCCCCGTGAATTACTTTATCTATTGGTGAAGACTGCATTACAATCCATTACAATTTTTGAGTTTATCGCGAACATCCAGACAGACAGACGCGGCGGACGACTTTGTTTTATAATATGTATTGATTACAATACACCAACTTTATTATTTTTTATAAATATAGTATATATGTATTATTTTCATAAATGTTTTAGAAGAAATACTCTAAAGCGTAATGAAAATCGTATCAAAATTATAAATGATATCAATTTGGTATTGTATCAATATATATACAAATTTATATACATATATATGCCGTATGAGGATTGAATGAGCGGTAGAGAAATTAATGTGCTATAGAGCCATCTCGGGGCGTTTTATATTAATTTGGATATAATAAAAACTTTCTCCGTGAAAAAAACACCTAGGTTTACTATCTTTTATAGTCAAACATAGTTGAAATTTATTAATCTCAAATAAACTCACTTTTATATACATAAAATAGCAATTTCCTGCTATTTTGAGCGCATTTTCTATGCCAGTGATTACTTTCGACTCTTTATTTTTTAACTATACATATATAACAGAATGGCTAACTAGCTGTTAACGGAAAAGTGACGGATTTTCATATGAGCTGTCACCCCCTTTGTCACCACTTCAGGGATTGAATCTCCAAAAATCCTTTTCCTTAGTGCACACCTACAGTGTAATAGGAACCCGCATACAAAATTTTCATGGCTCTATGTCAGTCAGGTTATTCTTTTACATGTTTAGAAGATATATACATAATTACGACTTGCTACTTAATTTTTCTTATAGTTGTCTTATTGATCAATTACTCAGATAATTTATGTTGATACCTTTTCATCCCAATCGCTCTATGAAAACCAGTTTAATTTGTACACTTCACGCAATTATACGATTATATATATATACTTTGCTCATAATTTTAAATAATGATTCATAATAGATAATATTAAGAATGAGTATATAAGAGGAAGTGTGAAAATAGCATCAGTTACAGAGAAGTTAAAGAGTAATAGGTTAGCATGGTATGAGCGCATGTGTCATGAGGAGAGATGAAAGTCATGTAACTAGAAAAGGTGGACGGATATAGGAATAAAGTAAGACCGAAGATATGGATAGATAGTGTGAAAAATAATGCTTATACGTGGTGTAAATACTTAGGTGATATCTGACAGGGGAGAGTGGAAAGAAAACATGTTGTGCTGACCCTACTTAGGTGGGATAAGGATCAGAAGTTGATGATAATTTGTAATGGGGTCATGTAAAGTCTAAAATGTATAACATCAATACACATTGTGTAAATTTATTATAGTTCTTATACAGTTTTGGTAGAATGATTGGCGTGAGACTGACATGGCAAGAAATGAAAAGAAATTTATTACATTTTTATTTAGGTATATAAAACAAACTCTCCTATGAATGTAGGTACTTAGTGAAAATATTAAATATTATTGTCCACTTTAAAAGATCTTATTTGCTCCTGGTACATTCGATGCTTTTCTTCGAGTGTCTTCAAAGTACTGGAAGGTCTAGCTCCCCCGACATTCACCATGAAACTTATATGCACAGGAGGTATATCTGTACTTTTTCCTTTGTCTTTACTTTTACTTCTAGGTAAAGTTTTCGCACTCAGATTTATTTTTTCCTCACGATCGGGCTTTTCTCTTTTCTTTTCAACGTATACAGACTTTTTAATATTGTGTTTTGGGATGGAAAAGTCCTGTTTTTTTGTTGCTGATCTTAAATGATGAACCTTTTCAATAGCTTTCTCTTTCATCCCGTAAACATTTGCAGATTTCGATTGATTAAATTTTGCAGTATTAATTATTTTTGTCGTTTTATCTTGGTTATTTTTATTAATTAAAAAATTAGAAATTTCACCATTCTCTTGGCTTCTATTACTATTTCTAGCTGAATTTCTTTGTTCATAATATCTAGCCAATGTTTCTCTTTTATTTTTGTTTTCGTTATCTGTTTTAATAGATTTTTTATAAATTCTTACGCGATTTTGCATTCTGACTTTTTCTGAATATCTCTGAAGACTTTTAGCACGGTCTAAGCTTGGTTTTATTTTTTCCACATCAGGACCTAATCCACCCAATTTGACGTTTTGAATAGGTTCAACTGTAACCCGTCTCAGAGGTCGACGCCTCTGTGTTACTTCTGAAATACTTCGGAAGTTGTTATCCTCTGATTCATTCAGTGATTTATTCCTACCTTCGTCAGTAAGCCTCAGTTCTTCCAAAGAATTTTCGAGGCATTGGTCATAATCATTATTTATTAATTTTTCGTAATACATTTCATTATAAGCTTCTGTATTAAAGAATTCAGTAGCAACATCATTAAGAACTTCACTAAAACTTTCTCTCTCAGTGTCTCCGACTTCTGGAGATAAAGAACGTATGTCATCATTTATAATTTTAACGTCTTTGTAATTCGAGCTAAACTGCTTTCGAAACACTTCCAAGTAAGATTTGCGCTTGGAATTCTTACTATCTTTATTGATGAGGAAACTTCTCTGTGTGCTAACTCGCTTTTGTTTTTCACTATATTTATTACATTTTTTGGTAGTATTATCTTTAGTATTATGTCTTAGATGTTTTGATACTTTTATGAGGACATCATTATCATAAAATGGTACTAGAATTGTATCAACGTTAACATCGCAATCACCATCTTTAATTGATGATTTCCTCTTAAACTCTTCATTCAAGCTATCAATAGAAGTAATCACTTTCTGTACTTGAATATTTGTTCATGATTATATATTGCCATATATTATTGATTGTTCGTCTTAATGAATATAAATACTTTGATGCTTCCATATAAATCAATATGACATATATTTGTACCTCAAAAAATGGTTCGAAAAAGTTCGGTTATATTGAGATTTTTAATAATTTTTATTCCGTTTTATTTGTCCACGGTTTTAATTGCACCCAAAATCTCTTTCGATTTCTACTTATATTTTTACTTTTTATTAGATATTATAATCTGTACCAGATACAGAAAATTAAAGTGCACAAAAAATAATCTAGATATTATTTTGGTACACAGTAGAAAAACGTTTACAACTTATATTGTTGTACATATAAAAAAAAACATAAATCGTGAAGTTGTCAAAAGTTAGTATAGGCAGCATCGTTGGAATTTTGCCAGGTTTCTATAAGAGCGGCTATCGCTGAAACGTGAATAGCAAGACAAGATAATGCAAAGTATAAATGTCCATGTTTTGTAATATGAGACAAAGATTATTTCAGGTTTATATGCCTGAAGCATATATTGACAAATCAAAAATATATGAAAATCAACGAAATACATTTTTAACGTATAGCCATAAATTATAGATCTCAACTACTTTGTTAGATTTCTACTGATATTTAAGAAGATTTGATATTTGGCTATTTTAAAGACGTAAATAATTTACACGTTACTTCAATTAATGGTATTAATGGACCAATCCCCTTATTAACACTGTGTCTTGATGTCTCTTGAAGTTGCAAAATGGATTTGATACATATAATATTTAGTTTATTGATATGTACGTTATTAATCTGTTGCTTGTGATTAATCCCTTAGCGGGAAATATAGCAGTAAAAGTATCTAACAGTGGGTACTAAAAGTCTCACCATACATGATAGGAGAGTTCCTAAGTTTTAAGTAAGCCAGTTATTAATTTCATTATTATTTCTATAATGAAGAATATAAGACCAGTGATACTTCATACTATGGTACTGATACTTTATATTTTAATGTGACAAAGAATTAAGTTATATGCGACATTGATATTAGCATTCTAATATATTTAATTTGAAACATATATGATATGAAATTATTCTCAAATTTTAATGATTTACCTTATTTGTCATCTGGACAATATATTTTTTAGGTACAGAGGAAAAAATATAAGCACCACATCGCTTGTCCCATTTCTCAACGGTAACAAAACACACATCGCCGAATACGTACTACTTGTCAAAAATGTAATTCCTTAAAACTTTAATTACACTGCATTAAATGAAACCGTGATATTCATTTTACATATGTACTAAGTCTCTAAGAAATAAAAATTGATCGAAATCCAATCATTTTTTAGTAATACGCAGGCAACAGCAGAACTGTCATTTTATTTATATTGATAGCTTCCTATTTCAAGATATATAAACTGTAACTTACTTTTGTAGTAGTAAACTAATAAATACAGCTACAATACATGTAAAAAATATATAAAGAGTTCAAACTTATGTAAGTTTATAAAGTTAATACTTTGCTCTACATAACGTGGACAGATTTGGTAGCGAAAGCTGACGCTCCCATATGGGCAAGCGAGCGTCAATGTCCGAGCAAGATAACGGATTAAGCCTAGGCGCTATTGTTTTAGGATTAGCATTTATACGAAACTCTATTTAATAAAGCCTACGTTATTATTTTATTTATACTTCCTATATATAAATATATGAAAAAAAAACGAAAGTCCATAAAAAAGTCCATAAAAGTACGTCTTTTATATAAAGTGACAAATTTCTTCCAGAACAAACGAGATATAATGATTTATTAGTTGTCGTCGAATGGTCGGAATTCGACTATAATTCATCTTTATATAATATTTAGATTTTTTTCCAAAGATTATTCACATCTCTTAGTAAACGTGTGAATCCCCAAGTATGACGAATAGAGACTTAAATAAAATGCTTTGATTTTTCAATGGTATGGAAAAGGAAACGAATTATTGCCAGATTCTTTTATTGATAACACTAAAATCTCGTCAATAGCTGCTAATGAAAAGAAGAAAAATTAGAATACTATAAAAAACTTAATATTTTTGTATCTACCTATTTATATATAAATGTTTATACTGTCTTTACATGTGAGTTAATTATTAGAAAGATTTCATAGACACATCTACAAGGTGAGTGTATTCTTTTTCATTCTCTGTTCCATCTTACATAGAAGAAATTAGAATAAAATTCGTGTTACGAATTTATAATCACGTAGTGGATTTAAATAATCACTGGTGATACTATATGTTGACTCATATTAACGAACAATTTTATTAACGACTTCCATTCATAGATGTCACTGTTTTTATTTGTGATCAAAATATAATAAATTTCCAGAATATTATACAATTTTTCAAATTAAATCAATAATTCTTCACTGTTATTCTATACCCATGACAAAGATACATACAGAGACGAGTGTACGACATCTTTATTGTCAGTAAAAGCAACACAAGATGTAATAGTAAAATAATACAGAGAGAGATAAAAACAAAATTATTACAACTTTTCACACAAATCTCACATGAAAAGTACATGAATATAAACAAAAAAGTCAATAGAAAATTAAACCATACACATTGAGTAATAAAAAGAAAAAACGAAAAGCTTATCTTAAAGTACGTCTCAGAGAAAATACACTAGTACCAAAACCGATAACTAAATTAAACTATTTATTTTATTCACACTCGTTATATGAGATTAAAAGTGAAAACGAAATACCAGTAATGTACATTAACAATCACATAAACTATAACAGCAAAGAAGCTTTAATTAGTTATTTAATATAGCAGATTTAAATTTATTTACAAAAAAAAAACGATTAAATCATTCATTCAAATGCCAGAGAACCAAGACGAAAACAGATCTAATTTAGTTAAGGACATGAAACATAATATATTAACATTTAAACGAAATGAGGATCCACATTTAACGACAATTTAATTTATTATATCCAATGTTAACGGGTTCGTGAGTGCCATAATTAAGTGTTAAGGTCACTTAAGGAAGCTGTTATTCGCGCGTGAGTAGTTTTTCCATAGGCGAGAATATACAACAACCTGATTGAACATCGCATAACTGGTTTTAACATTATTAGGTCAGTGGAAAGTGGGTCAGTCTGGACTGCTCTTAGATATCGTGATTCATACTATGAGGTTTTTGATCTTTACTCGTCATGTATTTAAGTAACCTAAGAAATACAACTGTACTATTAAAAGATATACAAAATTCTTTGTTACAAGTGGTTCAGCCAGGGATTTTTTAAAGTAATTTTCAGTACAAATAAACTTTTTTGATTAATGAAGGCGTTACTTTGCGGAAATTCATCATAAGATAGAAGCGGAAGTGCAAAGTAACGTTTTCTCTAATGTCTACTTTTTTTAAAACATACCTTTTAGAAATTTTGATTTTGGATGGAGTTTTTAGAACTTTAGTAATAATTTGTTATACGTGTAAGAAAATATAGTTAGGAAATCAATGGACCTCTTTAAAAATATATGTACACTTTGTTGCAAATGGGCCAGCTCAGACAACGTTTATGATTTTTTTGTGAAACAAAGTTTATGATCTATAATAGTCATTTCTTACTAATTTAAGAAGATATATTGTAAGGAACCCGAAATCTATTTTTAATATATATATACCTAGTCTTGCCATAAACACTGAAACAAAGAAAAACAATTCTATTGCAAATAACATTTATTATTTTACAGTGTTGTTAGTTTATTACATAAATATAAAACAATTTAAAATATAAAAAGCTTATTCGAAGTGGTCTCCATTGGCTGCTATACAATCCTTTACACGTTGAGGCTAGTTATCAATAGAAGCACGAACTCTTTCCATGGAAAAATTCTTCACTGCTAATCATGCAGATTGTTTTAGGGACTCCAAGTTATCATGGCGTTTAGAGCAATCCGTACTCTCTAAAACTGACCATAAATCATAATCCAGCGGATTAAGATCTGGACTAGACGACGGCCAGTCTTCAGCTCTGATGAAGTCCGAAACGTTCTTTTCCAACCAAGACTGCGTAGACCGAGCTTTATGACTCATGGCTGAGTCTTGCTGGAAGGACCATTCTTGGTTATTGAACATGATATTGTTAAGGGGCTTCACTGTCTTCTCAAGAATGGTATCTTGATACACATATGCCGATGTTTTGATGCCCTTTTCACAAAAGTATGGCTCAGTCACTCCTTCATAGCTAATACCACACCAAGCCATCACTGAAGTCGGATAGTGCACACGTTGCACTCTGTCGACTAATTGGGAAGCTTCCTTAGAGCTTTGAGCATAAATACGGTCATTTTGTTTGTTAAAATGTTGCTCAATTGTAAAAATTTTCTCATCCATAAACAAAATTTTTCTGTGACCTCCCTTTGCGTCTTGCTATCATTTCAAAAGATACAAATATACGAAACGAATAGAGACAAAAATCATTATTGAGAATTATAATCTATTAATAAAATGCATGCGAAGCCGCGGGTAATTGCTAGTCAGTAATAAATAAGATAGATACTGAAAGTTATTTTCCAGGTGAGTCAAAATGTCGTAATATAAAGGTGAACAAGTCACTGGTTTAGTTATTCCTATACCTACACAAGGAGTGTTCAAGGACTGAACATGTCACAGAAAAGGAAGACGCTACCTATTTAATGCACATTTTATGTTCTTATTAAGTCATCGACATCATTTTATTAATAAATAATTGATCCGGTTTATAAATGCGTAAAAATTCTGAGACAGACTTGAAATTTTTATGATAATTTTTGTAACGATACATAATTAAAAAACTTAAGTAAAATTGTTATATATGTAGGTATTTGGACGCCAAGAATATTTACACAGCGTACATTTTTCGAACTCTCCAATTATTATTACAAAAAATATATAATACTTATAAGAAAATGATAGCAACAAATAATAAGAAACGCGGCTAGGTAATATATGAAGAAACACTAACTATATAAGTAGATAACTTTTTTCTTTCCAAGCTGTTGATGGTTATACATTAAAATGTCGACATTCTATGAAAAGTTGCTTTACTTATATTTTCAGAAGAATGTTTCTGAAGAATCTTTTCTGCCTCTTCTATCTTTCTATGTATTAGTGTGTAACCGTAGTGAAATAGAAGCCATAAGTCAATCAAATCAATCAAATCAAAAATACTTTATTCAATTTAGGCCCTAAGAAGGCGCTTATGAACGTCAAAACTACCACCGGTTCGGAATACATCCCAGTCATCGAGAAGAACCGGCAAGAAGCTAGATCGGGTTTATCTTTTTAACATATACTTATATAATTAAAATTCATTATACATTATAATCAATTTAAGTAATTTTATATCACAGTTTAAAGTAGTTTAAGTAGATAAGTTTAAGTAGGTTATTTGATTTACGAAGGCGTTACTTTGCGGAAATCTATAATTAAATACTAGAGTGGACGTTACTATGCACTTCCGCCTGAAATTGATTTGCCGGTGCCACGTGTTACTGCACGACAGCGACGACTGACAATACGTTCTAAGCGGAAGTGCAAAGTAACGTCCACTCTGTGTTGTAGTAAGACGTGGTAACGGCCAATCAATTCCATGCGGAACTGCAGAGTAACGTCCAGTCTAATAATGAGAGTAGGCTATGACGAATATATTTTATAACCATAAAGTTTACACACATAAGGGTAGTTAACGCAAATTAAATTAAAAAAGAACTCAAGTTAAGTAAAAAAATAATAACAATTACCACCACTCATCATTTGCTTTTCAAAAAAATAGTATTTACATTTTTGAAATATTATGAACTACTGATATTAACGGCTTTTAAATTACTATCTTAGTCACAACAAGATGTTAATAACAAAAAATGAAAATCTTGCTAGACAAACTAGACTAAACAACTTATAAAAAATATTAGCACTTAGAAAATTTACAGATGAATATTTTTAGAATGATTGTAAGTTATTATAGACTTTAAAATATTACATCAAAATTAGAGAATTGGTATTAGTATTATTATAGAAATATTTTTTTAATTTTAACATAGTAACAACACATCGATTGGAATTTATTTGTCTGTTTAGCATAACCAGTATTAACTTGCATCGAGTCAAACTAGTATTGTTACTTAATGTCTAAGAAATTAATACCTATAACAATAAGTTATGACTTACCGAAAAAAAAAAATCATGAAATTGAAATCAGCTTTCATGCTGGTGTTTATAAAATCACATAATTAAAGAATCTATCGAAATATCTTTATCAAACGGTGGTTTATGTCTATCTTGGACTGTACTTCTTGATTAATTTTCTATATGGTTACGATATACGATATGATACGAAATACGTGTAATATATTGTAGTAGTTACATGTTAATTTGTAACATATTTTAATTATATTTACAGCTACAAACATATACAACACATGCTGTGTCAACCGACGACAGGTACAACCATCCGCCAACGTTGGGTTCAATCGTCAACCAACGACGTGATTAATTACTTTTGTCGTTTAGTTACAAATATTTCGCTATTTGTGTTACTAATTTCAGAAATAAATTTTGCCGGTAAACGTAGCACAAATAAAATTTGTGAAAAAATTAAAATATTTTCCACTGCAGTTAGACGTGGCATCCGTCAAGCAATTCCAGGTAGAAGTGCAAAGTAACATCCACTGTAATATTTCAGTTTTAAATTAAATTATTTAAAAAAATACTTAAGACACATTGATTATAAATTTTTTATACTATATTTATTTATCTTACTTATATAACGAATTAGATATAATAAATAAATGGATTGAGAAAAATAAAAAGAGTATTTTACTGTGTATTATAATAAAAGAGATTTTAAAGTGACATATTAAAAAGAACTAAATGGGCCTATAAATAGATTATCTGTATATACGTTGTAATAATATAGCATTTATTTACTGTATATTATCAAGCAAAATTTTAAATTGTCAAATGCCAGCTCAGTCAATTTCGGGTCATGAATAAATTAACATTTTAATAATGATTTAATGATATTTTAAAGAAAATTACCATTAAAAGAAACATATTTACATAATATAACTATTTGAAGTATATTTTACTCCAGTTCTATTTCATCATATTATTAAAATTGGATTTGTTTGAGATAAATCTAACATATGTCAATGTCACGTTATAAATGGATGAATCCGTTCTATTTAAATATTTATAGGTCGTAACGCCCCCTGTTGATATTCGTTAACGAATTGAATAAAACTTGAATAGCATTGAAAATTATCAAATTTTCCAAGTGAACATAAATTAAGGTTTTTGTCAAATTTTTGAATAATATAAATGGTAATAATGGTATAAAAAAAATAAACTGATTAAGAACGTATTTTTTTTAATAATTAATAAACTAAGTGACTAAAGATTGTAATAAGCTAAGCACTGAAAACTAAATGCTTGGCGAACTAGATGCGCAGTTGAAAAAGCTTTTTTCTACCGAACACTTACATATAGCGAACTTAAGTCGGACGATGCAACAATATCTGAAGATGCAACTGCTAATTTCAAACCATTGACGATAATGTGTAATAATTCTGCTGACTTCATGTGACCTAGCAGTCAGCGCGTTTTAATAAATAATTGTAGTTGGCTTAGCCGGTTAACGGTTAGCAAACCAGACAATGTACATTATATCTGCAAAGTTTATGGCCTAGACTGTAAAAAGGAATCCTCGAGACAGGAATAAAAGAAGGGTTGGATAAATTTCTTATACATATGCTATTGTGAACTGTCGACTATTCACCGTTGTGTCCCGTCAGTTGCACTTAAGAAATCGCTTTCTTGGTTTAGAGATTGTCGTATTCACAATTATGTCTTTATTTATTTACGATCTAATAGCCGCGACTTCGTTTGCGTCGTTTATTATCTTAACAATTTATTGTATCTATAAAGAAAAAACCGTAAGCACTACACCGCTTGCCGCACTTCTCTGGAGTAAGAAAATATGCATCGTGATAATTTATTGATTTGAGCGTAGTTTTCAGGACTGCGCCTAGAGGAAGGCCTAGGCTACACATCTTACGGTCTTTCGTGGGGGATAGATAGTAATAGAAAAATATAATTGTAGGAAATGCTGTCCACTTTTATTCCAGACTACTTTTTGTTTGTCTCTTTGCTCGTATTTGCATATATAACGTAGATTTGACCTATCATTCGAGAAAGGTGTTTTTTTCTTCATATGAAGTACTCTATGTCCTTTTTGTATCACTGAAAGCATGTATGCAAAAATTTCATAATTATTGGTTGAGTAGTAAAGGTGTAAAAACTTAGCAAACTCCCTCTCTCTTTCTATATTTTCTTGACTATTTGTCCCACATAATGATGTGATCAGCCTTCCATTCCTTTCTTCTCCACTTCGCTCTGTCTTTGACATCGTATTCGTGAACTTTTATATTATTTAGTACTATAGACCCTTCCAATTTGTTTTGAGCTTGCCTCTGAATTTTTGACCAGGAAGGAACAGTTGTAGTGTGTAACATAAAAGCAAACACCACTTTCGAATTCCATATAAATAAAACAGGTAGTTCTCGTAGAGTGTTAAAAGTATTTCAGTATGAATGGAGTCGTAATAAGTAGCTAGTATTACATTAAAAAACTAACTGTGCCCGCGACTTCGTACGCGTGGAACGGAATACAAAACACAGTGATTAATGAAACAATCTAAATTTATATCTGTATATCTTATATATTTGTAATGTAATGTGTCAGGCTAAAAACTAATGATGGTCGTACCCCTTTGTCACTTCAATAATAACTCAAAATTAGGGCTTCCAAGTTTGTCCTTTGATGTGTGTAAAAATCGTGGGCCCTGCTATCGTGCTGCATCTATCGATATGTAGTCAGTTAGTCCGTAACACACGACAGTAATGTGTGCTCACACCTAAATTTATTGTGAATATGGACAAAACTTCGTGGCGATACATGTAGGTATAGGAGTAACATAAAACTAATATTCTAATTAAACAATATTAACCCCTGGACTGTCCAAAACCATAAAAATTTAAGTTATATACAAACGAATGTAGACCTCATGAGGCATAGGACAATAGAGTGTTGACAGCATACGCTTTAAATAATACCTGATTGATTCCAAAACTTTGAAAAATAAAAATGATGAATTGTAAAATAATAATTTTCATGTAAAATGTATTTTTAAATTATTTTTTCATTTGTACGAACTTTTTTTACCAAACCATAAAATTTACAATGTACGTTGTAGTGAAAATAAAAAAATATTGAAATCGTAATCTGGCATTTTGAGATCTGAGTCTTAAAAAATCAGCCGAAGACTTATAATATTCATTCATATGTACTTCACATAGCTCATTCTTAATATTATTTTTGTGTTATCCTTTCTTTTATTTGCATTGCCTGCAGTCTTTTTTCTCCACGGTACCGCTGGAAGAAAATGCAAGCTCCCTAATGCATAAACCAAAAACTATTCATTAATTCGAAACGTAATTAAGACATTAGAATCAAGGTAAATTCATGAACATTATAATTCGCAATAAACCTAAAAAACACAGAAATAATCGCATTGTTATCTGTACTCTTCCTTGCAATAATATTCTTACAACAGAAAACCAATAAAATTATAAGTTTAGCGCCATCTGTTGTCGTCAAAAATATAGTCTGTTATTGCTTCTAAACACGATTTTTTCTTACATTTATGTTCAATGAACAATTTTAGTCTCTTTATTTTTTATTATAATAAAAATTGTCCTACAATGTGATAAGGTTCAATAACTTGTAATATTTACAACACAAAATTAATTAGAAATTTACAAATTTAATCATAAACCTTATGCGATCGAAAAATAAAAATCATATTTTACTTATACAAAGCATAAAGTAAGTTATTCAATTTATAGAAATATGTAATATTTGTAATTGGCAAATTTTTACACTGTATATTATAGTAGTAATAGATTTATAAAATGGAGGTTGAACGCCATCTGTTAGCAGTAATGCATAACAATTAATTACTGAACATCTTAGAGTATTAATATTTATTTATGTGAAAATAAAATATTAACCATTTTTCTTTCGTTCTATGTCTTAGTAATGTAATACTGTGGCGTTGTTTATTTATGTTATAAAATACCCTGGTTTTTAGATAAGGCTAAAGTCCATTTACTTATCTATTTTCTCTTGTACTTAACTCCCGTCGTCATTAAAATTACAATAACTTTTGATAGAGTTAACAGATTTTAATGAAACAAACATTTTATGTTGCTCCGGAATATGCTTGATTATTTTCTTACTGATGTTTTATCAGAAACCTAGTACTTTACCAGTGATGCCTGTTCAAACAAACAGACAGACAGACATTTATATAAATGATCGAAATGGGTTCTATTACTTATTCCTAGACACCTGCAACAATTTTTTTCTCAAAAATCAAAAAAGTACAGACACGTTGGATTTACATTCTTATTATATGTATAGATACAATTATTAAATCATATGTTAATAGACTTTGCCACTGCAAAATTAAATAATTACACAACTATTTCATTAAATTAGTAACGGTTTAATTAAATTGAATTTTATGATCAGGGTACCGGTTTTAAATTAATCGTCAAGGTAAGTCATATAAAATATTAACCATTTTTATATTAACAATATATTTCTAACATATTATCTTATTTTTTTAATTACAAAACATTAACAATTAGTCTGATCTGTTGTTCTAAAAGTTAATGTGTTCTAATAATTCATAAAAGTTAATGTCAAATTATGTAATATTCTATAAACTTATAGAGTCCATTATTTGTTAAATTGTTTTTTAATTAATATCAAGGTATCTGAATCAAATTAATCGTGCGGATATTTTGTAACGCATAATTTAAAATTTAGCGACAGATCGCTGTAATAAATTGTTAATTAATACATTGTATTTTATTTTTCGCTTAAATTAATGTTACTGTTAAAGAACGGCTTTATATATAAATGAGTTCAGTGTAAAACATTAACATTCCGATGCCATTTTCGCGAGCATTGAATTAATGAATGCACGTAAACTTTTAATATGTTGAAATATTTATGAACTGATGGTTTGGTTTGTGATAATAATCGAGAACATTCCAGGAAATGTAGACATGTTAGATACACAAAATAGATAGTAATATTTCGCTGAAGTTAAGTTGTCGTTAATAGATATCAAATCAAATATCACCTCATGACATTGCATATTAATTTATCAAATTCTTATGTATATAAATAAAATGATCGAGGTGTATCGTTGTGCAATCATCACGTAAAAATTACTGAATGGATTTCTGTAATTTTTTAGTGTTTCTTCAGATATCTGGTCCTTATCTTAAAAGTAAATGATTATGATGTCATCATTAAATATAAAGTTTTAGCAACGTGTAAATTGGGGCAAGCGGCGGGGTACGCGTATGCAGGAAAGAGGAAATAAGAAAATGGATAACATTGTATATGTAAATTATAATTTTACTTTCGTTTTTATCCGTTTTTTCCTCTATATATAAAACATATTGTTAAAATAATAAACAACGCAGATGAAGGCGCGAGTATCGGCTAGTTGTTTTATATTTCTTCTCGATGACTGGGTTGTTTTCCGAACCGATGGTAACTTTGACGGTCATAAACGCCTTCTCAGGGCCTGAACTGAATAAAGTATTTTTGAAGTAAAAAAATACTGAAAATAACATCGTGGTGGTCATACTGCCACATCCATTGTATTTAACATAATGGGCAAATATCTAATTGAATCATAATTAATTAACACATATTATATTGTACGGATAATATTAAGACAACTTTAGGATTAATAAATGCGATGGTAATGAAGTGATGATGGCTCAGTTGGTAGTGTGTTCGGACACAGCGTCGAAGGACGTAAGTTCGAATTCAAGCAACTGAGTCGGAGCTTTTGGTGAAGGAAAACATCATGATGAAACCATAACATGGTGGTAGGACTTTTTCTAAGTACGTCTGGCTAGCTACCACCCTCAAGTTGAAAATCTATCGCCAAACACCTGTTGGTGTGTTCCGGCAGCTGCACTTCAGACCCAGTCTCCCTCTAGGTTAAGCGTGACTTACCATCTTAGACCACATCATCATTTAATATGAGATGAGATTGTGGTCAAAACGTTTACCTATAAAGTATAAAAAAAAATGCCTATTTTAAATTCATTTAATAATATTTTCACTTTGTTGTGTATTAACCTCTTGTCTGTACTATGCGCAATATCGAACATAAAGCTATATTCAGATTGGCCAAAACAGTTTGACGCGGACTATGGCTATTTACTCGTAACCCTGGCCATGACAGTTAGTATGTCAATAATGAACCTCAATAGAGCCTTGTATCTCAATGATCATCACTGTTAGATTACTCCTACCAACAAGTCAATGCGCTATTGAAGTCTGATATCTTAATAATTCTTAACATCCTTGACGCACTATTTAAAAGTGATAATTTATTAGTTCAAACGTTAGACATAACGCATTATTTCCGTTTGCCAGCGAAGTAAGATTGTGTTGCTAATAAAATTCGTAAAGTTCTCGGTGACAAGGTGACACGAATTAGTACAGTATAGTTAAGTGTCCAGATATTGATGTGGGTCAAGGTGAAAAATAAATTGGTGTAAATTAAAGTAAGAATAGTTTTATCAATCAATACAATATTTTGCTCACTACTTATATACCTGCGCTGTACATTCACATTCTTTTTTAGTTCTTTATATTTTTCATGTGGTATAATTTCTTGATTACTTGTGTTTTCTTTTAATCTTCCATATAAATTAATCATAAATTTGGTAATGATATTATATCTATTGTGAATTTATATTATTGTCGTTGTAATTATGAAATAAAAATATGACGTCATTAGAGAGTAAAAATTGTTTTTATAAGTAGCATACGCTTTGTTAAAACTAGGACCTGTTTCTTATTCACCAATTCATATTATTATAGCATTATCTACTAAGCTGTATTCATCTTGGAAAGCCTTTTTCTAATATTTTACAGGATTGGCGCTTGACTCCGACTTCACCTGACATTGAGTGATGTAGCGCAAAATAATACGCTAAGCTTAAAGGAATCGGCTCTCAAGTGTAGATGCCGGAACACGCCACTAGATTCTTGACGATAGACTTTCAATTTGAGGATGGTAATATAAGCCTAGTCTGGTTTGGAAAGCGTAATAGTGAAACTCGGAGTGTGTCAAATATAATGTAATCATTTTCATTTCATATATGATGTTTGTAGTTACAAAAGGTCGTTCAATTGCTTGAGTGACATATTCGAATGCTCAAAATCATTGTTAGGTTCGTACCTTCGTCAAACGACGCGTTGTACGAACTATTATTTACTGTACCATCATCTTCAAATTATGTTACGCATAATATACAAAGTAATTATTCACGGTAGACCTTCATTAATATTCATGGCATATATTATAGTTTCTAATTTTATTGGTTAACATACGAATATTGATACGCTTACTGTCAAAATGGGCGATTCATTCAAATGATAAAATTAAAATTTATTTATAATAATTATCTATATTTTATGATAATAACTATACCATAAATCCCACAAACACAGTGACCAAATTGCAAAAGTGATGCGCAACTTCAGTTAGCGTAACACGAATCGAACAATAAAGTTCAAGTTCATTATTATGATGGATTGAGTTTACACAACACTCAGTATGTGTGAATCCGTTTCCTTCGACTCTATAATTAACTCGTTATAACCTTATTTGGTATGAAAACCTATTTTAAATGTAAATAACTGCATACAAATTTGATATTGACCGAATTAATTTTGATTTATTTTTAATATAATAATGTCGATCCTAATAGGTAATAATATAAAGTTAATTGGTATTTTATAGTAGAATTTAAATCGAAGATTATTTTCAAATCCCTTTTCAAAATATTTGTATTTGTTTTAAATCCGATAGGTAATAGATACATCTGCAATTGTTGTGTTATACAAAACAAGACAATGTACATAACTTTATGGTTAACTACGTATCCCCATGAGTACCACGACACATTTGTTATTATTAGTTATTGTTCAAACTACTAAAGAGAAAAGATTTGATGTTTTTTTTATAATGGAAATACTCAGGAAATACTTAACCTATTTTGAAAATGTTATTACATATAGAAAGCTACATTATCAGCAAGTAGCACGGGCTGTATTTTATTTTTAACATCAATATAAATGCGAGTGAAATTGCGAGCAAACGTTATATAATAAATAACCGGGTTATAGCAAAATTGATACTTTTTTATACTTTATATGTTAGCGTTTGACCACAATCTCATCTGATGTTAAATGATGATGTGATCTAAGATGGTAGTCACGCTAAACCTAGAGGGAGATTGGCTCTCAAGTGCAGCAGCCGGAACATACCAACATGTGCTTGGCGACAGATTTCATATCGTCATTTAACATCAGATGAGGTTATAGTTAAACGCTGAAACCAATAAGTTTAAAAAATATTTAGCAGAACGTTGTAGCAAGATCGACAATATAACAATCTTCTCCATGAACAAAACGCTTAGGTGTTCTAACTTTATCTGTGGTCGGTCAAACGATGTTGGAACTTTTCAAATATACAAACAGAATTTGCAATATATTACTTAATTATAATTTATTAAAATAATCATAACATTATAATAAGTTTCGTGCCACATTATCAGATTGTTTATTAATAAGCGATTATATCGAATTAGTTATAAATCTAAAACAGACGCTCGACAATATTTTTAAGACGAATTCGGTTGCATTGTGAAATATATACTTGCATAATATATAAAACGGTTACTGGAACGCACTAAATCAACTCGTTTCAAAAGTATTAGATTTATAACTGTTACAAATCCTTGTGCATATCTCATTTGGGGTAAAATAAAAATAGAAACAGTTATGTACATCAGTAGACCCTTTACTATATTTAAAGATTACGTTGTGTGAATATATAAATTAACTATCAATTGCTCGCGGCTTGGAATGTAGTAAGCCAGTAGTAGCCAGGAAGTAATTATTGTCGAATTATTATTAGATTTTATTAAAATAGGATTAGGTATATGGGAGAAAATGGCTAGTAGCAGAAATGCGAATGTTAAGATGGATGTGTGGTATAACCCGAATGGATAAGAATAAGAATGAGTATATAAGTTTGAAAATAACACCAGTGACATAGAAATTGAGGAGTAATAGGTTAGCACGGTATGGGCATGTCATGAGGACGAATGAAAGCCATGTAACTAAAAAAGTTCTAAATATATAGGTGGTAGTATATAGGAGTAGAGGAAGACCGAAGAAGGTATGGATAGATTGAGTAAAAAATTATGTGTATAAAAGTTGTAAATGCTGAGATGACATCTGACAGGGAAAGTGGAAAAGGAGTGTCGCCCCTGCTTAAGTGGGATAAGGGTAAGAAGATGATGATGAAGATTAGGTATATTTTATGATTCCTAAAAGTAGTATTAATAATTGTAATAAGACATTTATTTTTGGAATTATATATAGATACTTCCCGTGTACGAAACATAATTAAAATTGTTTGGTATAAAATAAAACTGTCATTCAAACTAAAACAAATTAATACTGTCATGCAAACAAATTTGGAACAATGTGCACTCCTCGTGTACAAAATTTCATTCAAGTCTATCTGTGCACGCGAATGTGGAATCCTTTTGCTGTAGTTATTTATGAGTTATTATTTTACTAAAATATAGTCATACTAGTTTTTGTTCGCAGCTTCGCTGACGTTAATGTATATTTGATCTCACGGCAACGGTACGGTTTTTCTGGATGAGAGATACTCTATGTACTTTTTACTACCCCGGACAATTTGTATGCAAGATTTCATGATGTTTGGTTTAGCAATTAAAGCTTGAAATAAGCAAACAAAAAATTAACATTCGCATTTATAACATTAATAAGCATGATATGGCTTCTAAATAATATTTTTCGTATTCTTATTTTGAATTTTTTTTTATGAATAATAAATAATATTATTGGCAATTCTCATACAGTATACTCTATAATTTTCAGAACGATAGATACTTTCCGGGTATAAAAGTCGATTGCGAAGTTATAAAATTCTAATTTCTGTAAAAATAAGTCATTGCGCCTAAAAATTATATTGATAATCCTTATCAATTAATATAGGAATTGTATATACTTTTCATGAAAAAAACTTCACCAAAAAGATTTAGAAATAAATAAAATGTATACCTAATTCCTTGCAATATATTTTTTTTATACATCAAAATTGCTATTGATATTATGTAGCTCATCAATGTCAAAATTATGTATATCTTATGCACAACATTTCATAAAAATCGGTCAAGGTATGTTTTCATTCCGCACATATAGACAGAGAGATAAACAAAAATGTTTAAACATAATATTTCTGATTATTCTTTTTATGCGATTGGAAGCAAATGAACAGACGTGTTACCTGGTGGTAAGTAATCACCTCCGCCCATAGAAAGTGTAAGCTCGTTTCTTGAAGGTCTGTGGGTTAAAATAGACATTCAATTAGCATTTATAATAGACATCTACAATAAAATATAATGTACAGACAGAATTACAGATTTATTCATATACTTTTCACCATTATAATTCGATTCCATAGAATAATATAAACAACATTTGTTATGTCAAATATAACCTTATTACTTCATACAAAATCGATACATGTAGGTACTTGCACGTGCGACAATATAATATCGCAATTCGCAACGCGAACTGAAGTATGAACCATTGCCCATAATATTAGCAGTAAAGTTATTTCGAGGTAATTTATTTCGGAATGTATAGGACAATATTATTATAGGAATGTTTATTTACATTGTCAAGGAACTGTAAATAATAATTAACAAAAATTAAAATTGTCTTAAAAATGCACCAGAACGTTCTTGACCATAATACCTATTACCTGCCTACTAACTACTACAATAGGTACCTATTCTTGGATTATCATAAACATACCATTCTCGCATTCGATATATATTTCTATTCGATTTTGAAAAGCTTTCATGTTTATCTTTGAAATCCAAATTTTAATGCTAATATGAAAATAATATGAGATAACAACCGTAGAAGAAAAAAAACAACCAAATTGAGAATCTCCTCCTTTTTGAAGTCGTTTAATTGATACGAATTTCTGATAATAAGACATTTAAGAAAGGATGACCACAAAAAAGATTTAACCTAGAACCTTTTTTAATTTTATTGGAAATTTTTGGCGTCAATCATTGAATGAAGTGACCATAGTAAATTTACCTATTCTTCCAAAACTGTTTATCTGCTGTCGTGTACAACTACGTTTGTTTTTTTGCAATATTACTCCATTTTTTTCAGTGAAACTTATTATAATGCTTGGAACTGAACAAAGATAAAGTATGAGACACGCGAATTTTTACTATACATAATACATTTGTAAAAATATTATTGTTGAATTTGTTCAACACGCGCCGGATATTTTCCGCGTGCGGTTTATTTATTACCTGCGGCCACAAAATAACCAACACACGCGACACGTTATAAAGGACATTACATGAGTTTAATGTTACAAGTTTAATATTATTAGTTTAACCTATTTTTCTAGAAAGTTTTCTCTTTATTTTAAGCATTTTTCAAAAAATTCTTAAGCGTCTCCATTTTGCACATTGCATATCTCTGAAGTCTTTTCAAAGAAAAAATCTGTCTTCAGTAGTTTTTTCTGGTTAATATAACACTATTTACAATCTCAGCAAAAGTAGATTGCTTCACGCAATACCTTCTACTGTGTGGTTTGGTTTAAAGGCCGTTTAGCTTTTTCTATTGCATTCTAAGCGGTTTGTAGTTGAGGCACATAGCTCCTAGATACCTCTACAACTGTTTTTTTATCTATGCACAAAAAATAATAAAACTGTATCTGACAATAAGCACAGTTTAGTCCAAAAACATCAATGACCACTAAGTGAGCGACTGTACAGCCGTCATTCTTACAAGCCTATTGGTATCCGAGTAAGCACTTCCTTCTATAAATTTTAAGTTTTTAGTGTTTGATTACAACCTCCTCCGTTCTACTACTTAACCTGTTACGATGTGGTTTGACATTTTAACTCTAACCTAGAGAAGGACTGGCTCTCGAGAGCAGCTGGCGGAACACACTTGTACATAATTAGTAATAGATTTTTAACTGAATGATGATAGCTATCCAGGCGAGCTTAGAAAAAGCTCTACCATCATGCCAAGGTTTCATCACGATGTTTTCCTTCACCTATGTCGATCGACGCGATGTCCGAACAACCAAATCACTGAACCATCTTCGCTTAAAAATGACACAAACCAAAAGAGAGTCACAGTGAGAAGAGACTATACATTGTACAGCTTAGACCAGTGTTCGACAAAACGCGGCTCACGAGCCTCATGCGGCTCTTTCACTCCTAGACTGTGGCTCTTCCAAAAAATGCTTAGTGCAGACACGAAATATTATTTATTGGTCTTATAAGTGGTTTTTGAAACGCAGGCCTACAGAAAAGAAATATATTTTTATAAAATCACAACAGCATAGCTAGTCGTTCACAAAAAAGGTAAACTTAGCCAAGGCAAGCTCGAGAATGCACATTTCATCCTAATTATTTCTATAAATAGGTATCTACTAAAGCAAAGCTTAAGTTTAAAACTTTTTTTTGAATTGTTTATAGTTTGCCGACCAGTGGTTTAGACTATCCGTATACTTTGCCTATCCGCTTAATTAATGTAAGATGAAAACGCACGCCGCTATTGAGGGTGCTACACATAATATATGGTGCTCACGATGCAGTCGGAAACAATTTAAGCAAAAGTGTACTACTTTATGCGTGAACATCTACCCTTATGATCACCCAATAGTTACTAAAATAAGCAGCTTTGTTGATTGTATTCTAGACATTGCTATTGGCCTATTATCAAATCAAAGTCGACAGGACACCCGAACGAGTAATATGTGCCAAATCACAGTCTTTAACAAGAGTATTTATTTACCAAATCTTTAAGCTCGTTATAGTAGTCGGTCCCTTTTTGAAATATACAAACGAACATAATACTACTGATCCATTATCGCATCAGTTCGAACAAATCGATTAGTTAACAAAATAACAATACACCATTTAACCTACACAAAGCTTACATTACAACACAGTCCGTAATGTCTGGTAGCAGTTATTTAAATAAATAAAACATAATTGAACTCCCATTGTTATATGAAGTACCAAATATCAATCAGATATAAATCTACGGTGTACAATGAGACAGTATTATTAATTTAGCATAACCTGATTATCGTAGTTAGCATTAACTTTTGTGGACTTTTCCTATATCATTTACCTCACTATATTAACCTAAATAAACCATTTTTTTATTTGATTCGCAATTCAGCTCTCGATGGCATTCCTTCACTATTAGCTGACTATCTCAAATTAATTACAATGCAATTAACAAAGGATTTCGATGGAAAGACCAGGTAATTTGAACTGAATTCGGATTTTTGCTCAAGTACTGCCGATTTGCATCTGGATTTAATGGGATATTATTGGAGTATACAGTTCGAAAATCACGAAGCTATGACAAAGGAAATACTGGGCGTTAAGTGTCAAGAAAGTTTGAAAAAATCCTGCCATCTGAGAACTAACTCAGTGAGTGCTGCAAAAATCTCCAGAGTCCAGAGTTACACGAGGATGATAAGTGATATCGTTGTTTATAGAGATACGAATGCAGATGGAGTCGCGGGCGTCTGCTTTTATTATAATATTCGTAATTACCTGATGCTTGTAATTTCGTTAAACTATCTACAAACGCAAAACTAGCTATAACTTGTTTTATGTGAATTGAAGACAACCCTCTTATTTTTATATGTTAGATAGTCATGGTGCTAAAGTGGTTTGACCAGTAGAATATCAATTCGATGTCTGTAGATTGAACTCCAGCATGTGACAATATTTTTACCTAAATTCGGATATATTTACTAATTTCAATTGGTAACACTATCTAAGTAAGGAAAATGTCATGAGGAAACCTGAAGCAGAGAAATATTCTTGTAGTAACTTATAGCCTATGGCCGTGCAGTGGGTCTCTTACTGGTTAAGATGATTATTTAGTTAGCTATATATTACTGATTACAATTGCATTATTTGAAGAAGTTCATTTTTATATCCTTCTACCGGTTTTAATTCAACCATAACCAGTCTCGCTATCTATTGGGCACTGTACAAATATTAAACAGGAATAAAATTTCACAAAAAAGAATATAATTCTTATATACATAATAATATCGTTAAATCTCGATTAAGAAATGTTGAAATAAATTATGTTACACAATTAATAGATTTCCTTATTAATGTCGTATAATTAAGCATGTCAGAACAGTCAAAAAGACATGTTAAAACACTGGCATACTAGGAAAATATATACTATCTTTATGTGACAATCATGAAATTTTAAATTAATCGCACTTCGCGAGCTCAATGCAGTTGAGAGAAATTTGATCGGTCATTTATGGATTTTATTTATTCACTACTTGTTACTTGTCACTAGCTATTACTTCAGGATTATCTTTTTTATTATAGTTTTGTTCTTACTATTTAAAAATTAGGGTGAATGTTACTTCGCACTTCCGCTTGGACTTGTTTGGCCGCTGTCACATTTTCGTCGAAGATGAAATCTTTCGATCTCATACGATTTTCACAGTTCTGTCGTAAAGTTACATTCTCGTGCTCTTTCGGTTCAACCTGGCCATCAACGATCTACCGCAATTCCACAAAGACGAGGTAGTGTCATATGCTAACGGCGCTGTTATAAGTATTTCATGCAGGCAGAAAGGTAACCTTAGATTGCGTATTCGACGTCTCGGTGAATGGTTTCGTAAATAACGCATTGAACTTAACTTTTTTTTTTTTTACGTGGGGAAATCCATCATGGACACACCACCCTGTCGGGGGAGAGAGTGGGTAGTGTGAGACTCTTACTCACTAAAGCCACACGGTGTACCGGCCGCCGCTTTGGTTGGGGTGACATGGGACCGTACAGTGCTATCACCATGTCACCCCAGCGGCTAGCCCAGCGGAAGGTGTCCGCCGGGCGTCGTCCACATAATGGGAGGCAAGCTGGGTGCACACCAGCCATCCCCTACGCGTCAGCCAAACCTGTGCAATGGGGAGATGGGCTCCCCGACCCATCCCCCCATATTCGGCTACGGAGGTGGAAGGAGACGGATAAAACGCCGCCCCCTCCCACCGACTCTGCGTTGGCGGAGAGGGTCACTCAGAGGATTCTCCTCGCGAACCCTCTCCGCCGCCTCCTTCTGCGAAATGACCTCTTCGCAGAAGGAGGCCACTGCATTCCATCTTGTTTGACAAATCATTCCCCACCGCCGCAGCCACAGTACGACGCTGAGACTCCTACGCAGCACACTCAGAAAGAGTATGCTGTGCAGTGTCCATATCAGCGCCACACTCATGGGATGCGGCGGTCGGCTCCCTGCGTGCTATCTGGTGCAGGTACCAACCGAAGCACCCGTGCCCGGTCAGCACCTGCACCAGTCTGAACGTCAGGGAGCCCCACTCCCTGTTGCACCATTCCGGCAGGACCGGACGGATGGCCCATAACGCGCGTCCGTCAGGTCCTGCCGCCACCTCTCCATCATGTCCCTCCGGACCCTTTCCCTCATTTTCTCAATTTCTCTGGGAGCTGGAGGCTCCCCGCGGCGTTTCTTAGATGCCGTATAAAAGTATACGGCGGAAAGAACCTCCGCCTCCAGCTTCCAGGGAAGGGAGCCAGCGAGCACGAAGGCCTCCGCCGAAGACACCGTCCTGTACCCTCGTATCGCCCTCTGCGCCAAAATACGCTGCGCACCCCGCAACGCTCGAACATTTGCGGAGCAGAGGGCGTCCGCCCACAACGGTGCTCCGTAGGCGGCCATCGACCGCACGACTCCCATATATAGACGGCGGCAGCCAGCACCCGGCCCCCCTTTGTTGGGGAAGCAGACGGCCGAGTGCTGCTGCCGCCCCAACTATGCGCGGTCCGAGCCCCTTAAAGTGGGGCTCGAACCACCAGCGCCCGTCCAGGGTGAGGCCCAGATATTTCATCTGGACCCCAACCCTGATCAGGACGCCCTCCGCTAATATGTGTGCCCCAGGAGGTGGCCCTCGCCGAGGCCCATGAAAAAGTAGGGCCTCGGTTTTTTCAAGGGCCACTCTGAGGCCTAACCCTTGGATACGCCTGACCACGAGGGTTATAGCCTCCGTGGCCAGGCGCATCAATTGTCCTCATTCCCCCCCTCCCCTGGGCTACGACTAAAGTATCATCCACAAAGCAGATGAGGCGCGCTCCTGATGGGAGTACGCCGCGGAGCACACAGTCGTAGCCCAGTTTCCACAAAAGCGGCCCTAAGGCTGAACCTTGCGCGACTCCACAGGGAGTCCTACGACTAACCAGCCGTCCTCTACAGTCCACGAAGACACCTCCCTCCCTTCCAGGTACGCCTCAAGCAGCCGCCGCAGGTACGGGGGCACTCCGAAGAAACGGAGCGCCTCCCGTATAACTCCATGCGGCAGGCTGTTGAAGGCGTTGGCGATGTCCAAGGACACCGCCAGTAACCTATCTCCGCGGGAGGTCGCCTCCATGGAGAGCCTCTTCAGAAGACTCAGGGCATCCAGGGTGGAGCGCCCTGACTGGAAACCGAACTGCGCGTCCGAAAGGTTCGGCCCCACCTCTTCCAGATGCTCGACGACCCGGGAGGATATTACTCTCTCGAGCATCTTCCCAGTGTCGTCGAGTAACACTATGGGCCGAAATGCGGACGCGCAGTCAGGAGGGCGGCCCTGCTTGGCCATGAGGCAGAGCCGCCCCGTCTTCCAGGACTTTGGGAACAGTCCGACCGCAAAACAGCGATCGAACAGCTCCCGAAGCCAACCTCCGAGATGGTCCATTGAAATGGACAGCACCCGACCCGGGACCCCATCAGGGCCGGGTGCCGTCTGCCTGCTGCGGAGGCGCTCGACGACCCTCTCCATCTCCTCCTCCATCACTGGAAGAGGGATGCCGAGCACCTTCACCGTGAACGCAAGAGGAGGAGGCATGGAAGGAGTAAGGAGCTTCGAAGGGCCGCAGAATTTCTTCCGGACCGCCCGGTATGGGCGCATTGAACTTAACCTAGATCAAATTATCGCAATATTCTTTGACCATTTCACGGACATGTACCGAACTGAACCCTTCTGAATAATCGGTGTAGATATTATCCTTTGAGTTAAACACACTAAATGTCTAGGTGCCATCCTCGATAGTAAGCACAACTTCAGTACATAAGTCCGTAGTGCGAAATAAGACCGCTATAGTCTTGGGCTGCTTGCATATTCTGAGAAGCTCGAGGAGTAAAATGGCGACCATACATAAGCCCAAATTCTATAATACATATGTCCATCCCATTCTCACTTATAGCTATGCTATTCCCTCCCATATGAGTAAATCCAACTTCTGTAAGCGTTCAGCCCTTGCTAAATTGCTTCATTCGTATATCGGTAGGTGTCCTTTGGTTTCATTCGAAACTATTATCTCTAAAGAGATATGGAGCGTCCATCGATTAAACCATACGCTATGATCCTAGCGACTAAATATTCCCATTAAGCGAAAATTCATTTACACGATATCCACACTTACGCTTTGCTACATTGCAACTATTTCTTGTAACAAATAATAACAAACGCGAGCAGGCCAGCAGGCACAGCTACTTAGAGTAGAAAATATAGATAGAATTTTAATTTTATGTCTATTTAAATATATTTCACAAGAATATAAATGTCAAATATATATTATACATTTATTTCAATAAAATCTCTATTTTTAAAAGAAGAAATATTTAGTAAAATTACTGATGAGCTAAAGAAATAGCTATTTTAAATACATGACATGTGGAAACTAGTTTTATATTGTGAAATTAATTACACTAGGTATTATACAATTTAATGTTATGTGCTATGGATATTTTTTGTCAGTATGACATTTGACCTTAACGTATTATTTTTTTTTTCAATAAAGTTACAAGACTTCGTAATATTTTAGTTGGACGTATTTCATTGTTTATATGAAGTGAAGAGTATCATTTTTTAAACAGAATATAAGCTTATAATAATGAGCCAAATTAATTATAGTTACCATCCCGAAATATTAAAAAAATATGATTTGAAAAACATGATGCAACATAGCTTGAGTTGTTAATAGTTATACGCAATGAAAATTGCGTATACGAAATTATACTAATAACAATCAGATATTTTTTTAATGAAATTATATTCTATAAGCACATGAGGTTGATCGATAAGACATAAGGGAGAAGGCAGTATAGATGCATGATTTTGGATTCCAGAATGTTTTAGATGTCTCAGGTCATTACTTAAATCTATTAAAAACTTCGCAAAAATTAAGACAAATCCGGAGAAAATAGTACAATTACCATGTCTAAATTAAATTCAATAGTTGTTTTTTGTCAATTTTACTGAAATTTTTTTATTTTTCAATACAACAATTTAATACTTCTGTATATCTACTTCAGCCTTAGTTACCAATAGTATCCACATTAACATTCGCTAATATTAATAAAAGGAAGACATATAAGAAGGTCCAGAACAATAACCAATTAACAAGCAAATGTGCCCTCATCTTTTACGAATCTTGTTTCAGAACAATGCAAGATATTTCTGATTAAACAATTAACGTATCCTACAAGCCCTGTTACAAAAAATACCATTTCCGCACATTCACCGCGATGCAACAATTGTT
Organism: Antheraea assamensis; assembly: GCA_035772565.1. Classification (NCBI taxonomy): domain Eukaryota; kingdom Metazoa; phylum Arthropoda; class Insecta; order Lepidoptera; family Saturniidae; genus Antheraea; species Antheraea assamensis. The sequence continues at coordinate 138,059 of JAQQSE010000144.1, forward strand.
ATTACAAGTATATTGGTACCATTGTTCTTGTTTGCGAACGACTTTAACAATAAACAAGAAATCTAATGAACACTCTCTCTAAAGACATTCTGATCAATTTCTTTGCTATTGCATTGTTATAACGCCATTTTTATTTACATTCCCATTTATATACAAGTGTTTGCCACGTCAATAGCATAATCAGTTTGAAAAAAAATTGCACACGGCAATAAATCCAATACGCCAATAATCATTAACTACGACTCTCAACTTGAAAATCTACTTCCAAGCACCTGCCGATGTGTTCCAGTAACTGCATTCAAGAGTATGTCTTCCAAGACTGTAACCAAAATACCTTAAACTTAACATCCTCTTAGAACGTAGTCAAATGCTAACTGCATAAAGCATTAAACCAAAAAAAATGTTGATCTTGCTGTTGTAAAAAAAGTGTTGACATTCATGAAGGACTTTTCCTAAACGTGTCAAAATAATTGATTTACAAAATTGACGCTCCGTTTCTCCCATTTTTTAATACTTTATAAGTTATAGCGATGGACTACAATATCGCCTGATGTTAAATAGTTATAGGGGTCAAGATAGCAAACAGCTCAAGCTTAGGAGCACTGTCTCTTAAGTGTAACTGTCGAAACACACCTACAAGTCCTTGGAAATATGTTTTTAACCTGAGGATGGTAGCTAGCCTGAAGGGCTTAGAAAAATCCCTATTCGTTTTATTTCATCCCGAAGGTTGCGGTTCATTTACAAGGGCCTGTGGGCGACGGGACGGGCGGGCACGTCCGTCGCCCTGAGCAGTGCTTTCTGCACAGGCCCGCGTGGTGGAGGCGCTTGTGCCGAGCGACTCCCACAGTTCGTCGGAGGGGGTTTAACACCCGCCCCCTCCTGAGGGGTCTACTATCTTGACCCCTCAGACCGCAGACGGGGTCCCTGATGAGGGACCGACACCTGCCGGGGAGCAGAAGTAATGCCTTTGGCAGTTCCTGCTCCCCGGCCAAATAGGTGTGTGTAAAAAAAAAAGGATTCGAACCTACATCGAGTTGATCAACGCTTTCTCAAAACACACTAACCATTGACTTCATGTCTTGGATTCAGTCCCAACCTTTAAATTCAGTACTAACTGACAGTATTAAAATGATATACTTTAAATGGTACTACTTGTGTAATTAATATAATCTCACGTACTAGACTCATAGATAGCAGGTTCGACCCCTTTACAGAACAGACTGACAACAGACAGAACAGTATGACAAGTTTAAGCAGTTTTGTATCTAAACGATAGATCATTTCATATTTCCTAGTTCTATCCACGGCTTCACACACATTTCATTTCTATTAAATTTTCCATTAAGGAAGGGGAATCAGATAAAAATGACCTCAAATAAAAACTCTCCTCTAAACTCCCCTAAACTTTATGATGGGTGCTGTCATTTTTATCTGACTTCTCCTTTCTTTCGCAGATTACCAAGAGTTGGCGCGACAGAACAAGATCACGAAGCAAATCCTTGAAGCGTTTATACAGAAGAAACTCGGCCTAAGAAGTACTTTTGTAAGGCCTCCATCTATTTCCGAAATACTGCCAGTGAAATCGCCATCAGAGGAACGCACCGTTAGACAGTCTCAGAGAAAAGAAAAGTTGATAGAACCGATGCAAGAAACCCAGGAGTACAACGAGGACGATAATTTACAAAGCGTCGAATCGGAACAGATCGATTCTGTTTATGAAAATGAAGGCATGTATAATTATTTATTTGCTATATGTATCTTTATGCTGTTCCCAAGTACGAAGTAAAAACCAATGTTGAGAAAATATTTTGAATTTTATTAAATGTTGCAATTAATACAAACGAAATTGTTAAATAATCTATATTCATATCAGTGATATAAATAAATACAAGCACATTTAAAGAATATAGTTAAAATTATGAACGAAGTATACATACACTTTATGGTCCTTACATAGAAAGTTATTGGCAGTGATTTAAAAAGTTGACAAAAATATAATAAATCATCTATGCAGGAAAGACATATACATTAGTACCCAGGTCTTTCGTAAAAATGTTATTCAGGCGCTTACATTATCAATATTGGCTAAAGTTCAGAATATAGCTATTTATATATAATGCACTACAAAAATGTATATCTTAAATAGACGTGTATAGAGAAGTCCTGATAGTACGTGTTTATTTCCTAAGGATTATGAACAGTAACTATTTTTATCTTCTACATATTGTTATAATAATTGAAGTCAGTTGCGAAGTTATTTTGTCTAATATTAATAATAATATTAGTAACCTTTTAATAACCATGTTAAACAAAATAACTTCGCAATTAAAGCAAATTTAAAAGCTTTATCCAATATCTATGTTTTACTTTTAATGTAAATCATAATTGTCCTTACAGCGTATCACTGAAATAAATTCCTTGTAAGGATAACACAGACTGTGACTAAATTCATAGCTTTTTCTCCTTAATTAACTGTAAATAATTAATTGGCAAAAATGAATCGGACGCCATGATACTTATGACATCATAACGCTTACTTCCTTACTAATATTATAGATGTAAAAGTGACCTTGTTTGTTTGTTACGCTTTAACTATTCAACTAATCATCATACAAATTATATAAATATTGTAAGGAATACAAAAATAGACAAGAATACCTTTGTAAGTATTGCTAACTATTGTTTTGTGTAATGAAGTAAAAAAAAATAATGTTTGAGCAGAAACTTTTAATACATTGCATCCTAACGAAACCGAAGTGGGTTCCTAACATATAATAAAATTTAAAAGAGATAAGCGTTTTTTGCGTGGATAATGAAATCGATATATTTATTTTAAAATTTTAATATATTTATTCAGTGAGCCGCAATCAAACGCAATACCGTTAGTACGAAACGCAAACTTGGCCTTAATTATACTTTATTTATAGCGCAAACATTATGACAAACCTTCTTCCAATATTTGTGTATGAAACACATTACTAATCATCACAGTCACGGTTTTCAAATAATTGCAAAAGTTGCCATGACTCGTTATAAACAAAGTATCCTAGAAAATGAAGGACAAAAAGTAAAACATGTGATATTGTTACAAAGCAGCTTTTAATATAATGTATTTATTTAAGAAAGTTAGTAAGCAATATGCCAAACATGAGCTAACAACATCGTACAACAATCTATAGGCACCTTTAAAAATTGCCACAGCTTACTGCGCTATTTGGTAGACTGTTTCACTTAAATATTACAAAGGAAGGTAGAACATAAACTAAGCTGGAAATATAATAAAGAACTACCACATATAAGGCATTATGTAAATAAAAACCTTAATGTAGAGAATCACAAACACAACATCAAAATAAAAACAGAAAAGTTATGAATTTTTTGGAATTAAAATTTGTCTCTCAGTAACAATAATGCGTTTTCCTTGAAGTTTGAATTCGTTTATACGTCGTGGCCTGGCGTGGTGTTTAATGCCCATACTTGCCTGAAACTATGATCTTCCTAGCTTCCTTCGAATGGTGGACTACTAAAAAGATAGATGAGAGAAGATTACATGTGACAGTAATGCGATAACCTAAAATGGATATGTGGTGTGACCAGACTGGAAAAATGAAGAATGAGTATATCAGATGAAGTTTAAAAAATAGCACCAGTGCCGGAGAAATTGAGGAGTAATAGGATAACATAGTATGGACACGTCATGATGAATGATGAAAGCCCTGTAACCATAAAACTTTTAAGTATTAAGATGGACGGAATTAGGAGTAGAGGAAGACCGAAAAATGTATTGATAGATTGTGTGAAAAATGTTAAGTGTGAATACTGAGATGACATCTGACAGTGGAGAGTGGAAGAGGAAAAGATGTTGTGCCGACACCCTACGTGGGTGGGATAAGGTTAAGAAATTGATGACCTTTCTGAAACTAGAACATTTTTAATAGCCGGCTGTGTAGCTATCACCCTTATGTTAAAATTCAGTCTCCAAAAATGTATAAGTACGTGTATTTTGATAGCTATATTAAGAGTTAGTTCCTGTAGGCTTAGCCTGTTACCATCTTAGTCCATATCGTCACTTTATATCGTGAAATTGTGTTGAAATGCGACGACCTCGATCTTAATCATACACCTTGACACTATCGAACGATCACACAAACGACAATAATGATTAGATATCCATTTATTGATTTTTCTAACGCGCCACGTAATACCACTATTACGTTAAATACTCGTACTTCATTGTTAAATACCGAGTTGTTACATGCAATAGAGGTGAGAACGTAAAAAATGCTCGTAAATCGATTTCACATCTGACATTTCGCGTTCACCTTGACAAGTTCAATGCTGCGGTACGCGACAGGGTTGCTACCTACTATAAATATTCAACGTTTTTGACTCATGTAATTATTTTAATTATAGTATGTTGCTATTTCGTATGTGTTCATTTGTTTTCTTTGAAATTTCTTAAACTTTTTATCATTTCAAACAATCAAGTTTATTTTTTTATCTTATTTAGATTTCTATGGCAAACTTTATTTCCAAGTGGTTTTTTTTTAATTCTTTATATGTTTTAGCCTTTGACAAAATCTTACCTATTAAGTGTAAGACATGTGGCGCGGTTGAAAAAAAAAATTCAACTGTATCGTAGTTTCATAAAACCACACAATTCTTTTTTTCTCGAGCTGTAGAAGTTTTCGGCTTATCAAAGTTCGACTAACCGAGCTACTACCGGGCTGCACAAGCTCAATATCAATATTACATATACACAGGTCACTATACTATGCGTCGCTAGTCTGGCGCAAGCGTAATACGTCACGAGCATGTCGAGGTCATCGGTGACGTGACTCATAAGTTTTTCCCTACCATTTTTTTTTACATCGCTCTACACGACTAATATGGAGTTTTCAGTTAAAAATTGCTTTTGATTTTATTCAAAAATAATTGAAATTCACACTAGACCCGCTGGACTCTTTATTACGCTATCTTTCTCTGTAGAGTGTTACAGATTTTTTGGTTTTTTAAGTTGTAATTTTTTTGTAAATGTGTTACATATCGCTGAGAATACTATTTCTACTATTAACATCTGATTAGTCTGGTGAAGCTGTAAAGGCCCCTCAAGCCAACAGTGTATAGTCAGTTCGAAAAAAAAACTATTAACGTCTCATGTGCGAACTTACAGGCTTTTTTATTTAATTCAAATCATTTAAAACCAACTACTTTTAGATTCTACCAGAATATAATAAAATCAATCTATTTTATATGTTATATATTTATATATATAACATTTATATTACTTTACAATTAATTATACTGATATAGCCAGATACTTAGAGAGTAACAAAAAATGCTAGTTCCATTGATTAATTTATTTTAGTATACTTTTTATGGATGCCTTTATCCTTGATGATTCAAGATGTCATATTTTTATTATATTTAATTGCTTTGACATTTTAATTTCAATTAGCTTCTTCGTATATAACGACATGTAGTTATACAATTGATTGCAGCTCGGATTGAACTATGTATGTACATTGTTCATCTATTTGACCTTATTTTTTATTTTTCTTTTGTTATGTACATCTTAGCATACCTAAAATGTTCATGTCATATTATATTACAAAGCAATTTAAATAGGATAATTTTCTAATGCAGTCATTTCATAAACACGTGCAGTTAAAATAAAAAAATATTCACTAAAAACAAGTGAACAACTACATCACATTTCTTTTTACACGTATTTTGTTACAACAAACCTTTGAAGTATTTTCATAGCTATTAAACATTCTTAAGACATATATTATCGAGATAAGCTATAAGCTTGGAAATTAGTATGGAATTCTACAAGCAAACAAACTTATATCTTAATAAGAATAGCACAGATAATAGAGTATTACAGTAAATTATCTTTTGCTCGCAACATAGCTCATGTGAAGGTCGCTTAGAGTTATCCCTTGTGAACTGTACATTTTTTGGAAACGTTTCCTGTGTTCTTTTTTGTACCCCTGATAACCTGTATGAAAAAATTCATGACAATCGGTAATCACTACTTAAAGCATGAAAGTGTAACATACAAACAAAGGCAGGTTCGTATATATTATATTAAGTTAGGACTGTACTAAAAATAATTCGTTACATAAAGTCGAATAATTTTATAGGTCTTTTTTCCAACTGACATATTTGTAAACATTTCTGCTGCATTAAATAAGGAAAACTTAATTCTCAGTCGTCAAGAAATTCCCGCATCTCGGTTAATCTTACAATTACACCTACAGTAGAACTTTAAGGTAAACTTCAAAATGGATGCGACATCGTAAAATTTCATAATTTATATGAATCTTCTAAAAGTGAAGAGATTATTCTGTTTTCTTGAACGCGTTAAGCTCTGGAAGTAATAGATTTGATTTATTTGTTTGCAATCTGTTATTACTTTGTTATCGGGTAAGGTTATATGGTAACTAATATCAAACTACGATCCTTAGAACTGGATAAATTACCATACAAATTGTGATTTAGAAAGTACGCTAAGCAAGTACGAAGTAAAAGTGAGGACGGTCTACGTGATTTATATGGTACTGTAACCGAACGGGCCGGCCACGGTCAACGAGAACCGAGCGTTACCGAGAAAAACCGAAATGTGAATGCCTATATTAGCGAATTATAATGACTTATGGCTCAGTCCGGTGGCGACTCTTGGCACAACAGTCGTGCTTTTAACAATATTTATTTAAGTGTACTTAACTGCGTTGACAGTAATGTTCAAGTTTTAATGTTTAAAAGGTTAAAAAGCTCTGAAACGGGCTATAATTAGTATAATTATATTAATTTAGTACCTATACGTAACCAACGTCATGCTTATTTTTATGAGCTGTGAGAAAAAAGAAGGTTACTTCGTTACGTAAAATTAATTTTGTTCTATGTTTATCATAAAAGAAACTTTAGTGTAAATGTTTATTATTTTAATAATTTACTATTACTATATTAATCTATTTAAACCTAAAAACCATAGATTTTAGAGAAATTATATAATAACACGAATTCATATTAAGAATCCATTTAAATAAACTAATTAAATTCTATAATTTGAGCAAAATATAAATAAATTATAGGATTTTAACAAAAAATGAAACCGTCTTAAAATAAATACACTAATTACACTAGAAATTTTTGACCATAGTGAGGTACTTACCTCGTCTTGGATTGTCATAAATCTAGCAATATCTAGTATACCTTCGAAATCTAAAGTCTGATGCTAATGAACCCCCTCGAAATCCCCTTTCCAACAAAAAAAAATTCCAAATCTGTTCATAAATAAAGAAGTTCTGAGGTAATAAACATTAAAAAATCGAATAGAAAACCACCAACTCCTTTTTGAAGTCGGTTAGAAATTTTAAATCAAAATATTGTTCGTTCCCCGTAGACGATAGATGTCGGCAAAAAAAAGTGCAAAAAGGGGCGTCAAGTCGCGTCGTTAGAAAACGCTGACCTATTTCCGTAGTGCCCCCGGCCGACCTGTTTACACTCACTGGGTGTACGAGAAACGCTCCCAGTTCCAGCCGTGGTGGTTATTATAAAAATCTGTTTCCATCTCCAACCGCTAATGGGGTGTGCTTCGTTAATTTAAAAGTTTCATTTCAAATTTAAGTGAATACGGTTCGTTGGATTACATTTTTTTTTATTCATCATAGGTTTTAGCGTTTGACCACAGTTTCACCTGATATTACATGGTGAAGTAGTCTACGATAGTGATATGCAAGCACCTAAAGTATGTAAACAAGTGTTTTGTAATGTAGCTTTATACTTATTTATAACTTCGCTTCGCTCGCGTTAATAAAAAACAATATATTTCTGTCCCTCGGAAAGAGTACTCTTCTGAGTAAAAAGTACCCCATGTCACTTCTTGTAGCCCTGACAACGTATACACAAAATTTCGTGGTGATCGTATAAATAGTTAAGGCGTGAAACAAACAAACACATTCGTATTTATAATATTAGTTAGGACTAGCTTTTTTATCGACTTTGTGTCTGTTATCTTTGAAATGCATAAGCATAAAATAATAACTAAGCAAAATTTCATCGTAGAAGAATTAATAGTATAGAAACGCAAATTTTGTAAAAAAGAATTATTATTTTATTATATTCCAAAAATCGCAAAAAAAATAATTCTACACGTTAACAGTCACAAACGAAAATAAAAAATAATCAAAGTGAGTTTTGTGTAAATCGTCTATGTATGTCTGAAATACACGTTTACTTTAATACAATAAGTATAGAAAATTTACAGTTGTCGGATATAACATTCGACAAGGCCTGAACATTATAGCTTACCAAACTGCGCGCGATTCAATTTGTCGGGCAAGTGTATTTAGCCGACATTTATCTTTTTAACACCTTTGATTACAAAATTAAAATAATATAAACCATATTTTACATTGCAAGATTTTATTCAAATAATGAATACTATAAAAGACATTCAAAAATACTTTCATTAAATACCTAAAGCTAAATAACAATTTGATTGATACAGTAATTTTGGTGTACTATAGAGACACACGAGTCACTCTTTATAGATGAAATAAAGGTAGTTGTGGCCTACAGTCGCCGAGGAAACGTAAATTAGCGTATGTGCTGTCAGTCATGTAGTCCCATAAGGTCTAGATGAAACAAAAAGTATCGTTCGTATTATCCGGAATTGTAGTTAACATATCAAGTCATTTGTTCTTTAATAGATGAAGAACAATCAGGACACTGGTTGGTATTTAAGAGAACAAGATGAACTGACTACTTCTCATTTTCTGTACACAATTTATTACTGAAATATGCGAAAATCCAAACATATATTATTCCAACATATTTGGTAACATTATACTGAAAACACGAATCATATTTCAAGAAGACATATCAATGACCTGATTTATCTTTTATGAAGTTATTATTTAAATAAACATTTTCAAAAACTTCAAATGCTTAACAACGTTATAATATTGTGTTATTAGAATGAATTATTAATTTATTGAAGATATGTTTATAACAAAAATCTAATGAAATATCGATTATAAACAATAACTCTTTACAAACGAAATGTTATGATACAAAAATAGTAAAAGATAGTATAATAAACATAAATTTTATATTCTAAGTTTCTCACAAACAATAACCTTTTTTTATAAAAAAACTTAAGAAAATATTTATTTCTCCAATACTATTTGTGTGTTTATCCTGCATAAATGACATAGGAAGGTCGTCATTAAAACAGGGAAGATAAAAAAGTAAGTAATAGACGAGCATAATTAATTCTCATTCTGCTTATTTTGGATAAAACTTATCTAGACACTGATGGAGGTTATTTAAAACGTGATCAATTTACATTAGATTACATTGAATAGGTATTTTTTTTGGATTTATAATAACTACAAAAGAAAAAATTACTTGTTCCAAATATTCCAAGCCCTGATTAACGAAACATTGATTACACTAAAGTATATCTATTAACTTAGCATGATTTTGAAATTTACAAATGAGTATTTATAATTTCTCTTTCAGTATTTAAGCTGAGCATAGTATATCATCAATGTTGAGTGTTACGAATACAGATAGTTGAACAATTGCCTATTAAGGGGTGGTTATTTTTACTGCCAGTAATACACGAGATCAATCTATCAAGCTTTACTTTACAAGTTGAAAAGCTAACATGGTTGTAGAGCTTTTTGTGAGCACAGTACTACTCTCAAGTTGAAAACCTATCACCAAGCACCTATAGATGTGTTTCTGCTGATGTACTTGACAATCAGTCCACCTCTAGGTATAAAGTGTTTACCCTCTTAGAATACAAAGTCATTTAACATCCCATGATATTGTGGGTGGGAAGAGACTAACCTAGACAGAATATACCTATAAAGGTGTAATGATGCGAGTTCGTCTTCAAAGGAGATGAACTTTACAGACCTTAATGGCCTCCGTGCACACAGATCATGCCTGTGCACCACCGCAGGGGAAACAGCTTCCAGTATGATGAGAAGCCGTACCTAGTACATCGCTCATCGTGCCCTTTTATCATGAAAGGAAGATTTAATATATTTCGTAAGGGCATTTCGGTAAACTGGGATGAAATTTAAGGACCTGAATTATGTTCAAGCTTAGATTGTTTTTGATACTACACATTTATTGTTTAATATAGCTCACACCGTGTCAGATGCGATCCAATAATATATCACATAGTAAACGTTGTCAAAAATATTATGATTTCAGTTTTAAACTGTTATTATAACAGGACACAAGACTAGTAACTTTATTTTTCAAGTCTTGTCAAGAGCACATGCTCATCAACTTTGTGTACTTTTTATCCTTACCCTGTCTCAATCACTAATCTATTACCACTCGCCAACGTGTCAACTAGAGACGTCTATCGGTGTCATAGCTTAACCGGTGATCATCACAAAGTATAAAAAACTGAACTAACGTACATTACATGTAACATATGAAATAGGCAATAGAATGTAAGAGTGAAATAAACGTATCAGAGTGATAAAACTAAGAGTAGCTTAAAGTAATACCGCCACACCTTATAGCAGCAATGCTCAAGCAGTTTCGAATCCGAATCAGTCCAGAAGAAACTTTCGAGGCTGGTTATACATAGCTGTAGCTTACAGTGATCACTTAAAAACAGGTCTATAGCATTCCCGACTATTACTAATAATATAAATATAAAATAAATAAAAATATACATATATATATATATATATATTCACGATTCATAAGTACCAATATATTCACGATTAATCGACAGATTCAATTAAATAGACGCCCGTATCACGGAAGTCGAATTTACCGCATTTCCAACTGCGTATATCTTGATTTAAACAAATTAAATATTAGTAACATTCGTTTTACTTCTCCACCTTTTTAACACAAATATCAAGTAATTACTAGTACAAGGTACATGTCAGATATACCTTCTAATGGTATACATGCGAATGTGAATTTGTTTGTTACGCTTTCACACTTTACCTACTCCTCTGATCACCATGACATTTTGCATACACGTTTGTCAGGGATACAGAAAAGAATATAGAATGCCTATTAACTAGAAAAAATAATGTTAAATAGGAATAAACCAAATCCACATAAATGCGAGCGAAACCGCGACAAAAAGCTATTTTTTTAAATAAATATATGAAGATAATAAATAGTTCAGTCATAATATTTAATCAATTAATTAACTGTAACAGAATCTAAGATAAAGTATGTGTTTTGTTTTTCCGGCATTAGAAAATTATATAAATTTTTATATAAAATTATAAATGTTAAACATTTCTTGATAAGTGTAAGTCAAGAGCCCACAGTGCGTACAATGAAATGAAAAATATACCTATGTGTTTCATCATGTATTGTTTGAAATAAATCTAAAACGTATCAATGGTTTTGTTTCAGGCAGGAAAAAATACCCGACCCCGCCATTCGAACCCGAATTGGAACCGGGTAGTTATCGTAAGCGATGATTGTTATATTATTTCACATGCTAACCGTTATATCATGCGCATCTTTAGCTTCGTTATCATTATTTTCAGTCATACATTCATGATTTGTTCCCACTATGTTTAACTTATCAACTGTTTTATACCATTTCATAACTGTGTTAATAAAATTTAATCGGTGTTGCTTTAGCTGCATTTCATTTCAAATAATATTATAACACGCTGCTACAGTGAAAATGTGTTGAGATACAGCGTCGACCAAGAAAGGTACGATTCTCGCAATTAGCCACAGGTTTCTACGACAGAAAATGTCTTGAGTTGTTGGGTGTACTGAACATATACTCGTGTGTTTAACAACTACAACTGTAACGTTGAAAATCTGTCGCTAAGCACCTATTGGGTTTCGCGGGCGTGACTTATGAGCTAAATTCTTAAGTTTTACGTATTAGCTAACATTAGATAAGATTGTGGTAATGCTAATGTGATGGGAGATAGAAAGTAGGAGGAGACAGGGGAGGGAGGCCGCTATAGAGCGGTGGCGGCAGGACCTGGCGGACGCGCGGTATGGACGATATACGGTGGACGCCGTCCGCCCGGTCCTGCCGCAGTGGTTAGAGAGGGAGTGGGGCTCCCTGACGTTCCGACTGGTGCAGGTGCTAACCGGCCACGGCTGTTTTGGCTGGTACCTGCACCAGATCGCTCGCAGGGAGCCAACCGCCGCATGTTACGAGTGCGGCGCTGAGGAGGACACCGCGCAGCACACTCTTTCTGAGTGTGCTGCGTGGGAGGTGCAACGCCGCACTCTGGCTGCGGCGGTGGGAGGAGATCTTTCGCTGCCGAGCGTGGTTGCGGGCATGCTCGGCAGCGAGAACGCGTGGACGGTGATGGCCACCTTCTGCAAGGAGGTCATCTCGCAGAAGGAGGCGGCGGAGAGGGCCCGAGAGGCGGACCCTCTCAGCGGCCGTCTCCGCCAAAGGAGGGCCGGTGGAAGGAGGCAGCGATTTGCCCGCCTCCTTCCACCTCCGTAGCTAGACCTGAGGAGATCGGCCGGGGGGCCCATCTCTTCATTGCACAGGTTCGGCGGACGATGGGAGGTAGCTGGTCGTGTTCCCAGTGTACCTCTCTATAAGGACGGAGCCCGGCGGCCATCTTTCGCTGGGCTGACCGCTGGGGGCGGCATGGTGATAGCTCAGCACGGTCCCATGCCGCCCCAACTTAAAGCGGTGGCCGGTACACCGTGGGGTTTTAGTCCGTGCGAGTCGGACATAACCCATTCTCTTCCCCGGGAGGATGGGTATCCATAAGGGATTTCCCCACGTTAATAAAAAAAAATGCTAATGTGATAACAAATTTCAACTCTATATGACAAGTGTGTGTTTTTATAGTAATAAAAAAACCTGACTGCAAACCTTGTCTTTTTATAGAGAATCATATTGAAGTAATTTATAAATTACATCGCTTACAAAATGAAAACACTTAAAACGACGCTACATATGTTTTTGTCAAACCTTTTATTAAAAATTAGGTTGGACGTCACTTCGCATTTTCGCTAAAAAAGCTTAGCTGAACTGCGAAGTAACGTCCACCCAAATCTTTAATGATGGATTTCCACAAAGTAACGCCTTCATCAATCAAAAATCTTTTATATTACATTGTACATACATATATATGGACACTTGAAAAATATTCCTCTGTCTGTACATTCGAGTGAAAAGGCTCATCCTTCAGACAAAGTCAGTTTAAAAAGCAACAACCTCCCGCTTGGTAACAAAATTTAATCACTAATGTATTTCCAATATACGAGAATAATTCGCACATTAACAAAACGACGGATGATGTCAACTTTTAAAAATTAACAAGTAAAAATAGAAACATTCAAGACTAGACGTGTTACAAGTAACCGGGCCGGATTAGCAACATCGTGACATTTGAACCAGGCTGCAGAGTGCTTCGACGCCAAGGTTGAACAACTAGAGTTCATGCATTCTGAACACCGTATCAAATGACCAAGCCACTACTGAGAGTTCATATATTTCACGCTTTATTGGATGAGAAACATTTTAAAAACCTATCTTTCTCACTTTAATATTGAAATCACCTCATAATAAAAAATGATTATCAATAAACACTTCTTATATGACAGAAAAGACAAGTTTTATAATGCTTACAGCCATAATCAGAAGCAGCGAATTACATACAATTTTTAATCCTTTCCCGGTTCGGTTTCTTTGTTTATAAATTGATGTGATTAATAAATTAAATAAATAATTATTTTATGGTTTTAAATATCATGAAATTGCAGTCTATATATTCTCGTAATAATGGGTGACAATCGTATAATCAAAAAGTTAATGATAATATATGATACTACCTCGGTTATACTTTACATCAGCCTTTGTTAAGCCTTTTTTTGTTTTGTTTGTTTGTTTTGTGGATTTGGCTGCATTTATCTGCATCATGCTTACTGCCTGATTTATTTATTTATAACTAATAACTTCTATCGTATGGTAATAAGCACACGTCCATTTCTTTACTTTCGAGGATAAAATTGAAATGTTCTAATTAATAGTCAGAGAGAACTGCGATAAGTCATAAAGAATGAATTTTAATTTCAAATGTTCTGAATAGCATTTGTTTGACAGTCGAACATAACAGTGATACTGAACAGTTATCGTCCGATAATGCTGTAAAGGTCATATGAACTCGTGTCTTACTTTCATTAAAAATGTTTAGGAGGCTACTTATTAGCACATTATAAACATTATTACATAATATTCAAGATCTTGGTGCAAGGTTCGACGGCAATAACGCCGCTGTCACACGTAATTCTGCTATAATTTTGAATACACTTTTTATTACGTATTTGACCACAATCTCATCTGATGTTAAATAACGACGTGGTCTAAGATGGTAAACTTGCTAAGCCCCGAGGGGAGTGGCTTTCAATAACAGCTGCCGGGACGCACCACGGTTCTTGGCGATAGATTTTCAACTTGAGGGTGGTAGTTAGTCCAGGCGGACTTTGAAAAAGCCTTACCACCACGCCATAGTTTCATCGCAATGTTTTCCTTCACTGAAAGCTCCGACTTAGTTGTTAGGATTCGAACCTACGTCCTTCGACACTGTGTCCGAACACACCACCAACTGAGCCATCATCGCTTCATCTATTAGCTGCACCATTGTATTCAATTCCTTAATTACGCCCGTAACCGTTGCAGAACGAATACAGAAATAGCTAAATGTGTAATCTAGATAGTAATGGTAGAATAAAATTGTTTAACAACCTTAATTTTAACCAAAGCATACACCAGTGGTGGCCAATTCCGCATCCGTGGGTGCAAGTGCGCCCACGATTGATCAGTAATACGCCCGCTGTAAGATTTCCAAAAATACTAATTTAAAAATATATTTTTTTTAACTTTTCTTAATCACATGAAAATCATTTTAAATTAATAATAATAATTTATTTTGTTTATTTTCAACTATTTTAGTGGTTTGAGTATTTGACTTTATTTTATTCTCTCTCCTACCCACCTAAAAAGAACATACGCCCGTCGGGCTGTATAAATTTTTCATAGCGCACTTGCTTCGAAAAAGGTTGGCCACCACTGGTATACACTTTACAAACTTGACTATAAAAAGATTTTGGTTGCTTACAGCTGATACACAATATTAATTTATCATATTGAATTAAATATTTAGATTGTTTTATCATCATTTTTATCTTGTTGAATACGTAATTAAGGGGTTAATTTGAAGGATATAGTTTTAATTAAATTCTAAATAATGAAAAATTAATATTAATCAACTTTTTAGTATACCATTGACAGCATATCCATTTGCTACTTGGCATTAGTAAAGGCTATGCATTAGATTATTTTGTAACACAACAAAAGTTAAAATCAAACTATTCATCATCATCTACACTTTTTGTAGAAGAGGAAAAAACTGTTGAAGTTATAATTGGTTGATTTTTATTAGCTGTCTACTATATGGCATACTTTTTATGGCATCTTCTATTTTTATTCATTTATTTTTGGTTTATAACAGTGTAAATTGCGTTTATATATCCAATATCAGTCTAAATATCAAAATCTTAAAATGCAACCAACGTGTATGTTATTATCGCTAAGTGATTTAAGGTAAAGTTCCGGGTAGCTAAACAGATTTTCGAAGATTCAGCTATTCGATGGTTTTACACATCTGCCACAATATTTTTTGAAGTTATAATTCCTTTGGTATATTATAAGAAGTAGTTGAAGTTGAATTTTTAGGTTGAAAGCTTGAAAACAGAACTTATGCTCGCCTATGTAACACACCTTGAAGTTAGTTTTACCTTAAAACGATAGTTGCGCGCACCGATATAATACACAATGAAGTTAGTTGAAAGATAAGTAATGTATTGGAACTCGTGGTAGCTCGAAAGCGTTCGGCTGCGGTTAGGGTCGTGCTTCGAATAGGAGCGGTTCCTCCAAGCAATTGTTCACACACTCTTACATCGGAAAGTTATGCGTACACGCATATAATACTTAGAAAATAGTTACCGTACCATTAAGCGTTATATTCGAACACTGCGTCGAACAGTGTACGTGTGATTCCAGCAATTTGCTGTATGTAGCTTTTGGTGAAGGAAAACATCCTCGCAGTGAAGCTTTTCCCCATTACCCTTTGGACTTACCGCTCTCAAATTGAAAATATTTTGCCAAACACTTGTTACTGTGTTTCGGCAACTGCACTTCAGAAACAATCTCTCTCTAAGTATAGCATATTACCTTAAGGCCACGTCGTCATTTCCACGACACACCAGGTGAGGTTGTGGTCTATAAATTATAATAAAATCGACAGTATGTAGGTCTGCTTGTTCGTGTGTTACCTTTCAACAATTAAGCCTCAGAACCGATTACAATGTAATATCATCAGAGTTTATGATTAATTATTTTATTACATTATTATTATGGAAAACAGTGAAAACGTGAACAAAGCCGCGAGAAACGCTCGTTTAAATATAAAACGATTTGTCCTGAGAATTGATATAACAATAAACAAATTGCTAATGTTCTCATTTTAAAAATTAACGCGTATCTAAATCACTAATAAAGGAGGCCATGGCCGTGAGCGTGAATATGAATCATTATTAATTATTATATATTGCTCTGTTGATTAATTAATTATTTACGTAGCGATAAATCATCTACATTAGTAAAATATTCATATAACATTGCTCAATAAAGACGCTTTGTGGATTTTATATGTACATATTAACAAATGTTCGAATCTTTTATTATTTATTCGGCAATAGGTCTATTATACGTAACGAGTACAGTAGCGAGACAGTGCCCTCGGTCGAGTACTCGGTACATATGAACATTTTGACAAGTGTTCGGTCGAGTGCTAGGCCGAACAAAGTGCCCAGAGGGTTACTAGAAGTCTCGATTTATTTACTAGGCTGAGTATCCAACAGCCGCTTCATTTTTTCGCCCTCGCAGCGACTCGGTATCCCGCTCAACACGTATGAACATGCACTCGGCCGTTACTCGCCAACTTGTTCGTCAGTTCTATGCGCAATTTGTACAGTTATGTACTCGAACAATGTCGCATAACGTTCTACAATCATTCTTGAAAGTACCCTAAATTCTCTAGGATTTTCGATCTGTAATTTATTAAAAAGATAATTTGTTGCGCCAAAGGCGCGCCTTTTTAAAATCTAATTTCTTGTCCAAATACTTATACTCCCTTCTTCCAATAGTTCCCATAGTTCTTCAATGATGAGTGGTAAGAGCCGGTTGAAAATTATCTTAAAATCTTTTCTTTTGCGATTCATTTTAGTCGGTCGGTTACCACCTCTAAACTAAGCTGACTTGCCAAACTTCAAAATACGTATAAATACCTACTCGTTCATCCAACTCTCTGGGCCTAGTATCGTTTTATTGTCTCGCCACTGTACTCGTTACGTGTAATAGACTCATTACGCGTTCTGTATTATAAAATATGACATAGATTCAAGTATGTTTAATTATCGCCTTTCATTGCAATTTTTTACATGATACTAACTGGACCTCGCCACATCGTTTACGTGAAAAGAATTTTGTTTTTTTCTTAAGAACTACATGGTTTTTCTTGGTTCGACCACCTTTTATATCCTATTGTAATTTCTTCCTTACTATTTAGTTCTATGCGATTAACAACAACATGTAGCATGTCAGATAATACTCTAAGACGTCTTTAATCTGTGTATACAAATCGTTTCAAGAAATCATTTCATTTAGAAAATTAGGCCGGACAGTTCAAATGTATTTATATGTATTGATTTACGAGATTAGATTTTAGATTGTAATGTATATGTATTGATGAACAATATTAATAAAAAAAATTAAAATGACTATGAAGTAATACAAGGTTATTGTTCATTGTGAGTTATTTCTGCTCGTGCCTGTTTTAAAGGAAAACCGCGTCAGAGAATTTTCCTACTCCGAGGCAAGAGAGAAAGAAGCATTTAAGGGTGCGCCTTTTATGAAATCATCTTGATAAACTCGCTCAATTCCTCTAGCATAGGTTAGGCTTGCGCGCTTGAGCCTTCAATCATATTCTTCTGTCATTCCCCGCTTTCGGAGGTTTAGCATGAAGCAGCGCGATGTTTTGAGTTTAAGATGCGCTATGTTCACTTTTCCGAACATGTTTGTGATGAAGCTGCTTACAGAGTCATCTACACTTTCCGTCCACAATACCATTGACGGTGGTTGATTTCATCGTACGTCATAACTCCGACGCCGATTACAAATCTTACTCATATAATAAGAAATAGTGTATATGTATGTTCAGAGATACACGATATCTTTTAAGATACCATTTTTCCCAGTTTAAATGTAGGTCTACTTAAAATTTTTCATTGTTAACCAAACATGTAACAAAAGATCAATTTTACAGAGAAATAATGAAATCTCTTTGCGAAGCAATCAAGCCCACTTAGTTACCACAGCTTTTCGACAGCCATGTCAGATACCCAGAATATAAAGTTGCAACAAAAACATTCAGCATATTCAGTACATTATAACCATTTACGTTTTCGTAACAAAACTCGTTGCATACTGTAGTTGCCTCCTCATATTAGTTTGCAACATATAATAATTAATCGCTTCTCATACCGAGTACAATTATTTGTAAAAGCGAACTTTATATGAAAGTCTAAAATGTTGATTTGTTAAATATATTCCCCTCTCCTCAAGGTCGTACCTTGAAGTTATAAAGCCAAGAATCATCTCTTAATAACAAGTATATATAATTTTAAAAGGAACTTTTGTTTTTGAAATTAGTTCATTCAAGTATGGCCAATTATAACATGTCGTCTGTTTTTTTATTTGACTTTATTTAATCATTAAATTTAAAAGAAGGACGGTTTCTTTAAACAGTAGTGTATGGCAAGATTATCTAATAAAAGATTATGTACTATGTATCCACAGACAAGGTATATGTATTTTCTAAGCATTTAATTCATAAAAGTATTCTTCACTTAATAGTAATAATAAAATAGGATTATAATCGAATATGTTTTTTTTTCTTTAGTAAATTGGTTTTAATTAGTAACAATCTTTACACATATTATAATTAAGAATAGGAGTGTGTTTGTTTCTTTGTTACGCTTTCACGTCTTAACTATTCAAATCAATTATCCTGAAACTTGTGTACACGTTGGCCAGAGTATAAAAAAGGACTTGGGGTACTTTTCATCAAGAAAGAAGTACTGTTTCCTAGGGATAGAGAATGTACATTAACGCGAGCGAAGCTGCGAGCAAAAATTAGTTTCTATTTAATGTAATTTACATTATATTAAATATTTTCTTCAATCTTATTATAACATCATATTACTTATGACTTAATACTAATAACCGCCCGCGGCTTCCTCGGTGTTAAGCTTCAATCTAAAATTTATAACAATAAAATATAGCCTAGCGACGAATTATAGCGGATAACATGGAAACCCTCTCCATGATAAAACATTCACTTACATATACTAACCTTAACTGTGATGAGTCAACGGTTGTCAAAGTTTATTGATCTCGGATACATTTACATTCTTTTGTATGTAAGTAAATAAACATACATGTCATGTCTGTCTGTGATCTTGCACGATTATACTGTATGTTTATGTGAGAAAGGTAATCTGTAATTGAATCTGTAGTATAACTAAAAATAAAAACCTATGTAAATAAAATGATAGAGTAACTCTTTAGCTACACTTTTTAAGCACTTTATCCTTGTCTAATAATATTATCACCATAATTTCGCTTAATAACTAAGCGCTACGCATTTATACATATTTTATTCCGGAGGAGAAGTGAGGCAAGCGGTATGATGAGCATACGCAACAAAATGGGAGTAAGCGAATGACATTGTTTAATTCTAAGCAAAGTATATTTTTGTTTTTCTTTTCTAAACAACTCAAACGTAGTAGCGGGTATCAGTTACTAAAAACATAGAACTTAAAAATTATGCATTTTATTATATTTCATTTTATAAATGTTGAGCAAATATTGATGGAAGTTTGACTTAGAAAAATTTAATAAATTCAGAAATAAATTCCTTTTTAACACGTTTTACTAAAAATACCAATGCCCAGTTGAAGTGATCGGACGATCTTGTTTCTGAAAAAAAAACTAGAAACGCTTGCAACTCGCAACACACATTTCTGATTCTTGTTAATTACAGTCATTTGTAAATGTCAAGGTCGCGATGATTCTCAGATCTGATCGACTCTCGGATGCTATCGTGAATTGGAAACAATATGAGTCAACAAACAGCCATTCACCGAATAAATCTCACAGCTTTTTTCGTTGCTTCAATTTTTATTTCCATTTAGCATTCACACGTAACATGCGTATATCACGATCAATAATTTTTCAATCAATGTTTTTGTTCTTTAGAACATAGTTCCTTAGGATACATGTTGACTAGTAGAAATCATCTCGTACGACGAAGACGTTATGCCCTCCATTGGACTTTCTCTCTCTGTCTCTGTATACAAGAGTGTGTCCGACCTACACTATATTATAGCAATTGGTTCACTTTTAAAACACGTTATTTATTACTACTGAAGTCACTACCAGAAACTAACAGTATAATATCGAACAACTACTTATTTCATATCGACGATAAAAAACTTTGATAAGAATTGGTTCGCCAAATAATTTCATTTTTCATAAAAAAAAGAAAATAAGAATTCATTATTTTAAAATTATATCAACATGCATTGTGACGTGTAAACAGTAAATGTTTCGTAGAAAAATGGCTTATTATCCTACTATCTATCCTTACTGATATTATAAATGCGAGTGGGAATTATTTGTTACTTTTCAGGACTTAACTGCTTGACAGATCTTCACGAAGTTTTGCAAACATGTTGTCAAGGGTACAGAAAAAAAACATCGGGTACCTTTATTCCTGAAAAAATGTACTGTTTGTAATGAAGGATAGTTCAAATATGCATTATCAGCGAGATTTGAAAAATCATTTTTGCTTCATTATCAGACTAGCTGGTGTCGACTGTTTCGCTCGCATTACTGTAATAAAATATGTTTTTCTGTCCCTCAAAGCAGAAGAAACAAACAAAATACACTCGTATGCACATACCCATAAAGTATACAAGAAACCAGAACGTTTATTGATGGCCAGGGCTTTGGTCTAGAAACCTTGCCCTTTATCGGTCGTTCACGTAGCTTATGAAACATGACTATAAAATGTCTAGCTTTGTTGACGTTCCGTTCCCATGATTTATAGTAATTACGCAGTCCATGTGATAGTGACGAACGAATATGTTTCTTGTTAAAGGAATGGAATGGAATTAAAATTCAAACTGTCTCAGTGATTCGCTTCCCGGATAGAGTATTAAATTGAATATAAATCATTTCTCGAGTAAGTTGACTAATCCTTTTTTGTTGTACTTGTAAGTTTTATTACAAGGTTTGTATGAAAGAAAATGTTTGAAATGTCATATGAAGAAATGATTTGGTTTAAAAAATCTCGGTATAATAAGTTAGACGGAAAATACACATATAAGGAGATCTTCAAAAATATTGACAGAATCACGATTAGTTATCATTTTATTTCGTTTTTTTTTTTATACTTTATAGGTTAGCGTGTGACCACAATCTCATCTGATGTTAAATGATGATGTGGTCTAAGATGGTAGTCACGTTAAGCCTAAAGGGACACTGGTTGTCAAGTGCAGCTGCCTGAACACACCAACAGGTGCTAGGTGACAGATTTTTAACTTGGGGTGGTAGCTAGCCAAGCGGACTTAGAATAACCTCTACCA
Source organism: Antheraea assamensis (assembly GCA_035772565.1). Lineage (NCBI taxonomy): Eukaryota > Metazoa > Arthropoda > Insecta > Lepidoptera > Saturniidae > Antheraea > Antheraea assamensis. The sequence goes on from JAQQSE010000144.1 coordinate 159,833, forward strand.
CCCATGTTATGGCTTCATGGTTTTCTTTTACCGAGCCATCATCGCTTACATGGTCGTATTATAAAGGAAAAATTAGGACTTATTTTCTTCGTTAAACTTCATTACACTTGAGGAGAGGCGGGGTGGGCATCTAGTTGAATATATTTATTTAATAACATGTAGTCAAAATTTTAGTATATGTAGAATTACTAAGAAATAATAAGAAATTCGATTAACAGTGGATTTTAATTCCACTAGGGCTAACTTAATAACAGAAATAATACATTTAAGTACATCTCCCATCGTATTTAAATACCATGAAAATTTACACATCGAAACGTTTCTTCATGAAGGAAGTTTTCGTAGTACATATTTTACTATAACCCGCTACCAAGTGGTATATTGCAACACAATCAAGTATTGTACTGTTCAACCTATCGTTATGAAAATTGATAGGCATAGTCATAATGTACTAACTGAAAGTGAACACAAAGTGAAGCCCCGGCTAAAGTTATTAAATAAAACATAACTGTCTCACTGATGGACAGAAGCTTCCACTCGCGGACCTCTACACGATGTAAAACGCCTACAAATCTGTAGTTCGATATTTTTTTATACATTTTGATGTTGTAAAATTTCTCAAATTTCCTCACGATGATTTTTTGAGACGTTAATCGAGTATGTTACAAATTAAAACGATTAACATTAGAATAATTGTAGGCCTCGATCCTGCAGACATCGCAATACCACGTGCCCTACTATTCAACCACCACATTTTTTTATAACAACAGTGTAATTTTTTTTTAACACTGATCTGTTTTCTGAGTCATTCAGTCTGTAGCTATGTATATTGGTATTATACCTATGACACTAATAATATTAAATGATATAGAGTAACAAAGAATATTTTTTGGATATCGTTTTCTATTGTAATCATATTATGTATAAACTAGTTCTAGTATCGATAACTAGTCTATATAAAGAAGTAAAATGTAAGTGTTTATATGTGATTTCGAATTAAAGGCATTTTCTGAAGCTCATAGGTTTGTTTGCACGTTATCAAAATTCAAATACCCGCTTATAAGATTTTTCTTTATTGCCTGTAAAAAACAATAACGTTTGGCATTCCTAGAAATGCTTCTTTATATAAAAAATTGTTTGGTACTCGCCTAATTCGCTCAAAATATTTTTATTTATCATTATAAGAAGTATCTTATGCCCTAATTACACCGTATCACTAGCTTCTATGGAAAATTTCATTACAATCAGTTCAACCATTTGAGCGTCATTAATGGACAAACATTCAAATAAAAGTACTTTTTTATTTATAATGTAAATGTTTTTTTTATTTTTTTATTTTATAGGGGGCAAACGAACAGGTGGGTCACCTGATGGTAAGTGTTCACCACCGTCCATAGACACTAGCAACACCAGGGGAGTCGCAAGTGCGTTGCCGCCTTTTAAATAAGTGTACGCTTGTTTCTTAAAGGTTTGTAACTCGTAATAGTTTGGAAACACCACCGCTGGAAGTCGATTCTACAAGGTCGAAGTTCGAGGCAGAAATGATCTTAAGGACCTCACCGTAGAAGACCTCCACTCATCAAGGTGGTGTGAATGAAATTTCAGTTTCAGACAGGTTGTACGATAGTGGAATGTAGCGGCGGGTATCAGTCCAAACAACTCCTCGGAACACTCACCATGATAGATGCGATAAAGGACGCAAAGAGGCGCGATGTCCCGACGCAATGCTGATGAGTCGAGCCGATCGGATATCACTTCGTCGCCGACGATTCGAACCGCTCTACGCTAGATGCGGTCAAAAGGAAGCAGCTGATATTGATGTGCTCCAGCCCAAAGGTGAGAACAGTATTCCATATGTGGGCGGACGTGCGCCTTATAAAGTAACAAACGATGTTCTGGTGTGAAATACTGTCTTGCCCTATTAACGACACCTAGTTTTTTGGAGGCTAGTTTCGCTTTGCTTACCAAATGGCCGCCGAACTGAACGTCACTCGATATATCAACGCCGAGGACACCAATACTGGGCTTGGCGACGAAGAGGACTCCCTGAAAACTAGGCATAGCGTCCAATATTGTCTTTTTGCGGTAAAGGCGCAAGTTTGTGTCTTAGTCGGATTAAAAAGGACCATGTTCTGTCTACACCAATACGAGACGAGCTCGAGTGAGGTCTCCACTTCAGACACAAGTCGGTTCCGGCACTCAACGACGCGTTCCCGGGAAATATTAGCACGACCAGTGTATAGAGCATCCCCAGTACTATCGTCCGCATAGCAATGAATGTTGCTTACTTGCAACATATCATTGATATGCAGAAGAAAGAGAGTAGGGGATAGTACACAACCTTGTGGGTCGCCAACATTCACGGGCTTCAAATCAGAGCATGCACCATCGATTAAGATATTTATGCTTCGGCCTGTGAGGAAGCTGGACAACCAATTGCATAAGTTTCCGGGAAGTCCAAAGGAAGTAAGCTTCGAAAGAAGCGCTTTATGCCAAACCCGATCAAAAGCCTTCGCTACGTTTAAACTTACGGCTATGGCCTCCCCCTTGATTTCGACTGCCTCCGCCTATCGATGTGTCAAGAAGGCTAGAAGGTCACCAGCTGAGCGACATTGGCGAAAGCCATATTGGCGGTCGCTAATAAGCTGGTTCTCTTCTAGGTACTTCAAGAGCTGGCAGTTAATAATGGACTCCATTATTTTGGAAAGCAAGGAAGTGATGGCTATTGGTCTATAGTTCGACGGCTCTGAACGGTCACCTTTTTCGGGGATCGGGTGCAGATAAGCAGACTTCCAAGATATTGGCACAACGCCTGTGGATTAGGAGTGCCGAAAAAGACGTGCAAGAACTGGGGTCAGTTCCGGAACACATGTCCTTAGCACGATTGCGGGAATCCCGTCGGGTCCACTCGACTTGTTGATGTCAAAGGAGAAGAGCTTTTTGCGTATATGTTTTAAGTCATTCATTCGATTGAATCGAAACATCATAGAGCTGCAGTTATACCTGAATAAGCTTCTGTCAGTACTATTAAGATGCAAAAGATGGCGCGCAAGCCGTTTCAATAAATGCCTGTATTTTATTTAGTTTTCGGTATTTTTAACATAATGTTCAGACTTGAACCTGTGAAATTAATTCATATACAATTAAGAAAATAAAAAGTCAAGCTTACTTTCAATCCAATTTAAATATGTAACTTCTGTTTAACATCATATAGATGAAGTCACAAGTACCAAACTGGTTTTAAATAAATATCGGTATCCGACTTATCGACTACTCTTTCGCAACACTATCTTCAAGGAAGCCGTAATACAATTTTCAGAACAAAAATAATATAACACCTCTCAACCCGTATAATTGTTTGCAGGAGCACAATGTAATAATCAGTAGGTACTTAGTTATCCGTGCTACTTATTATATTACGTCAATACTAAGCATTTAAACCTTGTAAAGGTCAATCGATGCAAAGAGTTTGCAACATCTTCTCCCAATAGACGAAGCGGTTGACCACAAAAATGCGGCTTTCAATCCGAAGGTTGCATAAAGGCTTTGCTTATATTATCATTGTCGGACGCTTTAGTGTAACCGGCACGACCGCACAGAGCACGCGCGTTCCGATTTGCGCGCGCGAAACCGTTCCAAATTTAAACGTAACTTTATTCTATATTAAGATCGTATATGACGTAGATCATTTACTAATGAGGTGATATTGTGAGTGACTGTGATTCTTTTTTTATTTATTTAAATAACGTAAGCTCATTTGATAAAATTTATTTCCTTCACATATTACCATATATTTGGAATTTCACTATCATTAAAAGCTAATGGCTTTCTTCACTTCTTTGACCTCGACCTTAGTTTGTCGAGTCGTACGGAAAAAATAATAACCTTGACGGTTATAAAAAGTCTATCGTAGATACAAAGGACAGTGACACTTTTTAATCTTTTCAATGTATGAGGCGGTTAAATGAATGTTGTATGTCTAGATTTTTATGGTAATCGCTTGAAATAAAAATATTGTTAACAAGACTTTTTCGATTGTAAAAAGAATAAAATACTGAATAAATTATCTACTGGATAATGGTTCATAACTTGTTTGTATTGAGGTAGTGAGTACATATACTTATATATTGACTGAGTGATCAGATTTTCTAGTCCGGTTTCAGGCGACCGATTACGGAAACTCCGACACGTTGTGAAATCTAACCGGAGACGCGCCACCGGAAACGTTTACCGACGCTACACCTATTAGATTTTCGACATACATAGGATTAATTATTTTCAAGTGAAATATTAACGAAACATATTTTTTTTTAGAACGATAAAGTGGCGACACCATACCTTATGATATATACAATACAGTATAAACTAATAACAACTGCGACTACGAAATATCTCCAATCCATCTGCAATCCTCCTTTCCATACCAGCCTGCGTGTCTCTCGATACCTGTATATACAATAGCTGATTCCGAAACACTACAAACTAAAAGCGAGTCACTGTGTCGGATGTTACACGTGATATATGACCTTCAGCTTTAAAGCTTTCAAAAAAGTTTACTTTGTTAATTAGTCGCATAAATGATATTTTAATTAGACTGTATTCTATACATTTTTATTATTTTTATAGATATATTATACATTTATAGATAGCTGTTATTAGCCACTTCTTCTACTTAAAATTTCGCAAATAAACGGTGTTCAGTATAAACGTGCGTATAGGGATGAATGCAGTCCCAGACACAATATCTTTAGTTTATTATATTTGCACGGAACGCTATTTTTTTCTAAATAGCCGAGGTTCCTCCTTATAACATCTACTATCTGCCAGTGAAAATCCCGTCAAAATCGGTCGAACCGTTTCGGAGATCAGCTGGAATAAACAGATAGACAAAGGTTACAAAAAATATCCTTTTTTGCTATAAGCCGTATACGCTTTCATATTAATTTAGTACAAAGTTGATATTTTGACATTACAAACAGAAACTTCAACTGTGTTTATTAGTATAGATATTTCATGCCACTTAGGTATTTTGTATAGTATGCATCGGATACCTGGCAGCTCTCTACTAACAATCTGTTGCCAGCCAAATATCGCTGTGTTATTTGACCAAAGGTCACTTAGCATCAGATTAAATGGCGTCAACAGCCTTTAAATCGAAAAAAAGATCCTTGATATTTGTATCTGTTTTAAATTACTTATTATAACGATTCGGATTACTATTATTATCAAACCATATCCCTGTAACAGTAAAGAAGAGTTATTTATACTTATAAGAGTAAGAGGAAAAAATAGAATCTATTCTTACTTTTCATGACAAAAAGTGAAGAAGATATCATAAATACTACAAAAGAAAGAAAAATAAACATCATGATGAAGCCATAGTATGTTGGTAGGCTTTTTCTTTTTATTGTCTCCTTGACTAACAACCACTCTCAAATGGGAAATCTGTTGCCATACACATTTAGGTAATTTCCCTCTAGGTTAGTCTTAGGCCACATTATCATTTAACATCTAGTGGATTGTGATAAAAAAGTACTAAAGTCATAGAAAGTAAGTAAGTGGTAAGAGTATTCGACAAAAAACATTTATCTATCAATTAATAAAATTGTTATTACAAATTCCGTGGACAGCAATCTTATTAATTTTTTTAATTTGATTACTTTGGTTTTTATATTTTGATTTTTATATTAATGGTGATTTCATAAGCTTTCTTGAGAAGGTTTTTATGCTATCCAGTATATAATACCTCACCAATAGGTAGCACTACGCTATATTTTACTGTTGTTATTTAACGCAGACAAACTCACAAGTTGTTGAAGCTATGTTATACACATAATATTTAATTACAAAGTAGAAATATTACTTTATTTATAGTGTAATATAATTCGTATATCGTTTCACTAAACTGAACGTTACGATCTATAGGCAATAAAGTAATAGATACATAAAGTTATGTAGTAACTACGAACAATGGCTTGCAATTTAAAGAACATTCTGTATTTTAATCGCGTAAAAATGAAAGTCAGTTTTTTACAAATCTATCGTAACAATACATTAGGAACGTTTAAATGACATCTTTTATTTAAATCGCGACGTTCTATGAAAGTTACGACTATTATTGTATCCTTTTGAATGTCAAACCGAGGAATACATTATATTGTGACTTATTTTTATTTCTCAATACACGTCTTCGAAGGTGACTCGTTTATCTGTGGTACTCTTCTTTGACTTGTTACATTGAAATTCGACTGACACTTTCGTAGGTTCATAATTGAAGGTCAGGCCTTTCACATTTGCATACCACAATGTGATTGTCAACTAACAGAATCGAGCCTCCTTTGTTACGTTCATTGATTAAAATCACCACGCTTTGTAGTCTTAAAAGGAAATCTCAAAGTTTAATAACATACTTTATATCGCAATAAAATGATATGTTAAAACAGATATATAACATATATACTGTATTTATATACTTGATGTTAACTAACGATATGGCCTAACATGGTAGCACACTAAATCTAAAAAGAACTGGCTCTTAACTGCAGCTGCGAGTACAAATATACAGGTGTTTGGCGACAAATTTTCAATTTAAAAGTGCTCCTTGCCAGATAGGTAATATAAAATGCTCGCTAATGTTGCACATGATTCCATCACAATGTCTTCCTTTATACCTGAGGCTCATTTTAGGTTTCAAATGTTCATCGATCGACGTAGTATCCGAAAACTCTACTTCCTTCTTCTTACTTCTAGTTTTTACAAAAAACAACACATATTTAACAAAACGAATAAAGATACATCCGGGAAAGAAATATGTCGATTCCAACCGTAATCCTTGACGCATCGTTTGTTGATTACACCTTTAAATGCGTTTTAATAAAATAAATGGTAATTCGTGCATGTATACTAACTCGGGCGCTTTCCTAATCAAAAATACTTTATTCAGTTTAGGCCCTGAGAAGGCGCTTATGAACGTCAAAGTTACCACCGGTTCGGAAAACAACCCAGTCATCGAGAAGAATATAGAGAATAAGAATAATGCAATCTCTTATTCTCTTCCTCTCACTCTCTCTTCTGTTTTTTATACAAGCAACTTAAAAATAAACTTGACCTGAATTAAAAGAGAACTGAGATTTTTTAGTTTAAAGCTTGAGAAACAAGACATCAAGCCAATTGATTACATACGGCATCAAACATAGTTCATATAACGCACAAAACGCGAGCAACAAAATAAAAACAAAAGATCGGCCGATTCTCATCGCCAGCAAGGCTTTATCTGGTCTTGCACATGCTAGATAGAAGTAATTTTTTTAAATAAAGGACGCTGTAAAATAATGTCAACGATTTTCTTTGTTTTCGTGCTAACTTCATATGAAACTAACAATAATTGCGATTATTTGCAAATGGCACAAAGAAAGAAAAGTTATAGATTTTGGTGTTACACGAAAGCAAAGCTGCGTCATATTTGATTGGTTAGAAATTGTGTCAAGCAACAAATAATTTACTTGGCTTGTAGTTACGCATTTATCAGATTTTAAGTCTAATAGAAATAATAAGTCTAATTTGTTTCATTGTAGTTCCTAATAATAATTAATGTTGAAGACCCCATTTCATGGCGTTAAACAATAGGAATGGTTAAGTAATGATGTATTTCTTATTTTCTCATAGTTTTAATAAGGAAAGGATAATAAGATCTTTTCGTGTTTATGTTCAGTTCACAACACAAACTTGCAACACTGCAAATTGAATAGACATCTGATTATATTTCGCAATTTATTACTTCACAATCATCCCACTAGTTTTTGTGTGAGTCAACGAGCGAATCTTCATGTCTCCGAAGTTTCTGGTAACACCCGCCGCAAGGAACTTTCGAAAATTAAAGAATCGATATCAAGGTTACATTGTATACGCATACGTCATTGTAAAATCCCAACCACATACTTTCAATTCATGATTATTAATTTTCTCGTATCTATAATACCCTTGGACTTATCTTATTTAAATTTACATTTTACCAAATCCTAAATAGGGATGCAAGTGCAAAAAAACCTAGGTCGAATATATGATAATATCGATAATCTATAATCGATAATCGCTACAGCGATCGTCTTAACTCAATTTTATCGATATTGTCTGTAAAATAATAACAAATATGAAATTCGTATTGGTTTTTTAAATATCATATGCCAATCTTTTTCTTTGCAATCTGGTGGTTATTACGTGATAGACGCTTGAGGATTTGATAAAAGACGATCGGCTACCACCCATGTGTCGACAATAGATAGATATTATATGGATATTTGTATAAGGTGGAATAAGAAGCTTGCAAACTTAAAATATACCTAACCTCGACATAGCATTGAAAACCTACTTCCAAAGTAATTTACTAAGTTCAGTATCATCTCACTAAAGAGTTCTTGATACAACAATTATTACAAAGTAAAATTTGTACATATATATTAAAAGATCCCATTTTCCCGTTTCATCGCGATATTGTCCTTCACAGAAAAATTAGGTTTATCTGTCTGAGCGGTTAAAATGCCAAAGCAGTTTCCGGTCCTTGTCAAGAGGGTCAAACTAGAGGTATTGTGGAGGTTTTAGTGAATAGGGCTCTACTTTTCTGCAACAAGAGTGGATTCTCACATGATCCCTTCAGCCGTGAATAAAGTACCGCGTTTTTTTTTCGAACTGACCTGCACTGTTAGCCTGGCAAGGTCTCTACAGTTTCACCGGACTACTAAAGTGCCGCGTATGTCTATATAAACCATAGCCTTGTTTCTTCCGACCTAATAAGTTCGAACTGAAAACGATACGGTCGAGTCTTCCCGATATAACTAACCCGGCAATATAATGATACACAGTAATTATTAAGCAGATTAAATGGAAAGGATTTGATTCTTTCATAATGTGAATCAGAAACAGAAGTAACCAATTGCGGTAGGTTTTGCAAAGCGCATTTATTTAAGTAAAGATCGAATCAATATATTAAGCAATGTATCAATGCTCGTTCTGTCATACTTCCGTCGTAAGACAGAGGTATTAATCTGCGATCGTTTCGTTCCCTTTCTTTTAGGGGTAAAATATTGTTATCAAATGTAATTTTATAAGCAAAGAATTCTTCAAGTTACTTATCAAATTATTATGTGTACGTTTTTAATATATAGGATTATATTTATAACATATTTATACGACAGTAATCATGACAACTGGATAACATTAATATAACAATAATACGATAATTAATGATAATTAATTTATTTACAAACGGGGAAGCAGGGCTTTGACAAATAAACAATCAGTTCGTTTAATTAACTTTGGAAAAAAAAACGTCCTCGATTCCGCATACAGGCTATTAGAATATTTAATTTGATTAATATATGTAATTATATGCATAAGTATATATCATTAATATACTACAAATATATCTGTAATGTGCTTAGAATCGAATTGTGACGTAATAGCAGACTCTAAAAGACGCTAGATTCTTATACGACTCTCCGGCTCGCCGAAATGAAGATCATGCAAAGTTTTTATCTAAAGCATACAGGCTACACGAGCATTTAATCCATAGCCATATAGCCTTGATAAACTTATTCTGTTACCTGATCCCTGAACCCTACCTTAAACAAAGTATATAACTATAGATGTGACCTTAATAAAATTTCTTACGATATCGGATCCTTCAAACGAGCCGTGAAGAGGCACTTTTGTAGTTTGGCATGATGGTAACGACCACCCATCCATCAGGTATTGTGCAGTAATTTTGCCGAACTAGTATGAAAAAAATAATTCAATTAAAAATTCGAATTTAAATAATTCTGTACCCCTTGTCTCTATTTACTAGCTGAATATCATTATCTACTATAATAATTAGATCTCCTTGTATTATAGCATTAATGAAATAATATTTACATTGTATCCTTTGGGTCATTTAATTGAATCAAACAAATATAATTACTAAAGTTGAATGACATATTGCTGAATATTGAAAAAATGATGGTTCAGTGGATAGCGTGTTCAGATTCCGCGTTTATCGACTTAGATTCAAATCCTTGCGAATCAACGGGAACTTTAGTGAAAGAAAATATCGTGATGAAACAATAGTATAATCTTTTTTTACCTCGCCTGGTTAGGTACCACCCTACAAATGAAAATCAGTCGCCAAGCACCTATTGGTATGTTCCGCGAACTGCAATAGAGAGCCAGTCCCCCTCTAGCTTTAGCGATTTTACCATATAGATCACATGAGATATGTTCTTATATACTCGTATATACTGTGTGTGGGAAAATATAGAGCTGTTGATTTCTCCGTGCTTGAAATCACCAATCCCGTGGGCTGGCGTGGTGATTATGCCCATACCTTCCTTAGGAAACAAGCCTATGATCCTGCAGTGGGTCTCTTGAAGGTCGATGTTATGATAACTTGATTATACAGAGTCGTGAATTTTTTTGTCTACGTAAAAAATTTAAGAGCAATCTGTGTCGTCGTCGTTCGTATAATTTTGTATGTGTCAGTATAATTTTAAATCGTTTTTTTTATGTAATTAAATATCACCTCATTGGCAAAGCAAATTTAATTTAAATTTTATAATTTAAGAAATACTCGTCTGTGGTGAATCATTTAAGCAAGTCGTGTATTCGTTTGCGGTTGATAACTATATATTAAACTTAATTAAATTAAATTTTGAAAGTGAACAAAAATGTATACAAAACATATCCTTTGTGCCATTATCCTCGTGCTGTGCTGGATTGGGGATACGAAGACTGTCGTCAGCTATCAATCTCCGCTTGCAAATGTTGCAAAAACAGGTAAATTTTCGTATTATTAAAATTAATATTACTTTATATCAAAACTTAACACGTTCCGTGCTACGTGTACCACCAGTGGTACACGTTAAGCTTGATCTTTAGGCCACGTGTACTGTCGGTGGTACACGTTAAAATTGATCTTTCGGCCACGTGTACCACACACTCGTGATGTGATATATTATTTACCTACATTGACACTATGTGATAGCTTCTGAAAACGAAAGAGTTACTTATATATTACTAATGTAATGTAACTCTGTATGTTAATATATCAAAATATCAAATGGCCTCAACGACATGTCAGGTAAAATTAACTTGGCACCGAACGTATTAAGATATACATCGTAGAAGCGATGGAAGGAATCGCTATTCGAGGGTTGAGTAAGACCAGCGCATTAAATATATTGTCAATAATATAAATTTCCCAGTAACAGCTTCCAACTTAAAATACAGATTAATCGATGCAATAAAATAAACATTAAAATTTTTACATTCTCTGGCAGGTCCTTAATCGTGTACATGTTTTTGAATCGAGCTACGAAACAGACAGACCAATAAATTTAAATATAAACATGTATAAATGGAATTACACGTCGTTTAAGCGTATCCATGACTGTCGATTTATTCGAAACAAGTTTACGATTTATTTTAAATTCGTTACTTGTACAACTCAAATACCTTCACGCGGCCTATGGGAAAACAATTTCTGAAACCTGCATACCTGCACGTCGCTATGGTAATATCGACACAACTTTATTGACTTTTGTATTTATACGGACATATATTTAATCTCGCATGCATAAAATTTTATCGCATTTAAACTTCTTTAAGAAGTTGTTTTGCTTTTTATGATTTTATTATCTAGATTTATATATTTACCCAAGAATCCAATTACATATTTTGTATTCTTTCCTATCCAGAATTTGTTTAATCCTCATCGACATCGCGTAATTCACATAGAGTACAGTCTACACTAAACTTTTTAACCGCTCTGAGTATAGTCGCGTCAAACACAAATTAAGTTACATATACAAATTATTTCATATATTAGGGTGTACCAAATAAAACGACATTTTTTTTCTTCAAACTATCCTGAAATTTTGCCAAACAGTACTAAAACATATACTCTGTCAAGATCTAAGCCTTTAATATTGATTTTTAGAAGTCTCGAATCGATTTTTTAATTTCTCATACAATTAACATAGCAAAGATTTTTTTTATTTGGTTTTTTTTTAATTCAATCTAGGATTATGCTTCTGAAAAAATTAACTTACATACTTATAGGAAATTGAATAGCCTACAAAAAAGGTATTTTATTAGTTTTTATTAAATCCACTCCATTACATATAACCATCGAGACAAGTTAAGGATAAATGAATGCCAATTTTAGATTCCTATAATAATATTGTAGCTTTATTTTGTTTGTACTAAACTTTTGACCACATTACACACAAACCTAAACTTACGGCTACATTCAGAGCGGCAAAAAAAGGTTAATGATGACTGTATACACAACATTGTAACATTCATTTGATCCGGTCTTATTTGGATAGTCTAATTAATGCCTAAAGAAAAGCAGATTATGAACAATTTCTCAGAAGTGTAATTTTTGCATACAATACTTTTGATACGAGAAAAACTCACAAATTCAAATACCGTCATGATATCGTTTCTATATTTTAAGGGCTGGACCTCTGTTAACTTACTTCTTGCATTAACTATACACTAGTCATAATAGTTTAGAAACACAATATAAATTGTTAACACTAGACAATTGTCTAGAAACTGCATGAGACCTCCTGTAAGTTTAGCGTGCTCACTAACTTAGACCACAAAGTCATCTAACATCGGACGAGATTGTGATGAAATGCGAAAACTTATGTATCAAGCGGACGACTAGTCTACTATTCTAAGAAATGGCTAGTCCGTTCAAACGCTCCACAAGCGATAACACGTAATGACAAGTCATTAGTAAACGATAGACACGCCCATTCTAAAATAGCCACACAAGCGACTTACAAGCGTATTCAAAGCGTTGTCATCATAATGACACTTATTATTAATAATTTTACTCTATATAAGTCGTTGCACTGGGCCGTATGTCATTGTTGCGGATTAAATCCTTGATACACTTGCTTTTTACTCTCATACCCTTAAATAAAAATAAATTCAAATAAATAGATATAAGACAGTTTTAAGATAGATAGATATAAGAAGAAGTTTTACCAACCTGCTCCAATTTTCGGTACCTCGGTTTATTGATCTAAAACGACGGTGGCATAGACAAGAACCTGAGAAATAGGATAAATGCAGGGTGCATGAATTGGCGGAATGTGTCTGGGGTAACTTCTGATCCAAGAATGCCGTTGAAACTCCAGGCGAAGGATGTATAAAACTATAATAAGACCAATCGTGTTATATGGATCTGAGTGCGCTGGGCTACGAAAGAGACGGATGAGAAAATTTTACATGTGGCAGAGATTCGAATGTTAAGATGGATGTATGATATAGCCGGAATGAATAAAATTAAGAATGAGTATGTCAGAGGAATTTTGAAAACAGCACCAGTGACAGAGAAGTTGAGTAGTAATAGATTAGCATGGTATGGGTATATTATGAGAAGAGTAGACAGTCATGTAACAAGAAAAGTTTTAAATTTGAAAGTGGATGGATATAGGGTAGAGGTAGATATGGATATAGGTAGAGGACGACCGATAAAGGTGTGGATGGATTGTGTGAAAAATTATATATGAATAAAAGGTGTGAACACTGAGGTAACATCTGACAGGGGAGAGTGGAAAAGGAAAACATGTTGTGCCGACCCTACTTAAGTGGGATAAGGATAAGATAATGATGATGAACATCAATCTACTGCACAAACTGGATACATGAGTTAATATTAACAAATTATTGTAACCAACAAGTGATCTGGTATATCACCTTCAAACCGTTATAGTTTGATATGTAAAATTTTAAAACACGCTACAATGTTGACCTATACGAGTACATTAGCTGAACTCTGGCACCTAAGTTGTCCATCATCATTTGTGACCTTTAACATGACATCAAAAAGTGTTAAAACCCAATAACTAATTTCTTAAGTAAATCTCGTCCTCCATCAGTGACGTAACCGATTGAAACGGAACGATTCCACAAGTTTATCTGGAAACTACGATTGGTTTCATTATAAATATGACATATTTGTAATTCATTAATTTTTCCAAATACGTTAATCAATAATTTACATATGTACATTATAATTAACCATAAATATTTGTTCCGGGTATAGATTTTAACATGTTATTAATGCTATAAAAATCACGAAATTTATAAGATAATTTACCCATCCTAAAAACTTGTATTCTTAGGTAATTTATATACGAAGTAACGCGGTCACAAAACGTAAGCAAGTCACGGATATAACTCTTTCTATTATAGCCACGTTATAGAAGTGTAGATAAATATTTCACGATCGCAGTTATTTCGAAATTATATGTTAAATATTATAGCAAGTCGAAAAAATATTAATCATTTCGTTCGTATACTGCTAATATTTAATTTTTCAAACAATCTATTCAAGAACATGGACTTTAATCCTTTCTCGTTTATAGAAGAAAAATTATATAAATTATTTAAACGTACTTTATAATGAAGCATTTTAAATTTGTGACGTGACTTTTTGTTCCCCGATTGCTAGTCTGTCTATATATAATTCGTATAATATATATCATTCTACGCTGCATCTAGCTCATCAACATTCAATGAACGTGTTTCGAATAGAAAAAATGTACATAATTTTCACGTTACAATTTGTTGTATTCGTAACGTAACAATAACACAGAAGCTTTTACTAGATTTGATATATCTCTCGAGAATAGTCATTTATACTGAATGAGAGGTACCACATGTCGTCTTTTGTATCCTTAACAACGTACTTAAAATTGATTACTATTAGTTACTATTATACATATATATATCTCTCTAACATAATTATGACGAAAATAACTCTCAAATGATACGAAGCTATGTAATTTATATAACACTGATTATGTTTGAAACTCACACTGGTAATGAACAAAACACAATTCGTTTTCACTTTTAATTCGTTGCCTTTCCCATTTCATCACAAGCGGTAACTATAAGCGAATGTATAAACGAATCAACGGTAATATTTAATTAGGGATTATAGCGCTGTTTTCCTAAATATTCAAGTAATTGAACGTACAAATTGAGTAACACCTCGCTCTGTGCGATTATCTTTAATTGCTTTTGCTAATTTGTTGATTGCGTTTGATTATTATTGTAATGTTATAGCATATCGTTTAGTATTGTTTGAGCTGTTCAATTCATTGATTCTGATATAATATTATCAAGTAAATTAACTAATTACAAAACATACACCCGAGTGAACATAGATATTGACCGGGTAATGCTATAAGGTATACATACAGAATGACGTAGTCAGTAGTACCACGTAATGGTTTATTGACGTAAACGCCGTACGACCTAAACTCTAGGTCACAGTACGGAAAAGCGCCGCGCGTATGTATTGCAGTTTTATAACACCGTGCATCATAATTGTTATTATTTAGTATTTGTACATCCCTTAACATACTTTTGACCTATCCCTAGGAGCATTAACTTTTCTCTGGATGAAAGATACCTCATGTCTTTTTTTGTATCCCTGACAACGGCTATGCAAAATTTAACAACGAACAGTTCAGTAGGTAAGAAGTGAAAGCATAACAAAAAAAGAATTAACATTCGCTTTTATAATACTACTTTTTGCCCTCGGCTATGCTCGAAATTTGACCTAACCCCCGCGAAAAGTACTTTTTTTCTGAATAAAATCAAACTGGATAAAATCAAATCAACAAAAATCACATTTCAGTGATTTAATTATGTTATATTAAATTATTTTGTATGGATTTAATTTTTATAGCAAAAAAATACAGGTGACAAACAGTGGAAGGTAGAGGGTTGCGAAATAATTGTACATACTAAAGGTTGAAAAGCACTGATCTACACAATGTATGAGTTTATTATTTGTTATCTTAAGTTTAAAGACGGAATTAACTGGGTTCGATCGGTTAATATTTAAATATTCGTCTTTGTAGAATCGAGTAAACTTATTAACATATATATAACATCACCTGATATGCCATAAATTATATATTATATAGACAGGTCAATAAAGCTAGTACAAGAGGTGGTAATGTTTGGATGCGGAAGACTGAAGACCGAGCCTTGGAGGAGAACTATGTCCATTATTGACTGACCTATGATAAAAATGATGCTGAAACAAAATTATATATTAAATTCTTTTTGTGTTGTCAGGAACTACAAATATAATGGCAAAACGATAAATCGATCCATATTATATTTATACTTGAGTGTAGGTTGTACAGGAAATCAAACAAGTCAATCTACATGTAATTTATACGCACAATATAGAGCAAATAAACATCGTCGCTCGTCGTCAAATTTAAATATCAAACCGCCGATGGTTTAATCTTAAGTTATTTGGTATAAATCCGAAATTAAAAGAAAATAAATTATTTAGATATTACTAACAATAAAAACAGTTTACAATACATACTATTTTAAACCATTTGTATTGATTCTAAATTCTACACACATTTGCATGGTTTTTATTATTTCACTATGGCCGTCTGTGTGTCTGTTTGTCGTTTGTACGCGCATCACGTAAAAACTGCTATAGATGGATTTTGACGAAATTTAGCGTGGTGATAGTTTATACACCGATAAAACAATACAAAGCATTGTTATATAAAAGAGTCTAAAAATACTACTCAACTATTGAAAACACTTAACGATAATCTAAATAATATATTTTAGAGCGAATTAATATAAAGGGTAACATATTAAAAAGATATATGATTTATATAATATACTATATAACATGTACATTTGTTACCATTTACACTTATACATATGAGCATATTACTTTGTTTGCAAAGTATTAAATTCCCTATCATTTTTATCAGTCTTAGAACATATATCCTAAATTAAAACTGGTATTTTGACACAAAAAAAAACAATAAATCAATACATGTTATAAAACAAAGTCTTCCGCCGTGTCTGTCTGAATGTCTGTATGTTCGCGATAAACTCAAAAACTACTGAACGTATTGTAATGCAACAATAGATAGAGCAATTCACGGGGAAGGTTTAGGTATACAATTTGTTACAGTTTTTTTTGGAAATTGGTTGAAATATAATGATAATTGTTGAAAGAATCGAAAAAAGTCAAGCCTTTTAAGAGTTTCATGCACATAAGTATATATTTTTTTATTACCAGAGCAGGACAACGTCCGCCGGGCCTGTTAGTTAAATATAATTTCCTCTTCGTAATTGTCAAATTATAAATTATACCGTCTGTCATAAGCACAAAAGTACATAGTTTGTACTAATCGTTATTTTAGTGAACCAAAGTATTTTTATTCTCGTAAATTAAGAATTGTAGCGACATGATATCGTTGCTCCAAGTAGATTACTTATTCTCATTGCACACTAATTGATTATGTACATAAAATTGAATTAAGTGGTTCGCCCTGAAATATTTCACTGTGATAATCTCTTATTCTGAAATCAGGTATGTACTTAATTGAACTGGTAACAATTACTTATAAATGACAATATAATAAACAGATCTATACAACTGAGAAATATTGTAACACTAACAAGTGGTGAAATATAAAGCTATTAATTACTAGCTTTTGTCCGCAGCTTCGCGCGCGTCAATTTATATTTGACCTATTCCTGGGGAACAAAACTTTTGAATTATTATAGAATTCCACGATGATTGATTAAGGCGTGACAGTATAGCAAACAAACGCACATTCTCATTTATAATATTAGTAAGGAGTAAGGATAAGCATTTGGACACAGCGTTAGGACCTGCTAACACATGGTAATTTGACATTTATTCTGAAAAAATATACTCAGTAGCATAACTATAGAAAAGGTAGTGGTGTAACCAACCGTACTCGGGTCTCCTCAGTTAGAACTGAGAAAAAAGAAATAAAAATATATACGAATAATACCAACTGAACATTGAGAAACACAAAGGTCATACTCCTGGTAGTCCATACATGTGTTAAAATGAGTGAGAGGATCATTTAAATGTGACAAGTTGTGACATGTGTGGGGTGGGACTAGAAGGAGAGTCGTAAGTTTCATGATATTAAATGTAAATCTAAATTATTACTATAAACTAACTATAAACTTCAACTCTAACCTAAGAAAAACCTAAGCCTTAAGCGTTTAATTCATAAAACTGTTTAATTGATAACTGATTTTATATACAAGAAAACCGTTCAATAGAAATATGTAGACAAATTTAATAGTTTCTAAAAATATATGATGTTACACGAGGGAATTTGGTCACATTGTTATAATCATTTGTAACAAGAACGGAGAGGGTCTAAAAATCGTGACGTATGTTGTGTGTGAAAGTGTGACATAATGTATAGATGGCCCTATATCGTTTTTATAAGTTAATTTTTTTTTTGTTGTATTGTTTTATATCGTGCTTGTTATGTAAAACGTATCATAAAAATAATGACTAACGAGATACGGTTATTGTGAATTTAATAGCCGGACGGAGGTAGCAGTGATCTACGTGTTCGCGTGTTGAACCGCCATATTATTAGTTATTACGGCCCCATACTCACGTTACGCTAGAAATTCTATGTTACACAACAGTAACCGATTCCTATAATGACATTGTTATAACCGCAAATAACAAAACATTGTCCCGACGTTGGATGCAGTATTGTGAAGTCAGCAATCGTTTTGCTTTCTACACCATTAAAGTAAATTGTGTTCTGTTGATTAATTTATAATAATCTATCATCAACTCTTGAGTTAGGTGGAGTGGAAATACATAAGTGGTAACTATGCACCCACTTAGCGTTTATACCTTGAGTAACATTTTATAAAATGATAAATATGCTTCTAATACTTCTATAATATTGTTTTATACTGTAATGATTAAATATTACACAATTACAATTAAATTAAGCAATTTTAAATGATTTAGTTACAGCGAATCTCTTCTTGTGGTATTTACAACGTTGACTGTTGATAAATACGCTATTAGCAATACGTAATTAGCATTATGTAGTTAGCAATATAGTTTTTATTTGCTTACCCGTTTCCTATACTCAGACATAATACATACATTTTTAGCCATTAGATACAGTCTTTTTGGTAATAAGTAAACTGTAAAAACACTATTATCCAATAGTTAACACAGATCTTCAAATAACTTAACGATTTATTACAAACCAGTTAATATCAAACATAATAAAATATTAATATATTCATTTATATATAAAATGACGGGTTCGGGAAAACTATGACATTTTTAATATTCAGCATTTAATATATACCGATTTGATTGAAGTACTTAACCTTTACAGATTTATTGCCGATTTATGACCCAATAAAAATGTTTTTTTCTTCGAGATGATGAATATACACTATATATTTATCATATAACTAATGTACCTATTCGCGACAATATGTCGACATTGTTGACCTTTCAATTTATCATTCTCATGAATTTTAAAATACGAGATGTGAAATTAAGTATATTCAAGAAAAAAAATTAATTGACGGATATATCACGTATTAATTTAGATGATTATTTAAATTACACTGCTTATATTGGTTTAAGGTCATTGTCAAATAATGACCTCAAAATCTTATATATATATTATTATTTTTTTTAATTAAGAAATATGTAAATACTATTGCCACTAACCAGATGTCATTTAATATATAGCAACAAGTTTGTTTGAATCTATTCACGAAAATAAAATTGCATTGTCTATTATTAGTCTGGGCTCAGAAAAGGATAAAGCGATATAGACTTTTACACATTGTTGGACACATGTGAGGCTTTTCAGAGTAATATCTATGTTACATGTTTCTTTTCAATAAAAACTAAGTAGAAGTGTTAATATTTGGTAAAAATTAATAAGAACGGCAAAATATTTATTATTCGCATTCTTATCTTATTATATTCTATACATTATATAAAAAAATGATAGAGATCTGCCATTATGCGCGCATCACGCAAATCCTAGTGGATAGATTTCGGTCAATTAATTTTTCTTAATTCTTGGATACTTCTTCCCCATCTAAAGAGAATGTTATCACAATAGCTTCATTTACTATAAAGTTATTACACTTTTAAGAAACTACGACTTTTATAAGCACTACCCGTTGCGATGTGCGATGTGCGATGTGCGTTTCACTGTGAAGAAAAGGCGTTAGCGGCTTGCTACGTGTTCGCAGAATAGGTGAAGTAAACGGATAACATTCTTTACAAAGAAGTTTTATAAACAAAATATATTTTGTGCTTTCAATTTCTTTTATGTATTTTCTCTGAACATAAAATATACTGTTAAAATAATAAACAACACAGACGAAGTCTCGGGTATCAGGTAGATAAAAAACTGCGCACAATGAATTCAGATAGAAACATAGATTCCATAAAACTGTATAACCATTTTCATCAGAAAGAAGTCAGTCGTTTACTTTAATTGTTTTTAATTTAATAATGTAATTGTTTTTTCTTTTCACAGAATGCACGAGTTGTAATGACGATGAGCTCGGTGTCACGCGGTGGACAATGCCACTTCTCAAGACTGGCGAGAAAAGATACTACCTAGGAATATTCTTTAAGGTGAGTTTCCTTTTGACGAAATTAAAGTAAATAAAATACTTTAAGTTGTTCCCATCAAGGACGCAGAATAAATATCGCTATTTTTTCTAATTCCGCTATCGAATATAGATATTTTTTTCTACATATGGCATTCACGCTGATATTTATTACACTTTCCGAAACTGAAAGTGTTTTTAACTAATTTCAAAATATTGATGTTTGGGGTGAACAAAATACATCGAAAGATATTTTATACTACCTTATTGATTCGCAAATTAATACGATAAATGGGTTACTTTCGATGTTTAATGTTATGTAGACTTCTTACTCCATTCGATGAATGGAAAGAAAACGTGTGTTGTTACGATGATGTAAGTAATACAAGTTGTTTTAAAACAAATAAACCCATTCACTGGAGTTTATGTTTGAGCTTTTTGCCTATAATTGTAATACTTCATATCTATTAATAATGTCTCGCCGTTGTTCTATACTACCTTATTTTAATTCTAATTTAGAAATCACAGACATCTGAAAACTTAGGATGTAAAAGACTAGTTGAATAAAAATTAATGAATATATAATTGTTATATTTTTTTAGCTACATTTTATATTTTAATTTTATATAGTGATGCGTCGACAATAACGTATTTTTCTTTAATTTAATGCATTATAAGCTAACATAAGGTCAGAAAGGCACAATACACCAGACTGGAAAAAACATCGATGTATTTTTACACCCCCGTCTCTTGTAGTTATACTTACATTTTTAGTTATTCTAAACAATCTATTTTTTACTTTTTGATCATGGTCATAACCGATATATGTCAGATCCAAAATACACATTTGGATTTGTGAGGCACACATGCAGGGGACACATGTGTGGGTCACTAACTCACATATGTATGATTCGTTTAGCAAACTTAGCTCAGTCTGATTCCGAGCGTTACATTTAAGGTCACAGACTAAGCCAAAGTTCAAACATTTTGGCACCCTTGAGCTTGTTGCCATACGGCTGAGTGCCTAAAGCGCTCACCCAAGAGTGTCCGACGAAGCCGTAAAGGCCCGTCACACGATCAGCGTATAGCCAGTTCGAAAAATCAAACAACCGATATTATGTTAAGTGACACAATTTTCGAAGATAGAGTACGCTTGGTAGAATTGGATCTCATTATATATAGGTAGTTCTACACAACGTTGACGAAAGATTTGTAACTTAACAGTGATAACTAGCCAGATAAACATTACACGTTATGCCATCACAAAATGGTTGCATCACGGAATTTTCTCATTTACATTCATTGTTGGATCGAAGCGAACCCAAGCTCACTACCGCCACTTCAAATCGGATACAAAGTTCTTGTAATTTTATTTTTATATATGTACCAAAAAATGACGTGTGAATAAAATCGATGAAGTGTGTCGACCCTTGCGATATTATCCTCCGATTTAAATAAATAAAACAGAAATCAATGGACCTCGTCATTGTTCGTTGATTACGTGACTGATTACCACGAACTGCGCGTACGCATCTCTCAATGTCGTAATGTAAGAGCATGACAGCTGTACTTACGTAGGGTCACCACGTCTATTATTTTTATTAAAAGTATCATCTGCCCGGCCTAAAATTACTAAGACAATGCGAACAAATCTTCCCTTTACTGTACGACCATATAATAAAATAGAATGGCAATAATAACAAATGATTGTCAGTCTGTTAATTTTCTCAATATTTTTTAAGATCTCTCTGCTATCTTCTGTCTCACTCATTCACACACTTTTTACACAGAGATTTTGAAACCCAAATTTTCACTCTTTCGTACGATTAGTCAAACGTTTTCTATCATACAAACCTTGTCCTCATAAATGCAAACACAACAAAAAAAGAATTAACCAAATAGATGCAACCTTTTTGAAGTGATTAGCGTATACACATTCGGAAATTGATTTATTTTTATATAGTATTTCTTATTTATTATTACTTAAAATCTACAAAAGCTCTATCTATTAGTATCTTATTAATATATAATGTATTTATTAAAAAAAAAGTACTAAATTAACTAATATCCCCAAATTCCTGTAGACAAACTTGTAGACAGTCGAGGTAGATAAGTAATAATATTTTTTATTGTTATTATTTAACATAGAGTAATTTATGGTGTTAGTGTGTTAATGGAAAATATATTCAAAAATACCATGAATATTTTATAAAGGGAAACATTATACAAGTCATTATTTAGGCGACAAAGTGTTTGGAAATGTCGGCAAATTTGCAAATTTAAGGCATTTTACAGCAAGGTATACTCGTTTCTATAACTCGCTGTAGAATTTACATATAAAATACATATCATTATTATAATTAATTTCCATAATTATTTTCAACATTTCGAATTTACATAATTTTTATATTACTAAACAATTATAATCCTACGTTAAATATTAATTTAACAATAACGGTTGATGATATTTTATTCATCGACTAGTTAATTAATCAAATAACTACAATATAATTATTACAAATTTGCATTATATCTTTTATTTAATGTGTCGTGTCAACTAGAAATATTACAAAACAAGGTCGCTTTTCGTGTCTGTGTGTGTTTCCTCAGTTCTTTTTAAACATATAACAAATTTTTATACGGTTTACATGATTATTTACGCAGTTTACTCCGGAATGTTAATGTCTGTTAATGGTGACGTCTGGAAAATGACGGCCCTCTCTCCATCAAGCGCATCCACCTACAACGAATGTAACTATCTACGAGTATGTATATAACTATGTATGTTTGTATAAGTATGTGTTATATTATATTCGATGAAAAGATAAATCCGATCGAGCTTCTTGCTGGTTCTTCTCGATGACTGGGTTGTTTTCCGAACAGGTAGTAGCTTTGACGTTCATAAGCGCCTTCTCAGGTCATAAAATGAAGAACATATTTTTTATTAAAAAAAAATTGTTTATATTTATAAACCATGTATATTTTATTTCTATAAACTACAAAACCTTAATATATTCTAACTAATACATAAGAAGGAAGAAATTTTTGGGCGCCTACATTGCTGATGCTAGCTAAAACTCTTGAGATACATCAAAATAATGTACTACGGGACTAGATATCTTTAAAATGCCCACAAAAACTGACATTAATCATTATTGTCTTTTATATTTATGACTTTTTATTTGTTGCCGTTAACGTTTCTTGTGAACACTGCTGTTAGAAATAGTTAAGTAGGTATGGATAGTTCAATTATTTACACCTATATACCAATTATCATAGCCATCGGTTGAACGGCAATGGAAGTAATGTATTGCAGCGTTATGTAGTGATTAGTTATAATAAAATGAATACCATAAAGAACCTTCATCATGAGTTTAGAAAAATAAATTAGGATGCCGCGCATTTATAACAACCTAAATAAGTAGTACACAAAACCCCGTGCGACTCCCCACTTACACGCTTACGGATTAGACGAAACAAACAAACGATTTAGTTGCAGACATTTAGTTTTGACATTACAAACAGACATTTCCATTTTATTTATGTGTACAGATAATATAAATATGATTTAAAATCGTTGCAATAACACTATAAAGGCATTTTTTAGTTAGTTCAAAAAGCCAATAAGTGTTAATTGCTACACAACAAAGTGACAACCCGATATAACCGGTTATTTTGATCGTTACCTTGTAACTTTCTCCATCTGACAGGAGTGATAGTGTGTGGTTATAAAATGTATTTATTGTGTACCTTTGATATTAAAAGTGCTTCGCTTTCTTTAATACACTAACGGAACAGGTGTGTCTATGTATCTACTAAATTGCAAGTTAATGACAATTGAGAAAGTATTAGAAAATTGCTTTAACACTACTATGAATATAATTTACTGAGTAGACAGAAATAATTGATTTTTATTTTTCTTCCAATACATCTTCAATTAACTGAATGTCTAACTTAAAGTATTTAATTAGTTTAGAATTAATACTATATTGATCGAAATAGCGTCGCAAATAACCAATTATTTTAATCTATGTAAAAAAATTATAAGCGTCTGCTGTTGAGCGCGCTACAATAGTACTGGTTAATACTGATCTATTTTTAGTTTTACTCCTTAGACACATGTTTCTTATATTAAAAAAAAAAAGTGCGTGTATGTCCACGCGGAGCAAGTGAAACTTCTTTGTTTTATATGTATTAAATTATATACATGTGATATGAGAATTCTCATAAACTATATAACACTAGACTCAGAAAGATACTTATATATATACACAAATACATACCTACTTTACACTTAACGCGTAATGCATAACGCGTAACTAAATTTTTTCTCTACCGTGCCATAAGAAGTTGCACTTGAATGTCACGATATCTTCACTTAATATAGAGTTATTCAAGTTTCAAGGTGTGATTTTTGTAAACACAACAAAAGACGAAAAATTTTTTGTAAAGAATGCAGATAAAGTCTATCAATTAGTAATATATAAAAGATAAAAATGATTATCATATATTAATTACCCTTAGGAGACAGAAATGCACTTTTCAGTTTTATTGTACATTATTTTGAAATAACTCCTAATATTTAGGTACCGTAATTAATGTAAACGTTCAAAAATTCCTTCTTATAACTTTATTAGAATAGCCCGACTTTTTACTGTATATAAAAGTAATATACATATGTTATACATATAAACAAAATCGTTGCGTAGTTTGGAAGAACTAAGCGAACACACAGACAGACGTGAAAAACTACTTTATCTTATAATATTTATATATGTACCAGATATACATAAAAGAATTAAAATAATTATCTGAGCTCCAGTCTGAGGAAATCCGATAAATTATAAATATGAAACTACTGATTAAAGAAACGATTTTCAATAATAACACAAACTTAGACTATGTCCTTAACTGGCATGCTACTCAGAGGAAATTGATTGTGCAAGAATTTAAACAAGCTGTAGGAATTTGAATATATATCCTTACTAATATTATAAATACGAATGTGAGTTTGTTTGTTTGTTTCGCTTTCACGTTTTAAATACTCAACCGATCATAATGAAATTTTGCATACATATTGTCAAGGGCACAGAAATGGGATATAAAGTACCTTTTATCCAATAAAAAAATATACTGTTCCTTAGGAATAGGACAAATGTACATTAAAAAACATAAAGACGTCGAGCTGTTATCCTTTGTCGAAAAATCAGGAAAATTGTAAACGTCGAACCGAACTCGTTCGACCGACATAACATAACAAATCGGAAGGCTATCTATAGTGCTTTAACAAAAAGTAAGAAAAAATCTTAATCCAAGAATTTTGTTTAATAAAACTAAGCTTAAACATAATATTTTGGAAAGAAATTTCTTTATGTAAAACGTATGTGAGCACTAATAAACGATTTTCGAAAATTCAGTCCACAAAGGCGTAGAATAAAGTTATAGTTGTGTACATGGGTATTATGATAATAAATACTTACGATAGAATCATAATAATATACTCAAATATTTACAACTTCGCAATAACTTAATGTATTAACATATATTTTGGTATAACACAGGCAGAATATATTAAACAAACTATTAATGTATTGAATTAATTCGTAGAATGGTTATTACAATTAGGGTAGCCACTCGGACTTTATAACTTTGTACTCTGTGTGAATAATAAAGGACGTTAAAATAATATGTTTCACATATATGATTGATGAATCCTCAAATAGCTATTGATAGTAATTTAAAACAAACCTGAATAAATAATCTGTTCCCACTGATATATTACTACATACGTTTTTTTGACATAACCTATTTTCCAATCATAAATTACTACAAATAACACACTTTATTTGCTTAAATAAAACGTAACACCCCTCATTACTAAAACACTAGTCGTAGACAACAATACATTTTTCGAAACTAATACATATATATACGAATTAGAATCATCTAGAATATTCGACGTAATGTAAATAGTAATTGTTTTGAAATTTGAACCTTCAACCTATGATGTACTTACGTTTCAAACACCTAGAAATCTAAGCTTATTTAATTTGTACAATTTATTTTATCAATCTCTCAGATATCCTCACGGTGACTGTCTTAAGCATCAGCTCATAATACTACTACCTAAATTGTAGTTGGTAAAGAAACATAGTAGACATAAATATGTAACAGTTACAACAACTTCATCTTCTTTGGTATCTTTAATCATTATTACAACCTCGATTAAGTCATACTTTAGTTACATTTAATTAATTATTTTACATAAATAAGTAGTATTTTTGGTATATCGTTTATATTCATGTAATGGAGTCTTGCTATCTTATGAATAAATAAAGAATAATCAAATACTTCCTAAGTCTCATCATGGTCATCACAAGTAATATATTAAAAAAAAAGAAAAAAAAAAAAACATTTCTTTCGAGTGACTGAACAGATTGATCTTAATTTCTGATATATTTTCTATTATTGATTTGATTTGATTTGAATATATTTAAAAAAAAAAGAAAAAAAAATATTTCTTTCGAGTGACTGAACAGATTGATCTTAATTTCTGATATATTTCCGGGGTTACTAATAGCTTCTGTAAAAAGAAATTAAAAAATATTATCGCTTTATAAGATCATTGAAATAAAATTGTTTTTGCCTTTTTTATATATTGTGCTTTTTTTTCGAAACCCGATTAAATTAGAGATTTGAAACGTGCAGGACCTTAGTACCTTAATAGTTCCTACATATCCCCTAAATATCGTTTAAATATATTTATGGGGCCGGTTCACTAGGCTTATGTCCCTACGACCTTGTTAACGGACTTCTTTAACTGCTATTTACGGCTTCTGTCATTTAAACCAAACAGTTAATTCATTGTGAGGTATGAATATTAACATTCAGTTACAAATTAGCAATCACATTCTTCATCTTGGTGAGAATCGTTCATTAATACGACTCCCACCCAGTGGATGAAAAAGAAGACTATTTGTAGGTGTTCTACATAAATTAAATTCCAAATCGCAAATAGGAAAATGAATCCATATATTCACTATTTTATTTCCTAGATAGTATAAACAAGTATGAGTCAACTAATAAATTAATTACATCCTTCGTGGACATGTGAAAGATATTTTTAGTGACTATCTTACCAATCGACACCAATGTGTTAAAATAGAGGACCTAACTAGTGTTATTCCACACTGTTCCATATATTTCTATGCAGATGATACTGCGATGATCATTGATGATGGATGCACTTGGGAAGATGTACAAAAGAATGCGGAACATGCCTTGGAAATCGTAATGAAATGGTTATCACCAAACCTACTTACGCTAAATGTATTAAAGACAAATTTTATTACATTCTCCTCTTGTAAGTTAATTTAACCCAAAAATGATAGCTTCAAAACAATTGCTCACAACTACAACAAAACATCTCATATTGTTTTATGTAATTGTGTTCCACTAACACGAGTAGATTGCACTAAATATCTCGGCATCTAAATAGACAGCACTTTTACATGGAAAAGGCACATTACTAGTTTGATAACTCGCACGAGAAAGCTCATATATATTTTTAGAAAATTAAGATCTGTTGCACATACCACATAACTTCGCATGGTTTATTATGCCCTGGCTCAATCAACGTTGTCCTATTACGTATGTGACTGGGAAGGTGCATGTAAGACAACTATGTTTCAATTGGAACGAGCTCAAAGAGCTATCTTAAAGGTTATGCATAAAAAGCCTTTTCTATGCCCTACCACTAAATTATTTTGTGAGTGTAAAGTTCTATCTGTAAGAGATTTATTTGTGCTGCACACAGCTGCTACTAAACATACTATGTTATCCTACTCCTCATCCTTAAATGTAAATCGGAGACGTGGCCGTGTTTGTAAAGCAGAACCTCACCGGACTGCTCTTGCAGCACGACATTTTTGTATTCTGGGGACCCGAATCGAAATTTATAAGATTAATAAAGAGATTGATATTTTTGGTCATCCGAAGTACATAGTAAAAAAAATGATTAGAACATGGCTTTGCGGCTTAAACTACTCTGAAGTAGAAGAACTTATTAAGCCATAATATGCGGCACGCATAATCCTTGTGTACATTGTACACACACATGCAACCACATGTACACACAAAAACACACACACCCATAAATACACACAGTCACTCACTATAGCGCACTAGTACTTTTGATCTAATTAGAGTTTGTGTATTTCATTCCTACGGAGGGCGTTGATATCTATGATACAGTTTAATACTAGTACAGATATCAACGATAACTATTACTGGTACCTAATATATGTTATGCCTTACCTGATATTATTAAGTTTATATTTTTTTGTGACTCTATATATATCTTTTTTCTATAGAATTAGTATTTGTAACCTTATAGATTAAGTACCTGTGTCATTTTTGTCTTGTTTTTAATAAAAATATTATTATTATTACTTCAGATATGAAATAGCACAAGAAAATATCTAAATTTGCTTAGCTGAATACCGTTCGAAAACTGCCTTTAATGCAACTTCCCACGTTCTAGAATATCAGTTGCGAGAATCAATGCGCCGGAAATTAATACACCGTGCATCAAAAATTATGTACAACTATCAGATGTTTACGATTTCGTTCACGTGAATAAACCTTTTGATGTTCCACGGGAATTACGTTTTTTTACACTTGTTTGCCCACAATCTCATGTAATATTCTATGACGGTGTCGTAAACACGTAAAGCTAGAGGAGAGCTAGCTCTCAAATATAGCTGCCGTAACACACCAACAGGCGCCTAGTGACATATTTTCAACTTGAGGATTCTAGCCATCCAAGCGGACCAAGAAAAAGCTCTACTATATATTATGGTTTCATCACGGTCTTTTCCTTCACCGAAAGCTCTGAATCAGTTGCGAGAATTCGAACCTACGGCGATTGATGCGTTGTTTCACACGCTATAAGATGAGCCATCATTTCTTTACAGTACTTTTTATTTATTTTAATGTTATTTTATAATACTCCGTGACCTCGGCGTGCAAAAGCATAATGATATAGCCTTGAACTTTCCTTAGGTCCTGTTCTATATTAATCTAAAAACTGCATTGAAATTGATTCAGTAGTTTAAAATGTATGATTCTGTTTCATATCCTGGTTCTTTATACTATATAGTTTTGATTTGTGTAGTGCTTTGTTCGTGTTCAGGTTTTCAGATGTTTTATTTAATTTTATATAATTGGTTTTGTATTTTTATTATTTTATTTATATTTGGTACTTCCCACTGGATGTTATCGAATCTCAAAGGTTATATTATTTAAAATCATTATTGCCACATTATACTGCAGCATATAGCTCAACAGGAAACCATCAATGGCGAAATGCTAGCAGCTACCTTTCTTTTTCTACATTCATTTGTTTTTATGTATTATTCCAACAATAATCTTTCATTTTATTTCTTCATTCTGAAAACTCCATTACGTTTAATCTTCCTGACACTAATCTTCATGTCCAAAATTTTTCTTCTTATAAGATATCACCTAATACCAGGAGTACTGTTAGAATTTTTTCTATCGCCTACTTTCTAGATTAAAGTTTGAAGAGCTATCTACGTTTTTATTGCACCATTAGGAGTCACGACTCTTAAAAAATTCGAAAGGCTATAAATAAAACCCACAATTACCGGATAGTCTTGACAAATAACTAATATAATAAAAGTTTACTTAATGCTATTAGGAATAAATTACTATTATAAAACTATTTTACGCAATTTATCTTTCGTCTTCAAGAGTGACTTCACTGTATCTGATGGTAAGCACAGTGCAATCCAAAAACAACGATGACCATCAAGAGATTTACAATCCATCAGTCAATCGAGCAAATGATACGAAGACACTAGTAGAAGTTATATAACCCTTCCTCTGGAATGTTCTAAGAGAGTAGAGGTATTCGTACTTTTTGGTAAAATGGTAACTTTTAATGGTAACTAAAGTCCCAGAGGTCCTAATAAACGTATATCCCTATGACGTCAGCGAACACTGAATCCATTACGTATATACCGGAAAACTAAAAATGCGATACAATAAAGTGGTATCGTCGCTGCTTCTTGATATCGTTCATGTGGGTCTGCGTCATTAGATATTGAAAGCGAGTCACCAATTATAAATTTACTCTTCTAGAATTATGAATAGAATTATGATATGTATAATGTAATAAATTTTGAATGATAATATGATATGACAGATTACCAGATGCCTCGGGTGCTATATATACGCCGGCTTCCCGAAAAGTGAGCAACCAATAGACAGTTTCTATCATAGGTTTATTATAATGTATGGTAGTCGCTGTCCAATCAGGTATAGATCCCTCTAATCACTAAACATACACTCGTTAAGCTCGGAACGTGACACACATCATGCTAGTATTGCGGATGGTACACCTAGCGTGGCTGCAATCAAATTTGATAATATTATAGTGTTCTACGAAGCGGAAAATCTATAGTACAGTAATCAATACACTAGAAAAGTTTATACAACGCATTATGAATACAATTTCATAACAATTAATACAATCTACGTGACTATGAATATTGATCAAGTTACCCGGATGACGTAATTGTAATGTTTATGAGAAGAGTATAACATATTTATTTTCATCTGTTGATATCAATATTGCAAAAGAATATTCCTCCCGTCACTACGAATTTTAAGATGGATGAAAATAATAACTTACTGCTTCGCGCCACTTTTTAGTTTTTTATCGACTCCAAAGGCCCGTTTCAATTACATTTAGGGTTGTCAACTTTTTGAAGTGTCACTTTACAAAATAAAATTTTCAAAATTCAGTTATATACCTAGTAAATCTTATTAAAAAGTTGAAAAGTGAAAATGGTGATAATGTTTTTCATTTAAATTTCTATTTAAAATTGTAGGATGACGATTCATATTCACAATTTAAAATAATACATTTTTTCTTTTAGGAATAGATCATGTAGGTTCGTTAGTTGACGTAAATTCGAATCGCAGCAATGAACTGGAGCTTTCGGTAAAAGAAAAAACTGTTGTGACACAATAGCATGATGGTAGAGCTTCTTCTAAACTGGTCTGCCTAGTTACCACCCACATCTATTGTCAAGCACAAATAACTTTGTTCTATCAGTTACACCTAATATTCAGCTCTCCGTTAAATCTCCAAGCTTAACATCTTAGACCGTATCATCATTTAACGTCAGATGACATTGTGATCAAATGATAAATCTGCAATATTCAAAAATATATTGAATAATTTTAGAAAAGAATATCGTTACAAGACAGGGCGTTTCCAACATATTAATTAGCAATAACTATAAGATACCTCTTACAGTTCAACGGTCTCCTTGGACTATACGATGAATATGTTACGATAAATACATCTTGTGGTAACCCTGTAAACTTATTGTCTGCATCAGGTACACTTATAATAACTTACAGACTAGCAATCCCACTGCATTCTGTCTAGAACTTTCTATACAACTGGTTGTAAGATTGCAATTTTTTAATAACCAATGCTGTTAAAATAACTTCTATTGTTGTTGAAATGACAATAGATTCCAATAGAGTATATAATAATTATGTTTTTTTAACCATTTCTATCCATTGTCTTAGAACGTAGTAATGTGGTATTGAAAAATACCTATTGAATTCGCTAATTATTTCTCCTGTTTCGACAATTTAACAACTTGTATACACAGTTATTCATTTTTATAATAAGAATTTTCTAGCTCGTGAGTCTTTCAACACGAATCCTGCGAGAATTGCCTTACCCATTAGTTTAGAACAAAATAGATTTAATACATTACTCATAATTAATAACTTTCAAGTATTCTTTGTTCAGTTTAATATAATTTACAATATTTATTTAGTTCTACCATAGAAGTTGGACAAGGTAGCCTTATTAAATATAAATCAAAATCATCGAGAACTTAGCATAAAAATAAATTATTTACAAAATATATATACACTCATAATTATGTAATTCCATAATAAAGCGTTCTAGGATTTTTAGTTACAATTTTAAAAACAAGTGTATTTTTATTTATATAATTTTTAGGCAATTTGGATACCTATAAAGTTTTGGTGAAATGTAAAAAGTAACAGGGTCGTTATCTCATAAATCGTTCATAAAAACATTATTTTATTGTAAAGGGTAAACATTTCCTTCCGACTACATACTTTGGGTTTTAAAAAGCGCCATTTGCTTTATACAAGCTTTAGGTTAATATAATTGCATAGCTGTCATTTTAATTTTTTTATTACGTTTATTTTCCATGCACTAGTTGACAACCTGATAAAATGTATTAATTTTTTATCACAGATACTCGTCATAACCTATAACAAAAGTATGTGATAAATTTATTCTGCCTCTCACTAATTTTTACTTGATAATATATTTCGTATTCGTAAACTTAGCAATTACTTTTTGTACATTTATGGTTTTCTTCTTCGATTTTATATAACGTTTAATGTATATTTATGAGTCATATCTAATGTTTTAAATGAATGTTTGAAAATATCTGTTTAGTGGGTTTAAAAACTGAATTAATTATTGTACATTGTAACGTTTATTCTTCACTTTTCAATTCGGAGATAATAAAGTCTTATTTTGGTCTCGAAATAAACATATGAAATGCTGACTATGCATAAACAATATTTCCATTATAAATACAAACTATTAAAAACGTTATTGTTTCTTACACACGATGACAAAATATCCGCAGTCGTATCTAAAATAATTTATTAATGAAGTCGTTTCTATAAACATATAATTAGCTGACCTTATTTAATGCAATAAAAACAATTATACTTATTACTGCATTTTCTCATAATAATAAAATCGTTATGCATTCGTAATTGTACAACAGATAACGAATCACTGTACAGATTATGTAATGAAATCGACTAGTGGTTGAATGTAATGGAATTAACGCTATTTGTTACCAGTAACAATAATCGCGACTAATGTTATTCCCATATCTGCATGTATCGGTGCATGTATTCATGGAGTTTTGTATATGGCCGCAATAAATTAAGGTATGGGAAGACATTATTATCATACATTACGAACTACGCGAAGTATCGCACTGTGTGGCGATAGACGCAGCACGATAATTGGGTACGTGGTTTATACATTCACCAAAGGAACTTACGAACCGCTAATTTCAATATATAAATTATAATAATAATCGTGTCGCAGGTGTTCATGAAGCGCGGTGATTACTTACCATCAGGTGACCCGTCTGTTCGCTTGCCTCCAATAGTATAAAAAAAAAATGATAAAAGACTGGGAATGTATTTTTGTGCCCGTTTATCGAAATTATTTTTAGATCAGTTCTAGCGCGACAAGTACGTGAAGTTTCGTCATGCAGGTAGAGAAATAGCATAGTATAAATACATAATTTTATTTGAAATCTTACCTGAAATGTATATATATGAAAATGTTGTTTAACAATGTATGTCAGTATATGTATCCGACATGTGAAATAATTAAAATTGAAATTCTATAAATAAAGAAAAATGAATATGAAACAGGTGTAAACATCGATGCTCTAACAACATTGTTTCTTATATAAAACTATATAAATTAATTAAGATATTGCAAGATGAGATGAGATGAGAGTTAATTAATGTTTAGTAATGGATTTTTATACATAATTCTATCTAATTCAGTATCTTTTTAATTAATCATAAAATTAAATTCAAACGTTGACTCAAGTACAAACAGAGTGGTGTTCACTATATCTTCGGATGATGTATATACTAGTTAATCTTGTTTCAATAACAGTGAAAGTTGGTCTGTTTTAGTTGTTGTGCAGGTGTGTCTATATTGAATACGTTAAATTGTGGTAGAATATAATAAAATGTATACTGTGTCGCACTGAATATAACAATCTACGCAAGACACAAATGTAGGTACAATAAATGTATAATTCTATATATATATATATTGACGGATGAGAGAAAGCTACATGTGGCAGATATGCGAATGTTAAGATGGATGTGTGGTGTAACCAGAATGGATAAGATTAAGAATGACTATATTAGAGGAAGTTTGAAAATAGTAGCAGTAACAGAGAACTTGAGAAGTAATAGGTTAGCATGGCATAGGTATATGAGAAGAGATGAAAGCCATAAAACTAGAAAAGTTTTAGGTATGAAAGTGAACGAATATAGAAGTAAAGGAAGACAGAAAAAGGTGTGGGGAGATTGTGCGGAAAATGATATGTATATAAAAGGTGTGAATATTGAGATGACATCTGACATGGAAGAGTGGAAAAGGAAAACATTTTGTGCCAACCCTACTTAGGTGGAATAGGGGTAAGAAGATGATGATAATGATGATAACATTGAGACTACTTAAAGATAAATAAATGGCAATTTTAGATCCCTATAATAATGTTTATCTTTGTTTTGTAAGTATTACACTCTATACTGTATTAAGAGCGTAGACAAATAATACAATATATATATACTATACCCATTTTGCTAAAACTATTATTTTGTTATTCCTAAAATATATTATTTTTGGCTACAAATAATAAAAAACGCGTACTGTGCCTCTGCCACAGCCAAGATACTAATTATATTCAATTATAGATTAATACATTATTGTTCAATTAGAATCTTTTTTCGCTATCTATACTCCCGTCCATAGAAAGGGTATATTCTACAAGTATTTTCGCAACAAAGAAAAAATGTGTAAAATGGTATTTTTGTTTACCTACAAAAAAACGTATTAGTCGTACTTCGCTCAAACTGTAGGATGCAGACTTTTCTCCAATTTGTGTTTTAATTGGATGCGTCCTTTTTCCTTACATCCGTTCATTATGAATCGACTGAATACTTTTGTTTGTATAACGCTAACTTTCTAAACAATAACAAAAATTAATTGTAATTCGCTTCTACATATACATTTAAATCTCCGAATCTGTTCTTTGTCTATTTAATAGACCTATATCGTTTTGCCTAAATGAGCAAAAAAAAGGTCCCAAAAAAATATTACTTTTAATAAACATCTAACGAAAGATGCAATATATACATATACAATTGTTACTTATAATGTAAATTAATGCGATAATAGCTGTTTTGAAATTACTATATTTAACATTATTATATATCTTACAATAGAAAATGCTCAATTTGAAACCTGCGTATCCATCTACTTCCGAATTAATTGGCTAACCATTAGCAAGTCCTCGTTGAATTAATTGGTTCTGCCATTCTACGGGTTTTCTTACTTACGCTACGATGCATATCAGTTCCTGTATACCCATTTATACTACGAAAAACCCGAGTAGGATTTACATTAAATTTGCATTAACCTAGTTTTTTTACTTACTTTTACATGCTGTTCTCGTAATAAGGCTTCTCACAGAGATACCTTCATGCGAGTCGCATAAAATGATTTGCAAATTTCTTTAATCTTTGTTTTGGTTTTAACCAAAGCCAAATCCACATAATATGTCTAAGATCAGCATAAATGTCAACAACTTGATTATCCATTTGGTTTTCTTCTGTTATTCCTACTAAAAATACATAAAAAATTTGAAATTGTTCTTGTTACAGGCAAACTGGTTCAAAGCTCAACAATACTGCAGATTCCATGGAATGCATCTCGCCTCCATAGCATCTCAGCAAGAGAATGATAAGCTTGAACAATACGTTAAGGATTCAGGTATGTCTTCACTAAATTTTGCGTTAATATAGTAATTTACTATAGTACTCGGTTTTTGAATTGGCACTTCGGGGAGAAGACCGAGATAGTCAGTTAAATTCTGTTTCGTATAGCGTTATCTTTGTCTATCACAATCATTGCGATGTGTGATAGAGAAAACGCTTTATAACACAGAAGCAAGCTTATCTTAGCCGTACGTCTCACTCTTCTCTCCGTCACGCCAAATGAAACGCCGGGTACTATACGTTGGCAAATCTGAAGTAGTCTTAGATAAGAAGATATAATGTATCTATTAAAAAAAAAATTAGCATTCGAAAACGTTAGTGTCATTGAAATAACCAGTTTCAATAATGAAATTTGAATAACATTGAAATGATACGTTACAAATTAAATCATCTGGTCTTGAAAACAAAATTTATATACAAAGTTGATTAGTCAGTGGCCATAGGTCGACATTCATATCGTAGATTTCAGACTGGTTTTAAATTGTGAAAGTTAAATAACATATTGAAACTTCATGGCCAAGAACGAGGAATAATATAGTACATATTGGAAATCCAATCTTTCATTATTTCGTTTCACTCCGCTACACCTACAATAACGCACTTGACAACTTTGTATAATCCACATACTCGACGGTAGCACTGATACTAAATGTAACGTGTACTGAAATTAAATTAAATACTCATAGTATACAGAAGAAAACATATTAAAATAAAATACACTAAAGCTTGTAAGAGTATTGAATCCTTACTTTCTTACTTTAATATCATAAATACAAATGTGATTTTGTTTGGTACGCTTTCAGTTCTTAACTACACAACCAATCATCGTGAAATTTTGCATACACATTATCAGGATTACATAAAAGGACATAGAGTACCTTACATTCTGAAAAAAAAAACTGTTCTCGAGTATTTGTACCTTGAAAGTGCATGCAAAATTTCATGAATTTCGGTTGTGTAGTTAAGCGTGAAAGCGTAACAAACAAACTCATACTATCATTTATAATATTAGTTAGAAGGTAAGGTAAGGTTTAAAATCATATAGAGTAATCGGTTTTATCATAATATTTTTTTAGGCTACGGTCGCGAGCACTTCTGGACATCAGGCACCGATTTGGCTGAAGAAGGCAACTTCTTCTGGATGGCAAACGGTAGACCACTTACATTCGTCAACTGGAACGCCGGGGAACCTAACAACTTCAGATACGAAAATGGAGAAGAAGAAAATTGCCTGGAACTCTGGAACAGAGACGACAAAGGTCTTAAATGGAACGACTCGCCGTGTTCTTTCGAAACATTCTTCATCTGTGAAGTCCGATCGGATTGATGACGTAGTCATTAGGGTATTATCTTCTCGTGTGATACAGAACTAGTGTGCTAGATGACACCATTTCAAAATCCGTCAATTTGTAATATTTTAAACAAACCACCGAACCGATTTATCAGGGCAAGAATTGCTTTATTACAACATTCTGATAAAAAATCATAACGCATTTGGAATCACCGGATTAACTTTATTTTCTAATATTGTCGCATTTTTTTTTATTTCAATATCATGAAGCTTTAAAAAATGCGATAAATTGTAAAGTGTGTATTGTTTTTTTTATTAATTCAGTTTACATATAATAATAGATTCTCCATTATTTTAAGAATAAACAATATCACAGTGATACTTTTTATTTTGTAAGTAGCGACCAAAGCGCTAGGTTTTTTAAAGTATCTGAACAAAGGATTTTAATCACTTTGTTTGAAATACAAATTCGATGGAGCCTTTACTAATTTCTATTTTAAATATAACCTTCAAGTCAAACTGTATTCTGAGAATTTATAATGACATTTTTATATATATATTTTAGAATCGCGATTACAATATCAAGTTGAATATTTTACTTTGTATAACGGATAGGCGCAAAGTGATTAGTTTGGTTATTTATTATATTACATACTCATGCGACTAAACTTTGGTCGTTGAACTTTAATACTCTTTTTTATATTTTTGCATTACGGTCACTGCCTTATAATGTAGATAAACTCTGAGCTAATGCTCAGGACACTTTGTGTCCATAGTCAAAAATAGTTTATAAACAAAGTTACCTTAGATTTATATGTAAATAGTTTTAAGTGCCAACAATAAATTTTACATGAAACCGAACCCTGACTTTCATTTGCATAAAAAACTATAAAATGCTAAGTGGTCATATAAATACAATTCAGAATTTATTGACGACAACAATATATTATTCTCTTACAGGTTGAGTGAACGACCGATATCTACATTATTCTATAGGCAAAACAACGTTGCTGTTTTTATAAAAAAACAGAATGACGCAATATAAAAAAATATTGTATATTTTAAACTTTGCAACATTCTAAGGGTATTTAACTCGGTAGCACTGTAATGTTTTTCAAGTATATACGTGTTTTTATTATATTGTGGTATAATTATGACATCTATGTATGTATAGATAAATAGAATAGGAATAAATTCTACATGAATACGTACGTACGTATGAATAGTGTCGTCATTGATATAACTAAGGGTAGTTCTTATACATTTACAGTCCGTTTTTTTTGTTTTTCATTAGGAATGACAGTTATTATAGAACAAGAACGATGCTTAAAGAACTGAGTACCTTATTGCTGAATTTCGCTCTTTTTAGGAATTTGTTTTGGTAGTTTCGTACTTCGATGACCGCGAGTTTTTCAGAAATCGTGTCCATTTATTAATATAAATTGATAAAACACTATGGGGTGACGGTGAAAGGAAACATCGTAGAAACCTGAACCTGAAAGATGTTCTTCTAGTACTAATGTATTTAGGAAAAATATGAAACCGGATTTCTCGGACTGTGAAATCACTAATACATCGTGGGCTATCGTAGTGATAATGCCCATACTTTCCTTCACGAAGAGGCCTTTAGCCCAGGAGTGGCACTGTTACAGTCTGGGATTATTATTATTAAATTCTTGTTGATATCAGTTTTTTATAGGTGACAAATCATTCAATTTTGATTGTGATTGGAAAATACCTAGTTACAGTCATTTTTTTTTTAATTAAAAAAGGGAAATTTCACATTAAACAAAAATATTGTACTTTTGAAATGTAAGGGTGTATGTCAAAATAAACTTATTTCTACTAACGCTCTTGTGCTTTTAAAATACATAAACCATAAATTACCTTGATTTGCCAAGTTGTGAAAGAAAGCGAGAAAACTACACGTTTAAATTTTGGCGACGATAAAAAATGTGAATACTGTATTTTGTTAGGAAATTTTACCCTCGCTCTGCGAGCCTACGAACGAGTGTGTCGTCTGTTGGAACTTTATCAGGAAATTTCATGCGTTGTCAGGCTTGTAAGCTATATATGCTAATGCGATGTATCAGACTGAAGCGGTAAATGCGAACGGGTTATTTGAAAACAGTAGAGGAGATGTCTCAATGAATACCGTTTTGGCAATTACTGTGAATATAATTCGAAAAATTATTTCAAATTCTTTGATAGGTTATTATAATTATAGATATTGTTTCTCAGGTTTTCCTTGTAATGTGATGGTGAGTTACAATAACAATGAGCGTAACTCTATCGAAAATACTAATATCAAGAGATTACTTTCCTATAAACCTACAAAGTTTAAAAACTGTTTCGTTAATTTTATTTATAATATAAAATGATGGAATACAACCTATAACACTTGAAGAGAACGTAGGTTTCTGACAATATAAAAATGTTTTGTAAAATATGATCAAAAATATAAACATAATGCGGGCTTTATTCTGTCGTTTCATCACTGAATATTTTGTTTAATTTACTTCATATTGAGTAGTACTCGTTTGTTTTCAATTATATCATAAATGAATTAAGTAAAGTAAAAATTATTAAACAAAAACTACAAATAAATTAGTTACTGGTTTATGTAGGTAGATGAGAGTTATTTTATATTTAACTTTTATGAACACTTCATTATTTATTCGGCGCCTGATATTTTCTTGAAGCAATTTAACATATAAACAAGTTATGTTTACTCAAGTAATTTTTCATATAAGTGTGAAGTATTTTAATTTTCATTAGCTTCGACACTAAACATAATCAGCTTTATTAAATTACCTTTTCCTTGTATTGACGCATTTTATCGAGAACAATAAAAATTTTACGTTCCTATCTGAAGTTTACTGATTCAAACTAGCTAAGCCTAGTTCGGTTTTTGTATAAATAGCTAGCTAGCTCTCGAATCTTGTACTCCCTTTTTTCCAACTACATTTTAGTCTATACTAATTATTCCTTCATGCTCGTAGTTTTACATTCAATGCTACAAAGTTAAATGTAGAAAATGCTTTTACTTTGTAGTTCACCCGAGACGATCCGTGGGCACAGTTATTACATCAATGTAACCATCATCATCATCCTCTTACCCTTATGCTAGCTAAGTACAGTCGGCAAAACATGTTTTCCTCTTCCCCTCGGCCTTGTCAAATATCATCGCAATATTCAATTTCAAATAGTACCTTTTTTGATCATCAAAATAAATAAATTTCTATATAGTATGTCAACATAATATAGAATTTTAAACATACAGATGTGTAACAAATAATTGGGATTTCTTACGAAAAGCCTTTCTGCACATCGCTGTCGTTGCTTTCTATAGCGCTGTGTGAACAAAAGCGCATATTCATTGGATATAATAGAAAATAATTACTACATAATAAGCACCGTGACGTCATATATTTACTGAACCAATTTTTACGAGAAAATTGTCTATTTATCATAACGCAGTCTGGAAAACAGGGACGCGGACTCATTGCAACCCAGTCACGTATCGTAACCTAGGTATCGAGAGATTCACGCCGCATCTGGGAATCCAAAAAACCTGTTACAGTGATTTATTCTGAAAGACATGTGTAACGAAGACTTACAGGATTTCGTAATCTTTCTTTTGTTTTGTGCTTCATCGCCTTACGATATATAGTAAACATAAGTTAGGTATTTAAACCGTTTTTTAAGTAAAAGAATAGGGTCCACAATAAGTTTACAAAGTACGTTATCGATTTGCCAGGTAATAAGTTCAAACACCGTACGAAAAAAGTTTAACTGTCTATATATTAAATCTTTACGTAAATAATAGTAATGTCTATACATC
This sequence comes from Antheraea assamensis, assembly GCA_035772565.1. Taxonomy (NCBI): domain Eukaryota; kingdom Metazoa; phylum Arthropoda; class Insecta; order Lepidoptera; family Saturniidae; genus Antheraea; species Antheraea assamensis. The sequence continues at coordinate 201,166 of JAQQSE010000144.1, forward strand.
CTCAAAATAACAAACACCTGTATAGTTTTAATAAAAAATATCTATATAAATAGGAAGACAAAACAGTTCATTACTTCTACTCTCTTTCTCAACTGTTTGTTTAATAGCCATTGACGAGAGGCTTTAATGTTAACAATAAAAAATTGGAAATAATTTTACACACCATGGATAAGTGGATGCATTTATTTTTAATTATCTATTCGTTAGACTCCACGCTCCTTACAATAACAATATACATTATTTGTACTATACTCAATACAGATAACAAATTATAAACAAAAAAAAAATGCGTGTATTAATGTGGACACACGGAGGAAGTGAAATTTCTTTGACTTATATGTATATATATGTATATGAGAATGCGCATAAACGATATGTTATACGAAGTACCGTAGTATAAATAGTTAACTATACATTTACTCATTTTTGTATACTGCTTTGACCCAGACAGACACTTATACATACGTAAGTACATACTCGTACATAGACACAAATACATAACAACGCGTAACGCATAATGCGTAACGATTTTTTTTTTCTACCGGGCCATAAGAGTTTTCACTTCAAAAAGTTTATACACTTTATTTTATTACTGGACGACCATTAGTATTTAAAAAAAGAACAAACGTATTTTCATGACATCTTAACCGTATGCACATTTAATGTAATTGAACCAAAGGAAACTTATTTATTAAAGAAACTTATATTTTGAAAACTTTTCTACCTACATTTTGACTGAATATAAAAGTAAGAACGATCTATGCGAATTAATTCAATACAAATAAAATTAATTAAATATAGCTACATACAAATGTACATTGATTAAAATTCTAGAAATTGGATAGAATTAATAAAATATATTGTCAGAGACATCCACTTACAGATCGATTCCGTATCTAATTTCCTGAATGTCGGCAATCTGCCTCTAAGCATACCGTATTATCCCGTACAAGGGGCACCCTGCTTTGCTGACTCAAATGTCAAAACTAAACAAACATAAACCTTATTTTATATATCATAAAATTTATATTCACTTAACCCCGGTGCTTATTTATTAAGACCCAGATTTCAAAATGGCGGATTATGTTTTTAATTTTTTTGTTCTAATTTCACGACTTCATATTGTAGATTTCATGGTTTAACAAACAGAAGTTCGTAAATATGAGAAAAATATTTAAAAAGACATTTTATATAAAAAGTACAATTTTACTAAACATAATTTGTTATTTTTCAAAATTTATATTTCAAGAGTACAGTATCAGGATTTGAAACATCATTTTCTATACCTACAGTTAACCGTATATCAGGTTGCAAAATAAGAACACTATAATCGAAAAAGAATAGAGGGAAACAAGGAAAATCATTCACAACGCAATCGTATTTATTTAAATTTCTGAAACTATGAACTAAATGTGGAATGGATCTTCGTTGCCAATAATCATTACTGTATTCGATTAGAATGTCAAGATACGCAATCTTCTCGTGAAGTTGATGATCATGAAATTGTAAAGATTTATATAGAAACCGATCTGATAAATATTGCCTTCTGATATGAAGCGGTAGATCGGCACATTTAATTTGTAGTGCATTCATGGGAGTGATTTTCAAGCTCCACCGACAATACGTAGGATCTTAGATTGGATTAGGTTAAATTTATGTATTGCAGATTTATTAACTGGACAAATTGTTAATACGCCATAGTCTCGCATTAATGCATTGTAAATTAATTTTAAATAAAATGGATGAGCACTCCACTAAACCCCAGAAAGTGCTCTTAGGATGTTAATATTTCGTTCATATTTACCAATATGCCAGTACATTTTTTATCAAATTTTCTACCAAGAAAAAAAGCTAAATTACATAAATACAGAGACATTGTGATAATCTATCCAATGACTATTCTACTATACTGGTTGCTAACCCAACTGAATTGTTGGAGGAATATATTAGTAAATCATCAGCATACTGAAGGACACAACCATGAGGTAAAACTACAGAGTCTTAGTTGCTTGTGTAAACATCATACAATATAGGGCTAAGAACTGATCCTTGAGGAACACCTTTCCAAAGTAACCTACTTTCATTGTCTACACCAAGAGTCCTCAACATAATACATAGATCTACCACAAAAAAGATTAAAAATGAAGTCTACAAATTTTAAAGGAATATTAAGATTCTCCAATTTGCTTTTTAATATAACCAACTCAACATTATCGTACGCAGCTTCAATATCAAGAAATGCAGCCACCAGTGATTCATTTCTAGTTAAAGCAATTTGAATATCTATGGAAAAAATGAAATGACTATCTATCTATCTACTTTCCTAAACCCAAACTGAGAGGAACTTAATAAATTATAATGCTCTAAGAACCATTCTAGTTTATTTTTGATTAGATGTTCGGTCAATTTAGAAAGAATGGATGATAAACCGAATTTTGGATCTAAAGGACCTTTATTAGGCTTAAGAGTGGGAATTACATTTTGTTGCTTCCAGGAAATCGGAATGCAACCAGTTTCAACTATAATATTTTATATTTAAAATAAATGATAATCAGAAACTCTATTCAACTCTTGAGTTGAAAAAGGAGCATTTAAGGACTCTAAATCATTACTATAATCAGAAATGTAAGCATAAGGCATTTGATCAAAGTTAGGAACATCTTTAGAGGGTAGTCCATTCAAAAAAGGATTAACCTAGTCAAGCGAAAAGGAAGTACAATTATTATTTTTTGTTGAAGACCTAAAACGACTGATATTACTCCAAACTAAAGAAGAAGGTGAATCGGGTGATATTGAGAAAAAAAAACGTCGCCACCCATCCAGTTTCTTCTTTTTTAAAAATCTTTTAGTTTCCGCTACAATATTTTTGTATCATAGAAAATAATTTAAATAAAGCATCAAATTACAATCTTTTTCAACCAGATTTCGCCTGTTCATAGCCTGAGTACATTCGTTATTCCCCCAAGGTGGAGACGAAATGAGACTGCTAGCAACATTTTTATAAGAAAATTCTTGAAATGAGACTGCTAGCAACATTTTTATAAGAAAATTCTTCATCGGCTGCTAATGTCAAACACTGAATGCTTGTCCTGCATTATATGAGGAAACTTCTGGTTGTAATCTGATTTTATCGTCCAGAATTGAACTAAATAATTCCTAATTACCGTTTGCAAGTTTATATTTCAGTAGAGGTAGTAAAGAAAAATCAACTTGTTTAAATCTACACTTTCGTCAGAATTTCTTCTTCTCTATTATTAATCAAAGCGCCACCATTACTTATGGGAGGAAATTCATAGTTTTTAATTATATTATTATGAGCTTTTAAATAATATCCCTTAGATAAAAGAGCATGTGTTTTTTGTTTCTATATAATGGTTTTTTATAAGAATTTGTATTATTTTGCGGATGTTCAAATGATAAATATGGAAGCAGCTTTTTATTGGTAGATGATAATGCCTCAGCAGATGTCTTTTTGGCAGGAGGGAATATTTTCGCTGCCACCTGGTAAGACACTGAATGAGTTGACATGTAAAGCTTGATGTTTTTCTGGCGCATAAATTAAGGTCATGATTTATCAGAAGCCTTATGAGACACTGAACAATTTATACATTTATAGTTACAGTCACTATTACACGAAGCACCATCATGATTTTCACCACATATATAACGTCGGGGTTGGCTCCGGCATTGTAGTCATGTATGGACAAAACGAACACAACTAAAACATTGTATTGTGGGATAAATATATTGCTCGATTGCTAATGATAAATAAAAACAAAAAACTCGAGATGTTAATGACTGGCCATCAAATGTTAATACTACAGTCTGTGTAGGTACCCAGACTGAACCCTCTTGATTACTTACCTTTCTAGTGATCCTACGAGATCGTATTATGATTCCGAATCCCTCAGAAACCTTTAAATTGTCACAAATATCTTCGTGAGTCCATTCTACAGAAATCTCACGAACTATACACATTCTACATATATTAAATGTTAGAACTAAAATTATGTAAATGCTGTTAATAATTACGGGGTTTTTTTAAGAACAAGTTAGCTGCTACACCAGACTTAAAAGTTACTCCCAAACGATTTCTGCCGATTTTCTTCATTCTATCCTCTAAAACATCCCGCATGTAATTTTTTTGTTGAAAGTAGCCAAATTTCAAGGGATGCAATGTTAATCCCGTCTTTGGATCATCTGCTTTTAATTCTACATGTACAATATATGGCCCAGGGTCTGAGTCTTTGTAATATTGTCTTGAACTAATATTCATTGCACTTATAGCATTATTTGTAGAAGCGTCTGTACATGGTGATTATCCCACCTCGGTTGTCTTGTTGGAAGCAAGACTTTTAACTACAGAGATCTTTTCAGAATCCAACGACTGTTTTATTTTAAAATTGTTTACATTGTTTAAGGGCTTAAAAGCATGGTGTAATTTTTTTTTTAACTGAATCTACTGACCTTACATATCACGCCCTTTTAATTGGAAAATACTCCTCTGCATCCAGAAGAGTTAATAATCGATGTTTTCTGGAGGAGGGTCAGGATCGGGATCCAAATCCATGTTTAAAATTAAAATAAAATAAAAACTTACCACTAAAACTTGTAGTGACTACATAAAATACATACATTAATTGATAAAAAGTTTAAAAAAGATAAAAGAGAAGAAAAACTATAAATTACTACAATATTACGCCACTAACCAAATAAACAAAAAAAAGTTCGACACCCAAATTTGATAGTTCCTAAAATGCTTCATACAAAAATGTTACTTTCAAAATATAGTTTTCTGATGACATCTCTCCAACCTTAGATTATACTTTTACGACAGATCACAACAAAAAAATCTGTGGTTTTGTCGTAACAATATTACAATAAAAAGAAATACATTTTTCTTTACATCTTAAAATAGGATTAATACGCTACAGATTCTTTAAACATCATATCGATACTGATTTAATAAAAACGACGCAGACGAAACTGAAATAGAATTACGCACATATTGTATTTGATGAGAATTTTAACGAGCGTAAAACGCAACGCTGATTAAAAAATATTGAATAAAGAAATGATTCGTATCAAAATACATTAATCGTGAGTCTAAAATATCGCCGTACGATTATAACATTACATAATATATAATGTCACTTACACTCGTTATCTTTTCTTTATGTGTAAGCCTATTGCGCCAAAAATAAAACATCTATTTTTCTCCACGCCGTGCTACAATCTCGCGCGTACACTGAACTAAGAACAATAAAAATAAGAACATGAATTAAAAAAAGTTATAAAAATGACTTAATATTTACAAAAAAAATATTGATGATTTTATGAAACCACGATACAAGTGAAATATTTTATCGGATCGTAGACATTTAATAGAATATTTTCGGAAAATTATTAGATTTTGAGTATTAAAATGGCGTTTTTAATTTTAATTTAAAATAATGGGAAAATGAGAATGTTAATGAGAAATCAATAGTAGACAAGATATCCAACTATAAATTTTCAGCATATTAGAGTGCGGAATATATAATAAATATAATAATTCAGACGATAGACACATTTTAAAAAGTGAGCACAATATGTATTTAAACCATTTAATCATGGGCGCCGCCATATTGACCTGGACTGCTTTGTCAAGCGACTTTCACTTTATCCCTATTCCGCGGGCGGATATAATGCGACATGTGTCGACATGCGTCATAGATAGAAAAAAAAATTGAGGCGATGTAAAAAAAGTTCCATTTGAAAATAATGCCCGGTTTTAATTACGACTACTCGAGTACTCGACGAGGCTGTCTTTCAAAATGTAGCTTTATGCAAAACTGAGACTAATTTCTCGCAGTGATCACGTACATCATTGTACTTGGCATAACTAAACGAGACGACTGAACCGGCAAAATGCATCGCTTCTAATTATACGCTTTATAGGAACAGCGAGGTTTAATACTCATCAGACTCACTTGTTTTGCGGTTTCAATAGTAGCTATACTGTGATTAAGAGATTTGTGTTTAAATTATAAGCTGAAATAAGAAGACAACTGTCAGACTGCCATTTTGCCTTCACATTTCATAAATGGTATGCAAGTTGTTCAGATAACGCAAGGTGAAATGACTATTAATTAATAAAACACGTATTCTTGAAACAAAAAGAGTATCTCAAGAGGAGAAAGATCTTAAAAGGAGATCGTTATGATTGTTATAACCTTTTTTTATGTGTAACTGTAATTTTTTAACTTTCTATGGTAAAAGATTCATGCGCTTGTTAACGTCTTTACATATCCTCTATTTGGTGACGAAAAAAAATTCAAAACTTCAATGTAATTTTATTTTATTTTAATTTTTATATTATAGGAGGCAAACGAAAAGGTGGGTCACCTGATGGTAAGTGATCACCGCCCTCCATAGACACTAGCAACACCAGGAGAGTCGCAAGTGCGTTGCCGGCCTTTTTAATATGTGGGCCTCCGGCGCTCTCACTGGCCGAACGAAACGCAACAGTGCAACCAGTGTTACTTCACGTCGGTTTTCTATGAGAGGGTGGTACTACCCCGGGCGATCCGACCCATTCATGCTGAAACCAGTAATAGCTTCAGCGTAGCTCTACCACCTACAAAACATTCTAAGAAATGGGTAAATATTCATAGTATGGCAACCGTCTAATGACTATCACATTTTTACGCGTCCACCATTGTTGTACTTAAGTTTTATCTGTTGAGGGTAGAAGCACAGAGAAGTATGTTATGAAAAAAATGTCTACCTTAATTTTTCAAATAATAATTCCATAAATCGCCAGAATGGTGCTTATGCTAGAAGGTATCACTCGAAATTAATATAGTATTTAATTAAAAATCGTTCAAGTGCCTGTAGAAACAAACCTAACAAAGATATAAGTTCAATGCATTTTTAAAATTGTCGCTATTTATATTAATAATAAAATAATTAACGCGCTTTCTTCAAATTTCACTCTGTAACTCGAGCAAAGCCAACTAGATTTGATATATTTCGAGGAACACCTTTTCTACACAAAGATAACCTAATCCTTATCTCTATCCTCCATGGTTTTATTACAGTGAAGTACAGTCAGCCTTTTTTATACGTTCAGGTCTGTATTCGATACAGAATTATAAGGTATACTGGTCCGAAATAATAAAAAAACAATAAATAAGCCCCATTCTACTTTGTCTACATTTATTTGAAAATATGTAGTTCTTTTTCTCTCGAAAGGCTGAATGGCTGGCTGAAATGCGTTTGTTTAATTCGTAGTGGGTATCTCAATCACTCTATACAAAGCATGCATTTATTTAAATATAAATCATTCTTTATAACGCACTCCGAATTTTAATATTACGCTCCCTGAACCGAATCTGGGATCCTACAAGTCAGCTTCTAATTCCAAAGTATCGATAAAGCCTGATATAAAACGAGTACGATGCAGCGTTGAAGACGTTAAAAGCAGTGTGACGTACAAAGGTTGTTAGTATCGCGCAGTACAGCGAGCTTATTCTACACAAGCTGTAGTTAACGTGACTAATATTACAAAATCTCATTAAAATCAGCGATTTTATCAAATTAATCTTTAACCTTTGTTGTTTACCCTTATGAGTGTTCTTTCTGTTAAAGTGTTAAAGATAACATGAAAACACCTAAAAAAAACATTTGTCTCGTCAGAGGCAAAACCCAATATTGTATTTGAGCTTGTCATATAAATAACGATTTCTAATATTAAAGAACATTAGTCCTCAGAGAATGCCATAACATTTTTTTTCGACCTTACTACGCTATTGGCCTGACTGGCTTCTATAGCTTCATGGGAGTACTAAAGGGAGCGCTTAAGGCACTCGCCCGATTTTATTGGCTGCCAGCTCAAGGGCGCACGGCAATCATCGGCTTAGACTGTTGCCTCGGATCGCGAATTTTACTAAGCCACACATGTGTACCAAGCATGAGTACCTCACGAACTCAAAAATGTATTTTGGATCTGACAGCTAAGCTAAACTAAATTAACTCAGTTCGAATAAGGGAAAAATAATACCCTTCTACCATATGTGTACCTACTTGTGTGTGTGTACGTATGTGGGGGTGATCTGTGTTGTGGTGTTATGCTACTGATTAAAAGTTTTTAGTGTCACTGTATCACGCTAGCAACGTGCTCGAGGGCTCCACTCCGGGGGATCGAACCTAGGTCCATAAATACCACTATAACATAGTCATGATATATCTATAAAAATCTATTGTCGAATATATGTAAACACATTATTTCGGAACGACTGAATGTAGTCTGGTGAAGCTGTAAAAGCCCGTCATGCCAATAGTCGGCATAGTCAGTTCATAAAATAGGAATGGTTGAACCTATTTGGCTATTTATTTTTTTGTTGTGTTTTAAATTATCCAGGACAATGTTTATATAAAAGAAATGTTTATAAAATCGTAAGGAAAACAGTGAAATCTGTGGGTTAAATAATCTCCATATAAGAAATGAGCAAGTGACCGAGACAGCAAAACAGATTAACGTTCGTTTTTCTGTTGCCATTTTATTTAATTACATGGTCGTACTGTAAAGAGAAAATTTAATCTCATTTTCTTCATTAGTACACCAGTACAAAGCCGGAGCATGCAGCTAGCATTTCATATTTATAAGCTAAATTACCCTAACGTCATAATTGAATCAGTCTTTCTGCTAAGATTTTAGCCCCAATACATTATAATGCTAAAAACTTTCTTATTATATCTCCTACATATATAAAAGTGTATTGCTGTTCGTTTGTCTCACTAAAACTCGAGAATGGCTGGACCGATTTGGCTAATATTGATATCTAAATATTTGTGGAAGTTCAGATTGAAACGTAGTAACGTAACATCAATGAAAGGGATAGTAGTAATTACAAATTATAAAATACAAGAAATCTGACAATGAATCCTTATAAATACATAGTTCCTGTGAAACTGCAAAACTATCTTTAGTTATTTCCTATAAATGCCAAAATAAATAAATTCGTCTGCGTTAATAAAAGAAGTGATTGATGTGATGTAAACAATCTTCAATTAAATCGTGATCCGGATTCCCGAACAGGATGATATTGTGTTACATGATACGTTGGGTCAACACAAAAGGAATCCCGGTCCGGTCCGCCTTACACATTGTGTTACGTATTTCCATAAACATCAACGAAACGTAATTTAGTTATTCTAAACATTAGCTATTATAAATGAAATATAAAAAAGGACGTCATTATCGTAAAAACGAGCACCTTCGTCTCTTTCACTTTAACGGAATGATTTATTTAATAAATCTTGTGTACTTTTCTACAGCACAACACTAAAGTGATATCGAAATATCCAGAACCTTTGACATGTTTTCTTTAAATATAGGTACATGATAACATAAATGAATAAATTTGTATATATTTAAACATGTTTATTGTAATTTTGTATTTTTGTTTGTATGCTCCAGTCCGGTCCAATTCCGTCCAGTCCCGCCTAGTCTAAGCCGAATATGAGCAAAAAATTATCGCTAGAGGAAATAGGATCGCCAAAATTTTTTTCCATTTTTATTAAAAACTGTTTATGTACAATGATTTAGACAAGAAATTATTAGTCCCTTGATATACCTTAGTCCCTCTAAGGACTTGTTTGTTTGTTATTTTACTTTTTTCTAGTATTTTATCCATTAAGTACATTCCAAAAAAAATTAATACATTTTGAATTGAGTGGAATGTACTTCATTGTATGCCAAATTTGTGCGCTTATAAAACAAAAATGGCCATGCAGGGAAAAGGCAGTATATTGCCTAGATGGTCCTACCACTAGACTTATCAATACATGCAAGTTTCAGCACTACACTTGTTAGGTTAAAGCAACAGGGCCTATTAAAGTTCAGCTTTCATACTATAAGAATCTACTAAAACGATTTTTTTCTTACCTGTTCATTATTTAAAAAAAAAGTACATCAATAGTCTAATCATTTTGATCTAAATCAAAGTATATAAACAGTTTTAACAAAAACAAAAAAAAATTGACTATCCTATTTCCTCTAGCCACAATTTTTACCAATATTCAGTCCTATTCAATTCAGTACAATATGACATATGTGAATAAAAAAGAAAGGGCTTGCATCCGTTTTTTTTCCTATACTAATAATTCCACGTGTTAACTGTCACTAGTAATGGTTTTACAAAAGAGTCACTCCATTAATTGTAGGTGGTAGAGCTACGCTGAAGCTATTACTGGTTTCAGCATGAATGGGTCGGCTCGCCCGGGGTAATACCACCCTCTCACAGAAAACCGACGTGAAGTAACAGTGGTTGCACTGTTGCGTTTCGTTCGGTCAGTGAGAGCGCCGGAGGCCCACATATATTAAAAGGCCGGCAACGTACTTGCGACTCCCCTGGTATTGCTAGTGTCTATGGACGGCTGGTGATCACTTACCATCAGGTGACCCACCTGTTCGTTATGCCCCTTATAATATAAAAAAAAAAAACTCAAACTTATGAAGCGATGATAGCTTAGTTGGTAGCGTGTTCAGACACAAGGACGTATGCTCGAATCCTAGCAACTGAGTGAGAGCTTTCGGTGAAGGAAACATCGTGATGAAACCACAGCATGGTGGTAACGCTCTGCCTAAGACCGCCTGGCTAGCTGCAAGTTGAAAATCTGTCGCCAATCACCTGTTGGTGTGTTTCGTCAGGTGTGATTGAGAGCCAGTCTTCGTCTAGGCTTAGCATGGCTACCATCTTAGACCATATCATCATTTAACTTCAGATGAGATTATAGTCAAACGTTAACCTATAAATTATAAAACGAAACCTGCGTATTTGCAGAACTAAAACCGATGTATAAAAAAATATATTATCTTTACCATGTAGACCACTTAAATGATTTTTTCGCATTGAATGTAACATAAAATTTAATATAACTCACCACTAGGTGGCGTTAGACTATGTTTTGTTATCGTTAGATTTGTATTGTAATTAACGCGGACGAAGTCGCAGGCAGTTCAAGTCACAGGAACTTCAAGTAGGTATTTGTGCATTTATACAATACAATGAACTGTAACAAATATAACCTTCTATTTCAACCATGAACCGCCCTTAGTCGCGTCTAACACAATTTGCGTAACTCATATACAATATCGAATTTTACGTGAAATTGAACGGTTCAGAATACAGACTCCATATCGCGTTGCTCCCATTTCATTTGTTCGGTATGGGATGGATACATTCAGCTCTCACACCCTTTTAACGTCACACAGAGAGCGTCATCACAGTCGCGTTACCGATTACTCCATGTCGCCCACTAATGAAAGATCACAGTCTATGATTTCACTGTGATATGGAAAACTATATCAGTACCACCATCAGTGAATAGTTATGAAATAAGAATAGATGGAGTAAAACTATATTACCACGTTTTTATTAAATCGCTTTGTCAAATATACATTTTGGCAGAATTTTATAGTTGAATTTTAATTAATTTCCTGATGAGCTAAACATCATAAAATAAAAAGAAATTGAATTAAACTTGCGCCGCACGATTTGCGCTTTAAATCATACGAATGTTTTCATAATTTATAAAAAAAATTCGATCACAAATGTTCAAGACAAACTGTAAGAGCTTAAAAAATCTGTACGGGATTTTAAATTTCAATGAGACAAAGAGAAATTAAGTTTATATTTTATAGTTCGTTTTTTATGTGGTATGTAAAAAAAAATTACATGTATTATTTAGTGTTGTGTTTTATAATGTACAGTAATGTAATATCCTCATCAGCCTACAAGAAACCCATTGCAGGGTGTTATATGTGTGGTCATAGGCGTTTTCCCAAAGGAAGGTACGAACATATAAATAAAAATTTAAGTTCCATACAAATTAATGCAGACCTCATGAGGCACATGCCAACAAACTGTTGGTAGCATAAGCTTATAAATTACTTAGTTCATTATAAAACTAGAATAAAATATTGTAAAATTATAATTTTTCTCTATAATGTATGGTTAAAATAATTTTTCATTTGTACGAATTTTTTTTTACTCAACCATGAAATTTACAGTGTACGAATTCGTGAAATTAAAAAAAACATTATCCGCCATTTTAGGGGTTCAAGTGTGAAAGCGTATCAAAAAAACAAACTGAAGTTCAAATTTATAATACTCGTATGGATAAAAACTAGTAAGGATTTTTTTACTGTCTTTCGCCTGCACACGCGTTAGCTTCGGAAGAGTCAACAACGATCCCAAAATTCTCCATGACGTAGCGAAATACTTGTTATCGATTGCAGTCTTTACACCTATCATCTTTAAACGTGGCAACAGCTAACTAATTCCAAGCGAATGTGGCATAGTGAAATTAACTACTTACGATGGTTTTCCGCAAAGAAACACACCCTCATCATTCAAATGTTTTTAGATCTATTAAAAAAACCTGCATATGAAAACCGTACTCCTTGTAATCATAGTGTCTTAGTATATATATATAGATATATCTTTCTTCCATACTAAGCATTTATTTGGCAAGAAAATGAAACATCTATCCTGAAACACAGTAATCGAGAGTTGTAAAATAAATAAATAGGGACATTCGACGATCGTTTTATCTCTCGGAAAATTCGTTGCGTAGGGAGGTTATAAGCATATTTTTACATCAATTCGCGGCAATAATATTATTGACGGAGGCGAATCACTCTTGTTTTATATTTGGCTCAGTTATTATTCGAGGTTATACTAGAGCGTAGATTGTTTATCCCGTTTATAGAATAGATAGACATGAAAAATTCAGATATTTAATCAATTCCTTCTATCATTTCAAACGAACACAATGTGTTAAAATTACGTTTTTCTTCAAATCTCGATGAATCCAATTCCCTAATCTGTAAGAACTAAATTATATAAAAAAAATTGGATACTACCTATAAAGTGACCCTCCCATGACTGACTTGACACTGGCAGAATCTAATTCATGTGGTCACATACAAACATGTCACCACTCCCAATTTTAATCTTAATATACTAATACTATAGTAGTGAAAGTGAGTTTGTTTGTTCCGTTTCCACGTCTTAACTATTTAACCGATCACACGATCATAATTTTGTACACGTTGTCAAGGATACAGAAAAGACATAGGTTTACCTTTCCTTAAAATACGTACGGCTCCCAAGGGACAGAGCAAATCTATATCAACGTGGGCGATACTGCAATCAAAAGCTAGTTTAAATAAAGTGGGAAGAGCTATAAAATTTGCTATCTGAAACAAAATTTATTATTAAGTATTTTATATAATATTTTGTATTGTATAATAATATTCTGTCCAATTTTTATTTATGCGATTGGAGGCAAACGAACAGACGGGTTACTAAGTAATCACCGCCATCCATAGACACGTGCAACACGAGCAGGTATCACGGATGCATTGTCGGCCCATGAACAAATTTTCGTATTGAAAGATTTGTAATATGTGTTTTGAAAATAAAATAATTCATAAAAACTACAATAGATGACACTGTTACGTAGTTTATAGTATTTGCAAAAAAATATATACTATTTCACCTTTTGTATTAAAAATAATTGTTCGTGTAAAATGCAAACCCCGACACTATAATACCATGATTAATTACCTATCTAGAGTTAGAGTCATTTTTGTTTATATAAAGGTCAATCACTCGTCCTAATGAGCGTCGTTAAACCAGTCCGCAGCACTAAATAGGCCAATGTTTATTTGTTCTCCGTTCTAAGAGGACAGAGTTAGAACATCTCGTATTTCAGTACGTGTTGTCAAACACACTCTCAAACCGGAATTTAGCAGCTCGAGCGCTTCTGCTTTGCGGTGGAAATAGATATCGCCGTGGTTATGACGTTGTGAAACCTCGTACAAATTCTACCACTCCTGTGGTAATAATAATGTAATCCGTACTAATATTATAAACGCGAATGTGAGTTTCTTTGTTTGCTTGTTACGCTTTTTAAGCTTTAACTATTGAACCTACAATCAAGAAATTTTGTGTACTCGTTATCAAGGCTACAGAAAGGTGCATAGGGTACTTCTCATAAAAAAGTACTGTTTCCATAGATAAGTAAGTTAATGCGAGCGAAACCGAAAGCAAAACTAATCTATATATAAATAGGGAAATAAAAAACAGTTCCGATTATACCCTATTGTCAACCAATTTTTTCGATTTCTTTTAATAACTAACTAGCTTTAAATTTATCAAAAAAGAATTTTGAGACACTTCGTATTTTCCCTAATAATGAAGAGTCAAAGCTTTACTAATTAATATTATAATGCGAATATCAGTTCGTTTGTAACGCGTTTACGGCTTAACTACTTATCCGATTATGATGAAATTTTACATACACGTTGTCATGTGTACAGATAAGGACATAAATTTATTTATTTATTAGATATAAAATATAAAAGTGAATTACAAACCGTGAGCAAAAGCTAGTTACTTTTAGTTTTAAATTCGGCCATTTCCACCCACTTGAAAAGTTTACTCTGCATATACCAGCTAACATATTTATATACAAGATATAAATGATATATCTCTCTAATCAATCAGCTTAAGAGTCGTTTGAAGGAATAACTACACACATACAGTTTTTATTGTAAACATGACCGGAAAAGTTCTCCCGAGCAATATGCTGAGTGGTGTGTTTTGCGGTGTTCGCATTGTTCAAGCGAAGCTCTGTTAAATATTCCCAGATATGTAGCTACGATTGTGGTTCTTCTCGGCTTACTATTGTATAGTCTGAACGTGAAAAGGGACTTTGAAATTTATAAAACGTTCGCATTTCCATATTTGAATATTAATATATTACATGAATCGATGTACGTACGATTTATTTATGTAACTACTCACTATATTAGCACATTCAATAGTGGTAGTGGCCGTCTAATGTTCTAAATTCAACTATATTTTATAATTGTTTTAAGTTTCAATATTATTGAGACTTTTTTCAAAAAAGAATTTGCAAATATCGTAGATTGGAATATATACTTAAAGGTCATAAAGTATAACAAATAAACTTATAATTAAGGATTCCACTCATCGATGGTATGGGAAGAAATGAATTGTTCCCAATTATTAAAAGTGAAGCTTTTTTTACATCGTCTGAATTTTTTTCGTCCATCTATCATATGTCGCATTACAGACTTCGTACATGTATCGCATGTCGCATTACATCTGACTGCCGAGTAGGAGTAAAGTGAAAGGCGCTCGGCATAGCAGCCAAGGCTATATGGCGGCGCCCATGGCGCAATTCAAAAGTTTCACTTGTATTGTGGTTTCATAAAACCACACAATTTTGTATTTAGATCTACTAAGATTTAAATAGTACAATAGTTTTAGTACTAACTAAAGCTCGTCGATTTCTATCAAATAAGAAAATTGGTTAACAAACAGAGGAAGAAAAGGTAACTGTATTATCTTCGATTATTTGTATATAGATATATCAAAGCCGAATATACTGTAAGTGTGATAAACGTAACCTAACGAATTGATGATATCGCCAACGGCACACTTTATACTACATAGTCATGACGTCATTATAAACTTTTAATGCCGTATCACTGTGGGCGTAAAACACAATTTGGGAGAACTGACACGTTATAAAAGTAATATATACTAAAATTAATATATGACGCCCGCGAGTGACACACGTGAGTGTTGCCCACTCTATTACAGTAAAGGCTTTTTTTAATAACTATTATATCAAAACAAATAACTAATATATGGGGATGTATAAAAGTCAAAGGAAATCTTAAGAAATCAGTCAGAACGTCCACACGAAGGAACAGAACAGTTTCGTCGATTTAATTTATTCGTAGAGCAATATTTACTAGTGATCGCGCGCGGTGGTTGAAATTCGTCCACAAGTAATATTAATTTTACGTGATTAATTATCATTTTGGGTTTCAAGATAATTGTTTCTCTTTGCCAAAGTATGTACCATTATAATCGCTACATGTATTGAAGTTATACTTCTTTTGGCGCTTTTGGGAAAAATGACGACAGTGAATTTTACGATGCGCGAGCACACTGACACCTAAGGGCTCTATCTCATTAGGAGGCCATGGCAGCGCCTCAGGCACGCCACCGTTTCATGAGCTACCAAGCGAGAAACACCAAAACAAACACCAGGATTATCAGGTAGAAAGTGGACGTAGTAGAGTTAACATCAATTTTATAATACAATCCTGGTGTTAATTTCGGTGTTTCTCGCTTGGTAGCTCAAGACACCACGGTGACGCGACGTCCATTTTGCAACTGACAATCTTGGTGTTTGTTTTAGCGTTCCACGCTTGACAGCTCAAGACAGCACGGTAGCCCGACCGGTGGCGCAGCCATGGCGTCAAAATCAGATAGGGACGTAAAAGCGACACTATGTCACTCAGTTTTTATATGGAGTTTTTTTAAATCTAAGTTTTTCATTATTCCGTACAGTTTTTTAAACATATTCTCCCGTACTAACCTGGGTCCTGACAATTACAAACACAAGAAAAGAAGAATAATCCAAAAAGGGACAACCGTTCTGATATAATGCGTTTACATACATTTAGCAAATCGTTTTATTTACATAAATAAGTTATGTTCTAATAATAAAATAAAACGTTATTCATTGAACCGTAAAATATTATCGTTCACCGTATTCTATATAAGTAAGGCTTCCCTTCAAACGAGTTCTCATTCATACGCCTCGGTCCTTATACAACATAAGAGCATGTAATAAACTCCTAATACGTCAATTCAATATCTACACGGGAATCCTAAAGGGCAACGAATAAAGACACGCAATCAAAGTTATTGAAAGAGCCTCTGGTAGATCCTGATCCGTTCTGATCCGGCCCACTATTCCGAACGTTTCCATGAGGCCCCTCTCACCCATTTATCGACCATACCAATCTTGAACTGTGACCTTTTTCCTCGAAAGCCTGCAATTAAATTTCGATAGCTTTGTGGAGCTCAATTTGTTGGTAAATCGTCGAAGAAGTGACGTGAATACCAAAAGTTCCTTCCAAAAGATAATTTCTTTTCGATTATTGAACTTCAATAGTACATAAATTACATGAAAAATGAATTTACAGGAACTGTTTCTTCACTGATAACGTTAAATAACAGGAAGTACGTATTTGGAATTTGTAAAACCATCTTATATTGTTTTTAATTGATTACCTAGAGAAAAATAAAAAAAAGGCAAAAGCAAAGTAGTAAGGCACGCGTACCCTACTAAATCAATGACGACACCTTAAAATCTACATATAGGAAGAGGCCTTTACCTAGTAAGTACTCAGATATGTCTAGACTCATAATTTGTAGTTTTATAATATATCTAAGCTATTGTGTAATTGTGTAAAAATTGTATTCTTCTTATTTCATGATAACGTATATGTAGATACAACTCAACCAATGTCATGTAGACAGAATCATAAACCCATAAAAATTAATCAAACATACTAGTTGAGTTATGTTGTCATAGAACGTAAAATCTCGCATGTAGTCGTACCCCAAATACCTCCCTCGTAAGTATTTATGAAATAGCGTCATCGGTATATAGTTATAATATAATAGCGGGTCGTGTGATCGGCAGGTACTAGAAAGGTTACGTCTGCGTGGACGAACAGCAGCGCCGCACGAAGTCTGCACTCCGCCTCCCCCTGACCTTTACGAACGTCTCCCACGAGAGAGTGTAATCGCAAAGCATTACCATGCGACGCAGCCCTGGTACGGTCTCATAACATCGGCGCAGCGTGGATTAGAGCTTTAGTGCGAGCGTACCTGTATAGGTGGGTGAGTTGGAGCGCTCAGCACACACTGGTGCAGGCGACAGCGGTCGGCGCGACGCCGCGCCGTTCCCCAGTCTGCGCATGCGTGCCTCTCCCGCTATTAAAAAATGAATTCCTGGTTCCCGCACTGTCAGCCGTACGTTCATCGGCGCCGCCGCGTTTAGCACGTCGTTAAAACGCGGTGCCTGCTCAACGGAGACAGTGCCGGGGTGTGGCCGTGTGCGTGTACGTGTGTGGTGCGGTGCAGTGCGGTGAGGTGCGGTGCGGTGCGAGTGCAGTGCG
Source organism: Antheraea assamensis (assembly GCA_035772565.1). Lineage (NCBI taxonomy): Eukaryota > Metazoa > Arthropoda > Insecta > Lepidoptera > Saturniidae > Antheraea > Antheraea assamensis. Next base: position 219,233 of record JAQQSE010000144.1, read on the forward strand.
GTGCCGGCTGATGCGGTCGGCGCGCTGCTAGCGGGCCGCGACATGGCGCGCCGCGCCGCCCGCGCTCGCGCCTTCTCCGACAGATTTACACCATGAGTGACCTGCAAGCCACGTTTGAGTTCTCTGTAGAGCTATACAAATTCTACAATGTCGACCTTTTTCAGAGAGGGTAAGCATGTCCATGAAATATTTAAGGTGTAAGATATAGAACTTACACTGTAATTGTCGTTCAAAACAGCTGATAGCAACCAAATACTTATTGTCTTCACCTAAAAAAACTTAACAACTACTCTCATATGTATACTGCAATATAAAACTTTTCTCTCATAATTAAACAAAAACAAATGTATTTATAAATATTGAATAGTTCCAATATTAATTAAGGTAAAAAGATGTACAACCGTAATATTGTTAAATTTATGATATTTTAGAATCCTGGTAACCATCGTTTGTTGATACCTCAATTTTGTCAATTACATAAGTGAGTATTAGCTACTGGGTCCTGAGAAATATTAGATCTTCTGGTCGAGCAAAATGTTGTGACGTCAGCCTGTCAGAACTAGTTACCGAGTGTTTCTGAGAACAGGTCGCAAGGGAATTTCTAAAGGACGAGACGACTTTCATATGTCCCTATAAGATAAATATTTATATTATATTAAAACATGGCAACTGAAAATAAATAAACAAGTATTTATGTATTATGAAATCAATACATTTTTTTCATTTTCAATGCTTTACAATTTTTGTACGTTATAATCGAGAAAATGTAAAAATAAATAAATCTAATTCTAAAGTCTAATTAACACTATCTAAAAACAGTATAAAAAGAACAATTTACCTTTTTATGTAAAACGACGCAATTACTGTTCCGAGTATTAGAAAAAAAGAACAAATACGTTTTCTTACGGACTCAACTAATGTGTGTCAGACTAATCAATAGTTGACTTTCATTTTGCAAAAATGTACTAGAAATCCAAACAAAACTGATTTCTTTGAATATCCTTACTTAATTGTTATAAAGAAGTGTTTTTACAAACAAGCAATAATTGTAGTCGCCACCTCCTAAGCTCTTTCAATAATAAAACATGTTATTTCTTTAGCAGTCCTCTCCCCTTTCACGGGTAATGATAGTCGTTTGCAATTTGCAAGTCTTTAATATCACCAAGCTACGGAAGGAAGCGAAATTGCACCGCTTAATTGGCAATCATTCGGCTTTATGTGTACCGTTTAATAGCACGCTATTTCATTGAAATTGAAACACTGCAATTAATGGCTTGTTTTCTTTAAATTATATTCAGCCAAATTTTGCTCTTTATAGACTAAGAATATTTTCAGATGATATAACTAACTACTACCAACTTTGACTAAATAATTCTGTTTGGTATCAAAACGTTTTGAAATCTAATGATGGGTATTAGCCATCACCTCATTCTGAATAGTGTACAAGCCATAATCGATAGTGCCTCCGACATATTTTCTATGTACATTTAACTAAGATTCTTGGAGACATAGTATAGTATAGATTAAATTACAGCTACTAAGGTTTTTAAAATATAAACTTAATTAAGTTCAAAATTATTTTTCTAACGAAAACCATTGTAACTCTGTATTTAACGTCTTCATCAAAATATCTCCTAAAAACGAGTGACGATGTAAACCACAAATGGTACCACTCCTAAATCCTGAAAACAATTTAGCTGTTAAATGCACATAGCTTAAGATATTAATAATTACATTATAAGCTTTGACTGCAATCTATTCGCATCATAATCTAGGTTACATATGATTATTCTATTCTAATGTTTTTCAACGTGTGGATCAAAACGCCCCGGGGTGTCACAGATACTCTATAAGAGGGTCACGAAGCGTTAGTAATGAAGAAAACAAAAAAGTTCAAAACATTACATTAATAAATTATAATTAAAAATTAATAACAAGTATAATAATAACAAGTAATTGTAAATTTACTCATACATTAATGCAATTACCAGAAATGAAAAAGATACCTATAAATCACATTCACTGATTTAATTATATATTTAAACGATACATAACAATGAAAATAGATAAAAATGTTGTATGGATTTTATATTTGTAACGCACAAAAATATAGGGTAGAAACACAAAAGGTTAAGAGGTCTCGAAATATTGTTACCTACTAAGGGGATCGTGTCGTGAAAAAGGTTGACAGTCACTACCCTGTTATAGGAAACTAAGTAGTAATAATAATTTTATAGAAGTAACCGATTATTGGAAAATGTAGTTATAGGACAGCGGTTGAGTAGAAACAATAAAGTTACAATTAATTATTAAAATATGGCAAACAATGAATCCAGATTAAATACATAGTTCTCATAAAACAACAAAATAATTTTCATGCGAACGAATTCGCAAGCACAGGCTAGTCGTCAGATAAAAATATATGCCCTTCAAGTAGAAATACAAACAAATTAAATATTGCAATTAGCGTATTTTAGTCACAAAATATAACAAAAAAAGAATACACGGAATGAATGCGAAAATTGTATTTACTCATATTTGGCTTAGAACATAGCACATAGCGAGGGTATTAACCAAGATGGCATAGAACTATGTGCTGATGTAACGTTTTATATTCATGATTCACTAATATTTAGGGATATGTGGATATTATTGTGCTATATAATAATACCTAGCTATAAGCAATAGTTTTGTAGAGACTGACGTATATGTCTTAGTCATTAAATCGAAAAATATATACCCAAATTTAATTTATTCTATTATCAATTTAAAATAAGCATCAATTTTACTTTTATAAATTCTAGAATATGTGAAACCTCCGCTTCCTTCATTAAATAAATAAGTAAAAAATTGTAACATTCACTATTTTGAACAACCACGAAAAAAAAATAAGAAGTATGACAATCCTTCCCTAACAACAGTTTTAAATAGTATATAGTATTTACAAAAAAATGATGTTTTTTTCAACACTCTTATAAAAATATTATATACATACAATTTAGATTTACGCCAGTTTTTTATGAAATAGTTAAAAGTAGATATAAATTTTTGTCATCTCGTTTTTAAAACTTACATCGTTCATCCTAATAAAGGTTGTAAGGAATATATGTATACCTCTAATATCTAGTTCCATGACTCTGTAGAGGCCTGTCAGACAAATAGTGTGTGTAGTCAGTTCCAAAAAAAATTATAGCCATAAAATATATTAGTGTTAATTAAACTACCGCATTGCACCTGAGTTAAGTAAAATACCTTTATTAAACAGTATTAGGGTAGTAGAAGTCCCAAGTTGAAAAACAAAATTATACCTACCTTTAATGCATCATCGAGGCCTTCATAACAATTCATAATTCTCCTTTCAAATACTATTTTTTCCTTTATTGCTCAAGAATACTGAAGACATAAAAATATTTGTTCTAACAAGTAATACAATATCGTTTTATGATTATCAATCACACTGTAATATAAAAATATTTTGGACTATTGTTTTTAGGGTTGAGTTCCAAAAAAAAGAAACCCTATTGCATATAGCGTATTGCTACTGTCTGCTCTACGTTTAAAAGGTTGTATTTTTTAAACCGTATTAGGTAGACGTTTGGTGTTTTCAAAAAATATGTAGTTTTTTATATTGGATATAGTAATAAAATAAAAACATATCAAATAATAACATATTAATGAAGACTCCACACAAGAACCGCTGTTTTTTTGTCTTGCTCTTGCTAAAAAATAAAATTGCAATCAAAAAAAAAACAACTTCAAAAATCTACCCTTGAAAATCAGAACAGTTCTTGACAATTCTTAGGTACGTACTTAGTCTTGAATTATCATAAAGTATCAATATATCAATCACTATACATTTCCAGTTCGATTCTGAGGAGTTACCTGGTATATCTTTGAAATCCAAGGTACAATACTAATGATGTTAGAATGGGATACTCTCGAAAATATCCGCTTTTCAATAAAAAAAAAGAATATTAGTTTGTAAATGATGCAGTTCTGATGCAACAGACATAAAACAACAACGAAATTTAGAGCCATCTCCTTTTTGAAATCGATAAAATATGGTGATACTATAAATAGGCACCAAAATTGCCTTTTTTCTTTTATAGTAGCAAGGAAAAGTAACGGTGCCGGGTCTGTTGGAAAGGACAATATATTCCAATGTCAACGAAGACCAGCAAGAGATCTCCTATCCGGTGCCGGCTGGCATTGCAATTCTAGCTTGCAAGGCTCTTTCGAGGTTATACTTATGTACTGGCTGATTACAAAACACGATAAACTAGAAGGATTCTGACGGGTTCAACACCTTGTCCAATGGTGGTCGCGAACTAATCGGATACAAATTCTTACCAATCCGCTTAGTTACCGACCATAACCCGGCTGATTCCGCAATACAGAATGCTTAAGCGTGTCACTATCAGCACATCAGCCCTTAAGAAATCCACTGCAAGGTCATAAGCCTCTTTACGAAGGAAAGTATGACCATAATCACCACGCCAGCACACAACATATTGGCGAAATCAAACAACGAATAACCCACAGTATTATATTTTCCCACATACGGTGATACTTGAAAAATATTTATCAACTTCAGGTTTCCTCACGATTTTTCTATTACCGTCAGCCGATAGTGTAACATGTCGAAGCTGCGGACATCGAATCGACATTCCACCGGTCAAATCACTCCATCACCACGATATTCATGTTGGTATCCTTGCAGGGTATTTAACCCCTTGTGAATGGTTGTTTTGATCTAGTCGGATAAAATTATCGTGCTCTATCAGTATTTTTGCAAACATAAAAAAACTGGCTAACCATTTATTTATCCGGAACCCGGGGTACATAATATCGAATCATACTATACTGACTTGTATATTTGTAAACGTTTCATACTTTTACATTTTATAAAGATTTTATATCTTTATATTATATTTGTAAAATTTGACACTACACACATTTAACCAACAAAAGAACAGAACTCGGAACATCGAACATCCAATCATAGACTAAATAAAATATCACACAGATTGATAAATTAAGGGTGGCAATTTTGTAGAATTTGCCACATTCATAAAAAAAACATTTTCAATGGTTGTTAGGTCATGTGAAAGCACGAACATTTATTTCGTTCATGTACAAACAACATAACTGACTCGTCTTCCATACCAAGGTCGATGGCGGTTCTAAAATTAACGGCTTCGCGTTTTACTGACCTTTATTCCACTGTTTATTCCGTTCCCGGTCGTTTTACAACTAAGCTCGTTAGAGTAAGGGCTGCTAACCATATTTTCATATTTCAATCTATATATATACGTTATATTTTCTGCACTTACAATAAATGTACATTCACGTTATTTGAGAAATAAGAAAAGAACAGCTTATAATGTTTTATTTTTGAAATTTTTGTCTATCTGTCGTTTTTACGCGCATGACGCTTAAACTTTTAAACCGATCTTGATGAATTTGTTATGGTAATAGTTTATACACTTGAGTATCATATAGGATATATGTTATGTACATATGTACATCTATATATGTACAGTATGAATTTATAATAAAACAGAAATGAACGAAATTAGTAGATTAAAGATATTCGAGAAAAAATATTCTGACGGGCTTTATAATCGATGACAGAACGAACACATTTCGGTAGTTTTTTTGGATTCATGTCTGTCTGTCGGTTCGTTCGTACACTTATCACGCATTTATTCACGGATTTATATATTTTTACAAATTTACATTTATATTTATATCTATGCATAAAACAACAAACAAAAGGAATGTTTATATAATGATATATGTTTTTGTATGTACGCTGACTCGAAATGAAATAGAAATAATCTGAATTATTTTATTTTTACTTGTTTTTCTTTATTAATATTAATAATAATACGAAGTAAATAAAAAACTTCATAGATGGCGCTAAACGTCTAACTGGTTTAATTTTATGAGACATTACAAAAAGAGCACACATGATAATAAAATTATTTGTATTTTTGTTAGTTTATTTCAGATGAATGTTTTCACGGACTTAACTTGATTCGAATATTTTAGTTACTTTTTCTGTTGATCCTACATGTAAAATGAATTTTAGGCAGTAGGCTTTATTCATTATATGAGTATTATAATTTGTTTTTACAGTTGTTAAATTACTTAGTATGTATCTATTATTAAAATAAGGATATATACTCGTATACATTATAAAATACAGTAGTTTTTAAGATTGTAAGACGACTATAGAAAGATAAATAATATTAGTACTATAGTATTTACAAATGATATATATTTAATTACAAATTTATTTTTATTTTTGTCTGTTTTAAAACTTTCCATTGCCTCAAATTTTTTCATCCATCTATCGCATGTCGTATTACAGCCGGCCGCGGAGTAGAGGTAAAATGAAAGTAGAGCAGCCAAGGCCAATATGGCGGCGCCCATGATTCCTATATAAATGATTTAAATAAATATTGTGCTCAGTCTTTAAAACGCGTTTACCATCTGGATGATTGTATTTATTATGTATTCCGTACTGTAATTTTGAAACCCCACATGGAATCATTTTCCGAAAACATTCAGTTAAATAATACCTATGATTCGAAAAAAAGTTTCACTTTCATATTGGTTTCATAAAACCAAACAATTAGTTTTTCGAATATAACCTTCAGAAACTTAACTTGATTTTGTATTGTTTCATTAACGCTTTCTTTTAGTGATACGTGGCAGATTAAATTATGACAGTGGGCTTATTCATAACGTGGACTATATTTTTATAGTTTTTATAGTTGTTAAATTACAAAAAAATATTCCTGTTGTTTGATACTAGCTGTCTGTCCCAGTTGCGTTTGAGTGTTTTAAGGAAGAAAATGAGACTAAATATTCCCTTATAGTAACATCATGTAATGAAATGACAACTGAACGTCAATCTGTCCATTCTGTGAATATTTTTGAAAGTCTCCTTACCGTCGTCTGTCTCGCGCACTCACTCACTTTATATATAATTTTTTTACTTTACCGTGCATTTTTTTATACTTTTCTTTCATTTATTTTAATACTTTATAGGTTAGCGTTTGACCACAATCTCATCTGATGTTAAATGATGATGTGGTCTAAGATCGTAGTCACGCTAAAATTAGAGGGAGACTGGCTCTCAAGTGCAGTTGCGGGAACACACCAACAGGTTGTCGGTGACAGATTTTAATCTTGAAGGTGGTAGCTAGCCAGGCGGATTTACAAAAACCCTACCACCATGAAAAACGTTATCCTGACAAGTATAAAAACAACAGAAAAACAAGAATTAGTCAGATAGCTGCAGCCGCATTGAAGTGATCCGTTTACATAGATTCAGCGTTTGATTTTTATTGATATAGATAAATTTATTCTATTCAGTAAACATGTCTGTTCTCTATGGGTTTTGGATTCGAACATATCATACTTGAAATTCGCTATTGAAGTACTATGTTCTTATTTTAACGTTTTCTGTAAAATAATACAGCTACTAGAAGACTACTTAATTGGCAGTACATTAAGTAGCTGTTATTTTGTCATAATGCTATCAATGTTATAATATCGAAAAATATTGATATATAGTAACTAATTATAAAAAAGTGTACTTGCACTGAATATACATCCATACTTTTGCATGATGGTAGGGCTTTTTCTAAACTCGCTTGGCTGGCTACTACCACATTGAAAATCTGTCACCAAGCACCTATACCTGGCACCTGGCAGCTGCAGTTGAGAGCCAGTGCCTGTTGCTTTAGCATTTTACTATATTAAACCACATCATCGTTTAACATCGGAACAGAATTTCTAATCAAACGCAAAAACCTTTAATTGATCATAAAAATAACGTGAAGGGAATTCGACAACCCTAACCTTGCACTTTAAGATAGAACTAATAAAGCGCATGCTGTATTTATGATTGACGGTACAACGTAAATCAGAATAGCACAATATTTTTTACTTAGTGAAAACGGCCTCTATTTCGAACTTACTTTGTACGTAACATTTTGGACTTTATTTTAATTTAAGTTATTTAAAGTTGTATAAAATGTTGACATAAAATACACGAATGATTACAATTTTAACGATTAATTCATTTTATCAAGAATTATGAATCATCATCATCTTACCCTTATCCCACCTAAGGAGGGGCGGCACAACATGTTTTCCTTTTCCACTCTCCTCTGTCAGATGTCATCTCAGTATTCACACTTTTTATACACATATCATTTTTCACACAATCCATCCACACCTTTTCGGTCTTCCTTTACTCCTATATCCGTCCACTTTCAAACTCAAAACTTTTCTTGTTACATGACTTTCATCTCTTCTCATAATATGCCCGTACCATGCTAACCTACTACTCCTCAACTTCTCTGTCACTTGTGCTATTTTCAAACTTCCCCTGATATACTCATTCTTAATCTTATCCATCCTTGTTACACCACAAATCCATCTTAACATTCGCATTTCTGCCACAAGAATTATGAATATGTGAACTAAATAGAAAGTTATTTGCAATATAGAAAAATCCATTTCAGTGTCAAACTAATCCTATCCAAACTCACATTATAAATGTGAATGTGAGTTTGTTTGTCACGCTTTCATGACTTAACTAGTCGACCAGTCATCACGAAAGTTTTGCGTACACGTTGTCAAGGGTACAGAAAAGGATGTAGACTACATTATTTTTATCTAAAAAAGCAGTGCTGTTGCCGAGTGATAGGTGAAATATGTATTAACGTGAATGAAGCTGCGAATAAATGCTAGATATTATAAACGAGAAAGTTTGTGAATGTTTGTTACTCTTTCACGCAAGAACTGTCGAACGGATTTTAATGACTCTTTACTTTTCCTTTACTTTTTAAAATATATAGCGTATATATATGAATAACACATAGCCTATAATTTGTAATTATATTATTTAATTTGGTTAAAATAAAACCGTAAGTGTCAATTGAGTGGGAAAAAATTAGTGTTGCCGAACACTCGGTTGGAACGAAGTTTCTTTCGTAGTCTATTATTATTGATAAACATATTATATTATAGCCTAGCGGCCCGCTCCGGCTTCGTACGGGTATAAAATATATAGCCTATGTCATTCACTGAAAAAATGATTAAAATCGATCCAGGAGTTTTGATTTATTCATTACTGCCCGTGGCCCGCACACATTATTTTGATAAATCTCGTAGGGTTCAGCCTGCGTTTGTTGCAATGTAAGCGGAAAAAATGTGATTATTTACGACATCACATTAGAAACCTCAAAAATAACAGTATTTCTCCACTATTTAATGGATATTATTATACATATAAACCTTTCTCTTCAATCACTCTATCTTTTAAAAAAAACCGTATCAAAATCCGTTGCGTAGTTTTAAAGATTTAAGCATACATAGGGATATAGAAACAGAGAAAGCGACTTTGTTTTATACTATGTAGTGATTAACAAATATAAATAAATGAAACTAGTTAGCGTCTTAAAGCAATTAAATGAAACACGGAAATAACTAAGAAATTTCGTACATAATATATTTTTTCAAATTGAGAACATAAACATTTTATTGTATATCATTCAATTCATGTAATGAAATATTAATTTCAACTAATAAACATAAGTATAAATACACAACTACACACAATAGTCTACAAAACAGCTGACAGGTATGCCGTGTAAAAATTATACCTGCGCAGCCTGTGCAAAATTATTAACTGCCTTGAATCAATAAGTGCGCGGAAAGGGTCGTCAGTGAAAACTCTTACACTTTCGCCTAGCTCCCCTCTGCCTAGTCCGTACTGTGCTATAAGGAACTGCGTTCCAAAAATGCTGTCTCGGCGCACACTGCACAAAGAATTATACAAAGATAATGTAGTGTATTTTATACTTCCATCATCCTAGCAATAAATGCGCAATAAAATAAAGGCTTGGCAACTACAATCACATTATTTTAAACCAAATTATATTAATCATATGGTAAATACTTCATACTTATATTTCAAAATTGTTATAAATATTGAATCTCCATCAGCATTTTATTTAGATTTTAATTCAAAATTTATATCTCATCAACATATACATATAGGAAATAGAAGTAAAGTATTAAAATAAAGAAGAAGATAAAACTTTTAACATTTTAGCGTAACATTAAAATAGCTAACTCCTACGCAACGTTGACAGCTTGTGACCCAGATTCATTAGATTCACACAAAATTCATAACAACGCTAATAATTTCGAAACAAAAATTTCCCCATCTATAATTTAATTATACAATGGAAGAGAAATAAATATAAATTGCATCATACACGAAAAACGAGAAAAAATACATTATTTCTAAACACGTTCTCTATCAACCATCGCTATATATATATTTATTGTTAGCTACATTCCGCGTAATACAAAAATTCATTTTAAAAAGTTTGAAGAAATATCAACCAAAAGCTATTCTTGTCTTTATGATTGAGGTTGAGGTGTGTAAGTCATTCATTTCTACATGACATATAATTCTCAATACACATAAAATAGCAAGTGAAACAATGCTACTTAGCATGAGAATAACCGACAATTAATAACCTAAAATGTTTTGACTTTAATGCAATGATATAACATATAAATATTAGCATATAAGTTAATGCACTAACTAAAGAATATGCTTTTTACTGTTTTATTCACCTTAATACAACAATACCCCAACCTGGTAGTGAATAACCATAAAGTATTAATGAACTATCAATTCAGATATAGTGATTATTAAAATTGTTGTCTAGATTTCAATGTTAACAAATTAGTCGAAATGTCAATGATATTAATTAACAAAACGAAACATAACTTTATAAAACGATCCATCTATAACATATACACACATCATTAATTGGTATTTTTGCACCGTATAAATTCTAACTACTAGTGTCTGCCGCTTCCTTATTACGTTATTAATTACAATTCATTTTGTAAAATATATATTTTTTACAACTTTTTAAATTTAGTAACTGTTATTCGTAAATTATTAAATTTTAATATTATCTCTTTCTTCTTCTTACCCTTATCCCCCCTAAGTGGAGTCGGCAGAACATGTTTTCCTTTTCCACTCTCCCCTGTCAGGTATCATCTCAGTATTTAGACACCTTTTATACACATATAATTTTTCACACAATACGTCCATGCCTTTTTCGTCTTCCTCTACAACTATATCCATCCATCTACTTTCATGCTCAAATCCTTCTTAGTTACTTGAGTTCCATCTTTCCTCATAATATGTCCGTACCATGACAATCTATTTATTACTCATCAACTACTCTGTCACTGGTGCTTTTTTCAAACTTCCTCTGATATACTCATTCTTAACCGTATCCATTCTACTTACACCACCCATCCATCTTCACATTCGCGTCTCTACCAAATGTGATCTCATTTTGTTATTATCTGTGTTAAAAAAAATTGTATCTATATCATAGTTTACTTTATAAATATATTTACAAAGGGTTCATCTATTAGTTTATTTATGATATTATCTATAAAATATTATAAAACAAAGCAGTGCTACGAGTCTGTCTTTGTTGACTTACTTCTTGTATACTACTTTACAGATGTTAATATAAACCACAGAATTTCTTCCCGAAGGCTAATTAAATTCCCATAGAAATAATACATGTATATTATATTTATTTTCCATAAATTTTATCATTTATTTAAGTGGCCTCAATGTTCTACCTAAATTTGTCTTCCGCGTAACTATATTTTGAGCGGTCAAAAAGTTTGGCGCGGACTGTAACATTTATGATTTTGATGAACTATAAATCTCAAAGCTCAAAAAATGGGCCTAAATCGTATTTAAATACCTATGATGTCACATGAATACATTGCGCCCATACAAAAGCTAGCTAGTTTAGAAGACATTAAAAGACAATGAAGAGACAAACTATTATTCGGTCGACACTAAGATCGTAATATTGATTTATGAAGGCTAATAAACTGTGTTGATGTTTTTTTTTTGATGAAACATAAAACGCTTGCGTGTGTTAAATATATGGGACAATGGTATAATAAATAATACTTAAAATGATTTCACGAGGTTGAACATAACTTCATTAATGTAATTATATGGTCTTCGTTTGAAGGTAACGAGCTATTTCTATAATAATAACACATTTTTTAGGCTTCAACGTCAAAATTAATGCGGCGCACTATAATAACATTTCGAAACAATTTATACATTACCGATAAACTTTGATTCTCTCTGTTTATTTTTATGAAATATTACACATGACAGAATAGAAGATAGTTAACATTATCTTTGTTAATATGGGTTTAAAAGAAAGTACTGCGGCCGTAAGGAAAAGTGGTGCAACAAAATAAATCACAAAACGGAAAGGTTCAAAATTTTAGTAACCTGCTTACTAATGTACTTCTGACTCTTTTTTCATTAAATGTAAACATGGGAACAGAAAATCATAGGGGAACAAATAATATTATGCAATGTACCTTTTCGTTGATTCAAAACCTATATAAAATTCGATATTGTAATAAACGGTGGACGCGCTCCTATTTCTTTGGATGGTAGAATATTTATGTATACTTAAATGACGCCAATTTACTAGTCTTTAATAGTAATGTAGTTCAAAAATAATTCTTAAATTTTGATTAAAAACAACGTTTTTAAATTGTCTATACTAACTAGCTGATTACCGCCCACTAGGATAGGCATTAAAAAACCCAAAAAATAAGGAGCCTAGAACCATACACGAAAAATTCCACATCGAACGGTCATAGTCCTACCCCGGAAGGTTAAGTTGTTTTACCGTAATTTATTGTTATAATAATGTCCTATACGTTTTTCTCCATGTCTCAGGTTATATGGATAAATGAATGTTGGATAAATGTATCAACATTTAAGATTTATTAACATGTATCTATAAACCGTTTGATAACTATTTGTCACATCTAAGTATTTTCCCATGAAGATTATATGTGTGCTATCCATTTTGTAATTTATTATTCGAAAGTACTCATAATCACAACCAATAATAATAGCAACAGGTAAACAAACGGACGCAGCTAGTATTATAGTAATAAAATAATATTAAGATCGTGTAAAGCTATCATGGGTTACAAAATAAAAACAAACTTGTCACTACAATGGATATTGATTAGGGTCGAGGAATATCCAACTCAATTCCAAATTGAACTATAAAAAGATTTTATCGTAACGATAAACTAGAAAACCTTACCTTTTTGTTAACGAGCAAAATTACTTCCTTGCGGTTTGTATAAAGAAGCGAGCGAGATACTATCTAAACAAAAAATCAGATGAGTGCCGTAAGCGCCCCCTATTAGCCCGGTGAAATTCTAGAGGCCTGTCAAGCCAACAGTATAATCAGTTCGAAAAAAAAGCTATTAAAAATAAATCTTATTAATTATTATAGCCAAATGTTTAATGAATAATTAACAATTGAACACAAATTTATTTATTTATTTCTTCATAGTATTACTAACAGATAACATATTAGTATAGTTTTATATAAGTATAAAAAACAATTGCCAAATGTATGTAAGGCGTACACGTATCACTTCAGACCGGCTACATATATTTGGCTAATTCTTTTTTGTTGTTTATGTAATTATCAGGACAAAATTTGTACGAAGGAAATGTTTGAAAAATCGTACGGAAAAGTTAAAAAATTTGGTCACAAATTTGATAGACTAACGTCCAGTGGTTTATTCGCCATTTAATTTCATTACAAGGTCGTATTGTAAAGAGAAAATATTGATCTCATTTTTTTCGGTACTACACCCGTGACAAACCGTCTAGCACAGTGGTCGGCAAACCGTGGCTCGATAGACGCATGCGGCTCTTTCACTCCTTGACTGCGGCTTTCCCACAAAATGTTAAGAGCAGACATGCTATTTATTAACTTGCCTTATAATAGCCGAGCTGTTTTTGAAACACAAGCCTACAGAAAAGAGGTATATTTTAGAAAGCAATACTAGCACGACTAGTCGCTTGCAAAAAAAAGACATATTTAGCAGAAGCATGCTCGAGAATGTACTTTAAATCCTAATTATTTCCATAAAAATGTCTCTACTAAAACCAAACATGAGGCTCTTTGAACAAACTTCAATTTTGTATTTATTTGGAGGAGGTCGAATCCAAGGCCTGTAGAATCAATGGTAGTGTTTACTACTACTGTTCCGCATAGATTTTCCTATACACCTTTATGTTAACTCTAATTCCAAGCATTAGCAGTATTTTCTAAATAATGTAATAATAATAAGAAGGTCAAGAGTTTCGACCAACATGTAAAGAAATTCTCATTGAGTAGCTAGATCGAGCGTTTGATCCAGAATGCAGCACTGCTTGATACAGCACGCATCGTGAGGAAATTCCTCTTCATATCGTCATGACCACTAATAACTTGGACCTTGTTCCTATTGTCGATAGCCTATCGTTTGTTTTATATTTATAAATGTATATTTTGAGAGTATATTTATGAATGTATGAACTGTAGAAATATAAAGACAATAATATATGTATTTAAAATATTTACAAGTGAAATATATATACGCGATAATTAGGCTGTTTTATTAGAAAAGGAGAGATCTTTACGACTATTTATAATACAGAAACACGTTGTTATAAATTGAAGAGCAATTTTTTATATTTAATCAAATGAATTAAATCTGTTGCTTTATCTATCTATATCTATACATATAATAAGAATTTAAATCCAATGTGTCTGTACTTTTTTGATTTTTGAGAAAAACATTGTTGCAGGTGTCTAGGAATAAGTAATAGAATCCATTTCGATCATTTTTAGAAATGTCTGTCTGTCTGTTTGTTTGAACAGGTATCACTGGTAAAGTACTAGGTTTCTGATAAAACTCCAGAATTTGTAAATTTCTAATTAGTTTTGTGTTGTAAATATTACAAGTTATTGAATCTTATCACTTTTTATGACTATTTTTTATTATAATAAATAAATATAGAGATTAAAATTATTCATTGAACATAAATGTAAGAAAAAATCTTCTTTAGAAGCAATAACAGACTACATTTTTGACGACAACAGATAGCGCTAAACTTATAATTTTATTGGTTTACTGTCATAAGAATATTATTGCAAGGAAAAGTATAGATAACAATGAGATTTTTAAGTTTACTTCGAATTATAATTTTCATAAATTTACATGAAAATTATTATTTTACAATTTATCATTTGTTATTTTTCAAAGCTTTGTAATAAATCAGGTATTTTTTAAGCGTATGCTGCCAACAGTCTATTGACCTATGCCTCAGGTCTACATTCGTTTGTATAGAACTTAAATCTTTTTTGGTTTTCGGACAGTCCAGGGGTTAATATTGTTTTTATAGTTTGTTAAATTAGAATATTAGTGCTATGTTATTTCTACACCTGCGTGTATCGCCACGAAGTTTTGTCCATGTTCCCAATAACCAATAACCCAATAACTTTGTGGGCACACAATACCGTTGTGTGTTACGAACCATCTGACTGTATGATGATAGATGCAGCACGATGATAGCATGGCTTTTTGGCATGGTTTTTACACACATCAAAGTAACTTGGAAGCCCTAATTTTGAGTTATTATTGAAGTGACAAAGGGGTGTGACCATTATTAGTTTTTAGCCTGACACTTTACATTACAAATATACAAGATATACAGATATAAATTCAGATTGTTTCATCAATCACTGTGTTTTGTATTCCGTTCCACGCGGACGAAGTAGCGGGCACAGCTAGTAGATAATAAAATTAGAGATGGTCCTTTTTACAAAAAAAATAACGTAACACTATTATACAAAATGGATAAACGAATGATTCATGACATTAATAATTTTGCAATTCACCATCTGTTGTACGTATTTTTTTTGAAAATAGTATTGTTCGGTCAGTGTTAACACAACAAGCGAACAAACAAGCATTATGTAGCTAAAAATCAATGTATATGATATGAGAGTTTATACAAAATTAATATCATTATCGTGGCATTTTTAGATAGAAACTGTGGTACGATACACAATAACAGATTACCCAATAACAGAATAATTAACAACAGTTATAAAATTTGTAGAATAAAACTATAACGTTATTATTTATTCATACATAACCATTATAGTTACGAGATAACTTTATGTATGATACTTTGAAGTGAAAACGAAAAAACGTACAATACTGTTTTTCTTTTTTCGTTGTTTAATCCGATTTTATATAACACGGTCTAATTGTTCGTACAGGCTTTATCAGGTCCGCGTGGGGCTTCGTGTCTCGCCTAAAGTACCGGTCCACATCGAGGCTTCGGTGTCGAGCAGCAATGGCGCAGCTAGGACCGGTAGGCCTGCTGCCAATGCATCTCTCATTGGTGGACTGGCTGCCTCAAGAGCTTTTCAGATCATGTATAGAAACGAAGAGGTCACGCTTAGAGACGTAGTTCACTTCAGAGCCCATTTGCTAGGTATAACTGATTATAGCATATATTAACCTACATATATTATTGTGTCATTAATGTTATAACAACGTATTATATTATGTCCAATATTTACTGTTTATAGGACATTATATTATATACTGTAGACTCTACTCTACAGTGTAGAGTTATTGAATAATACAGACAACCCCGGTGAACGAGGTGGGCGTAGAGCCGGAATACCTACCCTAAACGATGAAATTAAATTTTTATGTTAAAAAAAATGTTTACTAAGCAGCTATCATCCACCATTCAAAAACCATTCAATCCAAGGCTCGATGTACTATCGAGTGTTGATTTTGAAACGCGTCTTTAGTTCATTTTCAAACGACTATGCTGTCTCTACTGCAGGGATGGTGCCAATGTAGTATATGTCCCGATACAAAAATGTTCGATCCCGGGCTAAAATTTTCACATTCATAAGTCAAGCACATTTCAGAAGTCATTTATTGTACGTACAGATACCACCAACTCTGGCCAGAACACAGCTTATTGTTAGATCGCAATATCTTATACTTACTTTGGAGATACCAAAATAGCTAGCAGTTCTTTATGAACATTATTTTGCTATTTGATGTCATTTCTTCTATACTTCATACGTTTTAGCGTTTGACCAAAATACCCTATGATGTTAAATAATAATGTTGTCGAATATGATAAACATGTAAATCCTAGAGGAACTGGCTTTCCAGTGTAGGTGCCGGAACATACCCATACGTGCTTGGCGACATATTTTCAACTTGAGAATGGTAGCTAGCCAACGGTTTTGGAAAAAGCCCTGGTATCATGATATGGTTTCATCACGCTGTTTTCCTACACGGAAAGAGCCGACTCATTGGCAAGGAGTCTAACCTACATCGATCGACGCGGAGTTTGAAAAGGGTATCGAATGAGTAAGCATCACTACAAAATATGATGTCCTGTATTTTATTATTTATATACTCCAGTTGACAGCCGAAGTCTTAAAGAATCCCTCGAGAGAGCAGAATGGAGTCTAGGCTTGGAGTTATGGTGCAGCGAAGGTGCTCAGTCTAGTACCCTGGCTCTTGTCTCGTGCAGAGTGTTGAAACTGCACTTCCAGCCGTCACAGGGTCTCCATTACCACTTACCGGTGCTGTTTGACTACTTCCACCTGTCGGCAGTCTCCATCACAATACACGCTAGCTTAGTTGCTTTACATCAACCGTACATAAAGTAAGTTCTTTGTTCTGAAACGTAGTTCTTAAGTTATTACAAATTATTATTGAGATAACTAACTGAGGACTTTATGATTCGTCTATAAGTTACACATACTCACATACATTCCACATTCACAAGCGTAATAAGTTCCGGTCTACAAGTTACATATTTTAGTGATAGTCTGAACAGACTTGAATGTGTTGTTGAACAAGTAATTAAATATGAATTTATAAGCAATCGTTTATGCCAAATTGTCTACTAGTTCTTGTCCAGTGGTTGAAATTCGTCAATATTTCGATGATAAAAAAATAAAAACAAAAAGCTTTCCAATTTTTTTATTGATAACAAACACTAAAGCTCGTCAAAAGCTACGAAACAAAAAAGGAATGAAGAATTGGCTGAGACACAGAGAGATTTTCTTAACTATTTTCTCTCTACCTATTTATATATTCACCACTTTCATACGTATTTTAATGAAACACAATGTTTTTATAACTGTAAAATATTAAATAAATTTAATCCTGTAACTGCCTTCAATGATATTTTGCTAAGGCGTTTATTAAGATTGTGTATATAAATAATTAAAACTATTAGAAAATAAAACAATCCTATTGAGTATTAAATCTTATTTCATGTCTGTATATAAAGGAAAAGCATTATGCACTATGTACAAAGTTGGTAAGTGTTTTATCATTATCTAGAGATTATCTAGAGAATAAAGATTAATTTTTGAAAAGTATTAAACTCTGTAAGTATCAGTCAGATTTGAAAAAATCTATTTACTGAGACCGTAACTTTGTATAGGCCAATTAAAATCACGCTACGAACCTTAAGAGGAAATGCGGTCTGAGAAATTTGTAGAATAGATTTTCATGGAAGTTATTGCTATCTCCCTTTCCCTGAAATATCAAAGAGAACACAAGAGAACAACCGCAATTTAGACTGGTTTTATTTACATCAAATAAATGAACCCATTGTTTTGTATTCCCGTTTCCTTCTTCAAAACTGAACTGATTGTAATTATTTTTTCGAAATTAATTTAAGAAGGACTTTTGCTGTTTCAGTACGTTTTTCTTTTATTTCTTATATTTGTCAAGTTGTTTTGCCAGATGTTTGAAAACAGTGGCGTCATTTTATAATTTTAGAAGGCTTCTAGATTTTATAACATTTAATTTAGATTACATGGTATAAAATATACGATGTAGTTCAATTATCCCGAGATAACACAGAAAAATACGTTTGTATGGACTAAATACCGACCGCGTTTCCTACTAAAATTTGAGGAAATTCTTTACAAAACGTAGGTTACGAAATACGCCAAATAATAACGAAGTAACGTGGGATACGGCGTGGGATAGCGAGAACTGAGGGCGGTTAAAATTAAACATGTGGGGAACCGCGGGGTAGAGCTAGTTAGTAATAAGACCGGAAACAATAAGCTGAACGTAGATAACCTCAATTGCGTTTGAGAGATTATGTCGATAACATGAGCAATAACAACATAATAACAAAAAATATAGGAAAACTACTGAAATAAACTTTCATATGAAAGCTATTTCATTCACATAAATATAGTACATTTTCAATCCGATATGAATTATTATTGTTTATTTTTAATTGTATTGTTTTAAATCAATTTTTCTGAAATTTTAAATTTTCAGTCTTTGAAATAAGTTCCTAGTTGTTATGCATTGTTGGAGACCTAAGAAAACGGTTATAATAATCCGCAAGCCAAGATTCATAACGTTTTTTGTTTTGTTTTTAAAGCATTTTAGTGGAAAAAATCTCAAAAATATATTACCAATAATCCTTTATAACTTCGCGTATTGGCCATCTACGTGGCTTTCAAAAATGCATCTGCCAACAACAAGCCGAGACAATAATTATAATAAAATTATTACATTAGGATAGTATGGGTCTTGGCCTCGAAAAGATTTTTAGACTGTCTACACACGTGAAAATCCTGCAAGTCACTAAGACATGTGCATTAATTAAGGGATATTATTAATTTTAGCACACCACGATCAAGCAAGCAATGGAGCAAACTAATGAAAAACGCAGGCTCTAGCTTTAATGCTTCTGGAAGCTTCGAGAACGTGTTATTTGGTTCTGCCGGTAAATGCACTGGGGGCAACTCTAGCAAGATTGCTCACGCTAGGTACGCGATTTAATTTTGTATTATTTTGTATATCTTTGAATAGTGGCATTAAAGACATGGTATTATAGTTTTTCGAGGTCGATGTATACATGAATAAATTGGATAAAAAAAGAATTCGCTTTATATTTACTTAATTAGGCATTTACTTCGATTAAACAGAACTTTTATATGTTAAAGTATATAATATTGAATGTTATAAGAAAGATATCGAAAGTGGACTAGGTCACATTGTTGTAAACCATGCAATAATTAAGGGGAAAAATATGACTAACTTTCTAAATTATAAATAAATAATATTTTCATAAACAGAATTCAACATTTGATTAATCTACTGATAAATAATGAAAATGGAAAATGAGAATTAACAGATGAATATAGAATTACTGACCAATAATGTAATACTTACCAAAAAAAAATGATTCAGAATTATATATCGTTTATATTTTACTTTCTTGTCACTTCTTTCTCACTCTTTATTCGATGTTATGATAATTTAAGCAATAGTAATATTTATTGACTGTATTTGTCGTTACAGACAGGTCCACGCAGAAATATGTGGAATACTTCTAGGGTCTCTAGAAGGGTTGCAGAGTGCACTTGCAATATGTGGATCTACCGGCGTGATGCTTACACCTGAAGAAATTACTACGAACTCAGTCGTCGAAGAAGTAGCACAAAGGATAAAGAATCTTAGTGATTTTAGCAAGGTTAATTTTACAATATATTTGAAATGAGATCGCCGCGAAATATTTAAGTAGACAACAAATTTTTGTACAGCATCATTTGGGGTTTTTGTAGCCAGTTGCTTAGTTTATGTGCATATGTCAACCCGCATCATAACTTATTCCAATATACCAAAGATTTTATTCCAGAATGTTCAAAAGTCTGAATGTGGAGAGGACGAAGAATGGGCTATGAGTGCTGCACACGATATAGCGAGGTTGTGCGCTGAGGTTACCTTGCGATGGAGAGCCTTCCTCCATCACACGACTGACCGGCCACATGTTCACCATGCTCTCGCAGCGAGACATCATGCATTACGGTAACTGTTCCGTTATCTGCATCATTAGTTCCGATTTAATGTCGAAAATGTTTGAACTATCACCTGTTAAATGATCATCATAAGAAAATATGAGTTATATTTATGATTTGTTCTTTCTACTTCACCATGTACTTGTTGACAAACGCAAAATGAAAAGTCATAGCGAAAAAATAATTCATATTTAGAATTTTGGCGAATAGAGAATAAGACGTAGTTCTGAAAAGAGGGCGAGGTCCTATTTTATTACTTTGGTACCTATTTTATTTCAAAGAATTAGATGCATAATGTAATGTAGTGTGTAAGAGTTTAAAGTCTCAGTAACCGCGATGAATGTGATATTTGTTACAGAATTAAACGTTTCTCTGAATGCTTTTTTGTACTGGATAATCCTCGGCATTCGTTGGCTGGTTGCTATGACAGTAACTACCAATCATATCAGAGTGTTGGTGAGACAGCACGCAGATCACGGTACTTAGCACTTCTGCCTCCTTTGCCTGTACACTGCATCGTTTTGGATGGTGATCCTCACATAATGCCAATAATCTTCGAAGATAGGTAAGTTCTAATACATACAATTAAAATATCTTAATTGGCCCCATCTTTACTAAACAAAAACCTTTCTAGTTAGACATGAAGTACTTAATATCAAACAATATATACATTTCACACTTCAAAAATAAAGTGAATATTTATGATAATAACAGTTTTAATCCCATTAGTTCATGTATGTAGAACTAATATAAAACAGGAAATACTCTAACACTATAAAACTCCAAATAGAACTACAATTCCTGGTATGACAATCACAACATTCACACAGGCCAGGGTATCTAATCTAGGTAGTGGACTGTATTTAAATTGGCTAGAGGTAGATACCATTTTATAATGAATCTCAAAACTAATACTTTATACTTGGGATAAAGGCTACTTACTTGATAATCTTCATCACCGCCGGTGTTAATAAAGTACCAGCTTCCAAAATAATGCACCCAACAAATATCGAAGCACCGACTATCGTGCCGCGCTAATTATACGTATAGTGCCAAAGAGCGAATCCGAAAGTAAGTGAGTCCGTTTACGATTGTTGGGCAAAATGCCGCTCATCTACGATTTATACTTGTATATAATGTATCAAAAGAATTCAGACTATCCCCCAACCAATGCATGCCCGAACAACTATCTATTCTTACAAGCTGCGCTAACCAATGAAGAGACATCTCTATTCTAATTAAAATAAAACCTCTAACTCCGGATTTATATTTTTTCGTTACCATAGGTACTGTGAACAAATATAATATCTAAATTTGTAATCATTATGATTAATGTTACGATGAACTCTTCCTTTTGTACACATAGGTATCAAGATACAGCAGAATTTGCAAGACGTAGATCTTTTTTGAACTCCAGTACTAATAAATCTGGAAGTGGTAAGTTTGAATAATTTCAATCTATGTTGTTCATTAACCCAGAGCAGTATGATCTACTTGTATTCCAGATCTTACTAATTTTAAGCATGTTAACACACATAAAAAATATTGTGATTTCAATTTTAGCACTAACAGGTTTTTGAACAGCCTTAAAATACTTTAATAATTTTACCAATTTTACACTTCGTTGCGAACAGAATAACAATGGCAATTTTTTTGAATTATGCAATTTTGCAAAACCAAATCTAGGCTCATAATTTTACATGTTTCATATTTGTTATTATACATGAAGAATTTGTCAATTTAGTTCATTATTATTTCTTCTTTAGTCTATAGGCTCTATCTTGAATGATATAGAAGGTATAAAAAAATGCACTATGGTCTATTTTGTAATTACAGATCCATTTTTATGTTCTGAGTCACGGAATGAAGACTGCGCTTGTAGTGTAAGTTCAATAATGGATTCGAGAAGGCCATCGTCGGAATTATCAAGAGTAACCCTTACCTTACCTAAAACTATAGTAGATGTTCTCGAACCACAATTACAGGCGCCAAAACCAAACTCCAATGTAGTTCAAGCAACACTAACATTAGCTCCTCAAAAATCAGCACGTGGTTCACCAAAGAGAACTTTAGTTAAACAAAACGTAGTTGAGTTAAACATACAGCATAATAAGCAGCTAGAACTAACAGGTAGAAATAGGTATATCGTGCAAAATAATCAGATTAGTGAAATACAACTCCCACCTAATAATGCCTTTGCTTCATGTTCTATACAACAAGGACAACAGATGTCAAGATATTCAGCTTCAACACTTTTAGATATCAACGCTTCAAAGAACAATACTAATGTATCAAGAGTAAATAAAGACAAAAATTATGGTAGTGAATGGCATTCGCCAAAAGCATGCAGTAACTAGTGGTGTTAGTACGTTACCAGCAAGACACAGTAAATCCTTAGATCAGTTGCGGGTATCCCAAATGACACCACTTAATACCGCTCAAACATTATCCAAAAATGCAACAAATAATTCTAACTCCTCGTTTAATTATCCAAAACCACATTCAACACAACAACAAACCAAACCTACAACTTTACCCAGAAGTGTCACCACTACTGTTTACCCAACGAACACAACGACAAGATGTGCAACCAAAGGCGATGACTACCGAAGAAATATCGCTGAATTCAGAGAAAAATATAAAAATCCATGCAATATGAATGTAAATTCACATGGAACGAATAATGAAGTATTTCATAACGTAGCATATAAGTATGATGGTGCGATGAAACTAAATCCTAATCAAATATACGGTTATGCTTTCGGTAATCAGGGTACTCTGCAAGCAAACAATTTAATTCGTAATCCATTAGAGTTTCAAAGAGGCTACAGTGTAAATTTACCCCGTCCTATGTTGCCTCCTCGTAATTCTTACCCACCAGTTAGTGGTAAATCTCAAGTGACTGATCAGAGTAACTTAGTCTCTAATAAACATGTTCATAGATCCAATTCTACACACGTATTTCTTCAAAATATGGATAGTCAACAATCAGATATCGAAGCAGCTCGCAATCAACTAAGATATGAACTAAACTACTATCTTCAAAAAGGCGACTGGAGTTACGATTTTAACACGGGTAGTTTGATACAAAACTACCAAAAGAAATCTAGTAAAAGTAGTGACGATAGTGGATTCGTTATGACATTAGATAAAAGTAGTGATGGCACGTCTAAATCAACGTATTCTAAAACACCACCTTCTACTCCTCATTCTACAATGACGTCTATAAGATATAAGAAGAGCAGATCCAAAGAATCTAAATTAAATCAGAGTGGTAAAGATAATTGTAAACTTAACTCTAGTCGTGACTCGTTAAGCAGTCATCATTCTATTAAGTCAAGAGATAGTAAATCAGACCGCCATACCTCTAAATCTGACCGAAGCACTCCAAAGTCTGGTAGAGCCACTCCCAAATCGGGCAGAGCCACTCCAAAATCAGGAAAATGTACTCCTAAATCAGGAGTAATAACACCACGATCAGGCTTGGCTACACCTAAGTCTGGGAGAGTAACGCCAAAATCTGGAACAACAACACCAAAAAGCGGTGGGTCCAGTGAAAAACCAGAAAAACGATCGAAACATAAAGCTTCGGAAAAGATGACTCAATTAATGTCAGAAGCTGCTTCATCTTCTAGCAGTGAGAGTATTCCTTTTGGACTAAGAAGACTAGAACCATCGACAAGCGTTCCTTATAGTCTTGATCATGGCCCTGAATTATTACGCCACTGCAGAAGTGCAGCATCTGTACTAGATGAACCTAATCTGAATAATAATTTTGGTTCAGAGTCATTACCTAACCTTGCACCACCACCCGCTTTTGAATCCCCACCTCTCGATATTGGCGATGAAAATTTCAAAATTATGCCGCCTGAAAACTTTTCAAACAAAGATGAAAAGGTGATGAGTAGAAGTATTTCAACATCAAGTTTAAGTGAACAAAGTGGTTGGGTATCTAGCGGTCATCATAGTTCTGGACCATCTTCCCCGGATAATACTAGTTGTCAATTAAATCAAAATTATTCTAGCGAAAATTTAGTTATTTCAAATAACTCTAAAAAAACCTATGAAAATCCTTCAAGGGCTCTTAAAGCTGAAGGTGAACCTATAAGTGATTTTAAAAAGACAGTTTTAAATGGAGAGCAGTTACGAGAGCGCTTATTAAAATTAGCAGTTAAAGTTTCTCAAAATAACACAACTGAGAAAATAGAATGCTGTGATAAGGAAGTGTGCGAGGAGTGTACTATTTGTAGCGACTCGATATGTACGGACAGCCAGTGCGAATATAATAAATTGATGCATAGTAATGGTATAGATACCGGTTGCAGTTCGGATACTTGTACAGCTAATTGTTTTCAACAAGTTTCCGAAGGTAATACGAAGGTCAATCAACGACATAACTCATTTAGTGGTGTACAAGGTAAATCGTATAATTCAACAATGAAAGCTGCAAGTGAAGGGACCGTAAAAAAATCACAAACCATCGCTGATAGCTTGCACCCCTATATTCGGAAAGAGATTGTATCAAAACCACAAGTGCCACCAAAGTCAAACGCTGTTAAAAATATTAAGCTGAGAGACAAAATTGAGTATACAGAGAGGTTATTAGCGGCTGAAATACGAAGTTTAACTGTAGACCGATCTTGCGGCAGTCATACAAAAAAGATGGAATCTGATGTGTTAGCCGCGATAAAGAAATACCAGAATAAGGCCAAATCAGAAATAAACTTAGCACATTTAATTAGTAATAATGATTATGAACATTTACCACCACCTCAGCAATTTAGAGACGCGCCTCCACCACCTGACCAATTTAAGGTAAATAAGAAATTGAATAATTGTGATAACAAATTAATTAATATGATAAGTATTAAGGGACTCTTGACAAAATAAAATTATTGTTAATATATAATTAAACTTCATTTATTTAATATTTTAAGTTTTAAAGTAATACTTTCTACTTAAAAATACTAAGGAATTTTTAAATTCTCAAAACATACAATTTTATATAAAAGCTCTTTTTCATATTAGGATCCTCCTACGAAATCTTCAAAAATAAGTCAGCAAAACAGTAAAGCATCTACTCCATCCAAAGTTCCACAGGCACAGTCGTCAACACTGCAACTCGATAACCCTCTTTACCACGTATGTGAAGGCAAGTATCTTGCATGCATATGTAAGTAATTCGTGGCTTATACAAATAACACTACTAATATGTTGGTTTGACATTCACTAGGTATAATAGAAAGAAGAAAACTGAGACCACATCAATCAGTTAGTTCCGCTGGATGTACAGCAACCAGCACATTAAATAAAAGCCAAAGTACTGGAGAACTCGCAATACGTAACGAGAATGGGCCTAACAAAGGTGATATTAAAATATCGTTAATATATGTAGTATAATTGTAGTAATACTTCCACTTTAAATATAAATTATAAAACATAAATAAAAACCTAGTGATTGCTTTCCAGAAAATCGTGAAAGTAACTTAGTTAGTATATTCGGATTAGCGGAATCCGAAAGATTATTCGTAAAGTGCAGAGAAGAATTTCGACAAAGTGTTAAATATCCGGGAGCAATATATTCGGATTTCCCTCCTGTTGACAATTCACTTCCATATTTTCATATCAGTGATGAATACAGAATGTTCAATCCAGAAGGTATGATAATTCTTAATATTTATTTATGACATATTAAATTATAATAAAATACTCTTTTTTAATTATGAAAGCACTAAAGTACCACTTACAACACATAATTTAAAATTAAATTTATAGTTTTAGTTTAATGCATAAAATATTACAGTTATAAAACCAAGTTACAACTAAAAAGTCATTTATAGTCTACTATTAAAATCGTGATTTTGTAAGAGTACAGGAATTAAAATGTAAGCATTACATTAATTAGGGCCAATTCCGAGAGTTCTCAGAATTGTAATAATTTTTTTTAGAAATTACTTAGGTATTCTTTTATATTTTTCAGGACTCCATCTAATAATTTGCGTCCATGGCTTAGACGGAAATGCTGCAGATCTACGTCTCGTAAAAACTTATTTAGAACTTGGCCTGCCTGGTGCCAGATTAGATTTTCTTATGTCTGAAAGAAATCAAGGCGATACCTTCTCTGATTTCGATACTATGACAGATAGGTGAGCTTTAAAATATATATCTTGTATATTTATTTAAGATGCTTCTATAATGCACGGGAATCCTATATATTAATAGATAAATACAAAATGGTTAAGCACATTTTTCTCCCCTGTTTCTGGTTTGTACGAGAGCCCTCATGAATTGCACATTCGAGAGTATATAAGCCGACCAAGGGTTAATTAAGTCAGAAAGCCTCGCGTACTACGGCATTTTGTGGCGCTCTTGGACGAAATATGATAGTCGCAGCACTGGTGTTTTACGGCAGAAGTAGTGAAGGTCCTTTTACAGTCGAATCTTGCATACATTTTAACCATTGTTAGAGTATATTAATGTCTTGCTAATAATTATAAATAATATTACAAAGAAACCCCTTAAAGCCTTTTCTACGTTATTGTATTCATTTTTCCGTTTCAGACTTGTCCAGGAAATAGTCACACATATTCAAAATTCAAGTGAACCGGCTCGAATAAGCTTCGTAGGACACTCTTTAGGAACAATAATAATCAGATCCGCCTTAGCCAGGCCCCAAATGAAACCGTATTTGGGGAAATTGCACACATTTTTGTCGCTCAGTGGACCGCATCTTGGTACACTGTATAATTCCAGTGGACTTGTTAATGCAGGTGAATATTTAATACATAGTTTCTGTCGGATTTAAGGGCTAATCCGGTAACCCTGATTAATGTGTATCCAACAAAGCAATACTTCAATTATATGTAGACGTTAACACTATTACAATAACTAAGAGCTAAGACTAATAGCAGCACAGCGTCGTAAGACGTAGGTTCGAATTCTAGCAACTGAATCGGAGCTTTCGGTGAAGGAAAACATCGTGATGAAACCATACTATGGTGGTAGGGCTTTTTCTAAATCCGCTTGACTAGCTACCCTCTCAAGTTGAAAATCTGTATCCAAGCACCTGTTGTTGTGTTCCGGCAAGTGCACTTGTTAGCCAGTCCCCTCTAGGTTTAGCGTGACTACAATCTTAGACTACATCATCATTTAACATAAAATGAGATTGTGGTCAAACACTAACCTACAAAGTATTAAAAAAAAAGCAAATAATAATAATAAAGTAATGCACAATTGATAACAAATTACTGAAGACATTATTGTTGTGCTGTTGATAATCCGTTGTCCGAATAATGATCGGTCAATGTTAAGCAAGCATTATGGAAATACTAAATATATAAAAGGGAGGGCACTTCACGTTATCAACTATTACTTCTCAATATCATGTCATTATTACAACTTGCTATACGATACAAAATGTTAAATTACTAAATAACAGAATAACTGATAGCAGTTTACAGCAACTGTTGTTATAAAATAACTCAACATACGGTGTTATTGTAGCTGTATTGTATTTAGCTATAGATTTGTAACTTAAGAATCGTAGTTACCTACAATTACGGATACATCATATGAGTATACTAACACAAATTTAAGGATATTGATACAGATGTTACCAAAAGTATTAGTAATAAAATTAATGAAACATCGCTTTATTTCCAGGCATGTGGTTCATGCAAAAATGGAAAAAGTCCGGTTCACTTCTCCAGCTATCGCTGCGTGACGCTTCCGATCCTCGACGCTCTTTCCTCTATCGGTTGAGCGAAAGGAGTCAATTACATCAATTCAAACACATACTACTCTGTGGTTCTGGACAAGATCGCTACGTGCCGCTTCACTCCGCTAGACTAGAGTTATGTAAAGCCGCTGCAAAGGATACGTCTCTGTTGGGGCAGGCTTATCGAGAGATGGTAAGAAATGATTGAACTGACAATGATGGCACTATTGCGTTTGTGCATTTTTATGTGTATCTTTTTTCTGAACACGATAAAGTGACTGCACTATGTCTGATGAAAAACACAGTGCAATCTAAAAACAAGGCGGTCACCGATTAATTTACAATCCTTTAGCATTCAGCATTATCAGTATATATTGCAAAAATGATCTGTGTTTATTAGTACAAACATACGTCAATTTTTGTATTTTAGCATTAGTATGTTTCTCTTATTAAGTATTGCTCTGCTAATTATAATATTAATACTGGTTTTCAGGTACACAACATGGTTTCTCCACTAGCAGCTCGTGCCTCCACGGTATCCGTGGTGCGGTACGACGTTCAACACGCTTTACCTCACACAGCCAGCGCGCTCGTAGGACGCGCTGCGCACATTGCTGCTTTAGACTCCGATCTGTTCATAGAAAAGTTCCTTCTAGTTTCCGCTCTTAAGTATTTTCGATAAACAGTAATGCTACATTGAGACGACATTTACACTCGAGCCTATAACAATATACCTCGTTCATATCGCTGTCTGAAACAAAATAATATTGGTTGAAAAGGTAAAATTCCTTAGGTTTTGTGACTAGTTATTACATGATGATTTTTTTTTTGAATAAAATAGATGTTTTTTTCATTTTTATCTGAATTACTTAATAATTACTGTAATATAACTTTAACGTATTTCATCTTTTTAAATCGACAAGGATATGAAAGGGCATACAACTTAAAAATCGAAAAACAAAATACGATAAACAAAAATTATAAAACAAGGCGAAGTCGGAGTAAAAGCTACCGAATATACTATCAATCCATACACTGTAAATAAACACTAAAAGTGATCGTTAACTTGACACCATTGTAGTGTACGATAAGCCTTAATTATTTTCAATAAAAGATTAAAGTAAGTACAGTAAGGACTTACAGTAAAAAAAAGCTAAAATATACTGGCAGCTTAAAATCATTATGCGCTATTTACCATGTAATTCGAAATGTCTACTATAATACTTATCAACAAGATAAAAAAAAAACCCGGGCTATAAACAAATTTTATTGAGGTACATTTTCTACAATTGATTTTTGACATTTGATTTTATCAAGCTTAAGGCTCCTGGTAGACTGCCCGTTCTGCCACCGTATTGTTACGCCAGTAGTAAACCGTAAATATCTTATGAGCAAAATACTTTAAAGATATAAACTAAAATTACAAAAGCATTTCTCCAAGCATTTCAAATATTTAAATTAATATTCAACATAAAATACGTACGTTTCAGTTTTACTTATTTATAAAAAGATCATAGGCTTATAATACCCGTGTCTTGAATTAAAAAAAGGGACTTCTACAAACATACATAGGAAAGTAAATGAATGAAAAGCTCATTCGAATATAAGGTTATAAAAAATAGCCCAATTAAACTACCTTATCGGCACTATATAACTACCATAATACAAAACCCATTCAAATACTATCATTTTAACGAATAAGGCCAGAACTAAAAAATACCTAATTGACATGTTTGTCGATTATGAAAAATATGGGTCTTGGAACGTGTGATAAATCGACTAGTATCCTACATGTAGAGTGATTTATGAAATATTGAAAATTACATTGAAGCAACAATATTTATAAGTAGTGTAAGTGGATCTTTACACCAATTAATTAAGACTACATCTAGTAAATGTAGGTAATTTAGGTAGATAGATGTATATAATGTATTTTGTTTTTTTTTGTTTACCTCTCATTAACGAATCATTTAAATCTATGAGTAGAACTGCCATTTGCAAATTAAATATTACAGACGAAGTAATTATTATTGTGTAGCTTAATTTGTAGTACTGAAAATTTAGAACGGCTGCTAATAATACTTACCTATGTAAAAGACAGTATCAATTCTGGTGGTTAATAATATAGAAGTAAAAAAATATCTATATTAATCATTGAGACTACATACATCATGTAGAATAGCATACCAAGACAGCTTAAAACCTTTATACCTGGACAGGTGGCAGCACTAGTAAAGAAAAATCTTAATTAAACTAATAATTTTTGCATTTGTCTACAATTAATATTTTTTTAAATATAGTGTGCATAAGTGTCGACTGGAAAATTACATTGATTTTATTTTATTTGAATGTCTAAATTTAAAAATGTACTTAACACATAATAATCGTAAATAGCTCACTTTACGAAATGCATGAAATATTTGTCGTAAGGTAACAATAATTTTCCCATGGCACAAACAGAATAGAAGGAAATGGTCAAATACGAGCTTTTTAGATAAAAATCACGACATTTGAATCTTAAATACACAATGTTCAAGCCCTTAAATTCCAAAAGAAACGTGGTTAATATTATGGTAACTAGTCCGTTAATATATACGTCAAAACCCACAGAGAACCGGCTACTATGTTCAATATACAAAGGTCAGTCATGTGCGGGCAAGGAATCCGCCAGCTTATTCTTCTATGGTAGAATTTACTATAACTGCACCACGAGGTAGTTACGTTCTTAAATCGAGAACTCTTAACTGATGATGGCTGGAATGTATGGTTTTAGTCTTTAAGCAACACGTTATCCTCAATAGACACATTATGTTGCGTGATATTTCCTGTCTAACTATTTCTCACCATTTGACGCCAATTTGACTGCAAAACTTACCAATTGGACGTCAAGCTGCACAGGAAATTGACAGTAACCTGTTGTCGCAAATGGACACTAAATTTAAACGCAAAAATTTTTGGTTGTCGAATTAAATCATCGAATTTATTATAAAATATGAATTGAACACTTGCATGTGCTATATGATAACAAAAACTTGAAAATTTTCAAATTTAAAGCTTGGTTATGTAGTATGTGGATATGTAAAACCGAACGGGAATTACTACTTCCAATTTGATCGAAATTTGCTTACATCTGTCGCTCTCCAACTTGTGATTACAACTTAACATACATATATTTGCGACAGCAGTTTAACGGCTATTCGTAGCACAATTTGGTATGAATTTGCCAATTAAATAGGTATTTGTGAATGTAGGAAAAGTTATAAATTTTTATCGAATGTTAGACTGATCTATAAATGTACGATCATTAAGAATATTAATAAGTTTGTTAGAAATAAAGGTTTTCGGGTAAAACTAATTCGATAAATAAGTTCTTATCTCGTTCTGTCCACTTTTTCTATTTATTAATACACAATTATTATTATTATGACGTAGATGATATGTTATACAGGGGCTATTTTTTTTAAGTTATTTTAGTATATATATTTAATTATTACGATAGGTACATACATTATATTTATTTCTAATTACGGTTGTGCTTCAGGAAATTAAATTCATCCAATTATAGCGTATTGAAATAAATAAAAGAAAAAAAAACAAGTAGAACATTTTCTTATAATTTGTTTTTTTATTTTTTATAAGTATACAGAATTAGATCTATATTTAAGATGGAAGACGTTACATAGATCTGTTCGATCAAAACTACGTATCGTATGATATACCCATCAATAAATAAAGGCTTATTAGTTCAACGTCTATTATACTCGAGTCTAAACAGTTTTCAGAAAAACTGATGATTTTTATACGTTCATGGTTTTAGAGGAGCATGTTATGAACTCGGTCATGTATATTAATTTATCATTATATATTTTGAAATTTAACTCTTTCTTTTTATAATGCAAATCATGTGCATTTATTTAATATTGTATATTTACTTAGTACCCGCCAACGATTTTGTTCGCGGTTAATCACAATATAATAAAATGTCGGCCAGCGTCATCTATTTGAAAATTGTAGTAAAATGGATGACACGATAACTACGTCACGTAGAAGCACGTAAATGCTGAACTATGAAACGGTGTTATACATTATATATATATATTACCAAGAAACGCTGTCATTTATCAAATTTAATTAACAAACAAAATTTCAAATTAAAGTCATGATGTTCTTACCTTTATTCCACCTAACTAGGGTCGGCACAACATGTTGTTCATTTCCACTTTCCTCTGTCAGATGTAATCTCAGTATTCACACCTTTGATACACATATCTTTTTTCACACAATCTATCTACACCATTTTCGGTCTTATATATACAAATTAAAGTAACATGTACAATTATTGCTGCAGAAAGTGCCACATTTATAAATGTCAAATTAAAATGTTAATCTTACAAATTATAATTTTACGTTTTCTCTTGCAATTATTTGTAATAACGTGCTCCATTTTGTAACAACCTTGTTTATGAGTGTAGAAAAAAATACACATCGATACGTTTATAAAAGACGAAAAAGGACTTTGTAAATAATATAATAGCAAATGAGATTTTATTTGTAAATCATATGTTTAATGGGAATGTGTCGATGTTATACACATAATATTGTAATTCTTAAATAAAGAAATTAATTATATATCTTTTTATATTTGAACATCCATTAAGTAGCCTGCCTCTCCTCATACCGACATCTCTTAAAAATGTTTTTCCATAGTTTCTATTGCAATATCACATAAAATTTCGTACTGAAATTCGGAACATTAGTGTAATACACCAAAAAGGTAGGTAGATACGTGAGGTATGTACTTATAGTAGAGTATTTGCAGGTTGGTTGAATGAGCAAAATACCAAAAGCTCACTTCTTAAAAGACCCTACAGCTCGAGAGGGTAGCGAAAAAATAAACATTTACCTGTACTGCTATCAACGTTTTTTTTAATGAAGGACTTTTTTAGATCACATTTTTGGGCCAAGGGCCGTTTCCTTAGGAAATATACGGGTATAATCTTCATGCCCACACGCAACATATTGTCGAAACACATAGAAATTCACAATTGTATATTTATTCTACATGTGGTGGTACTACAAGGATATTTCTCAGGTTCAGCTTTCGTCACAGTATTTTCCTTCACTGCCGGCCATAATGCTACCCATTAAAATTAGAAAATTTGTGCGAATCCGAAAATCTTATTGGTACACATCGGGGTTGGATTATGTAGATATGGAATCGACATCTCGTAGGTCAAACCACTCGACCATCATAATCAGTTATAATACTTATATACTTTCGTTAAGTATATTTATATGATTACGTCAATTAAACTGCGAATTAAATGTGATTTTTACCATAATTAATTATTATAGGCTGTCAATAATAATATAATTAAAAATTGTACTCAAAACATATAGCTTAACAGTGCGTAGTAAAATAACTCGTCGCAAATAAAATTTAGAAGAACTATTGTGATAGTTTCACCCTATTGTATTTTAAAAGAGTTGTATACACATATAAAATAGGCTCATGAATACCCAAAAAAAGAAATAATTGGTCTCTCGGCTGACTTTTTAAGACCCACATTTAAAATTTTACAATCTAAAAAAATACATTTCACACAAAAATTACAATTTTATTATACATAATTTATTAGTTTTCAAAGTTATATAACAAATCAGGTATTTTTTTAAGCTTACGCTGCCAACAGTCAGTTGACTTGTGACTTGTGAGGTTTACATTCGTTTGTATGGAACTTAACAGTTAATGTCCGGAGGTTAAAGGCAAGATGAGATATGAGAAATATTAACAACAGCACTTGCAATCATTGTTCCCTTGCCAGTCAGAAAAATCAATTTGCCAATATCGAGTCGCTATTGTTTTTGTAGCCTTTATAATCCGGATTATAATAAAGGCAAATAAACAAAAACAATTTCTAGAAAACTATTACGTTTTTCTGAACTATTATGCACCAGACAACAACCACAAAATTTTTAGGCACCAAGTAAATATCTGTTATTTACTAATATGGCTGTTCATCTTACAATTATTATAAAAAAACTAATGAAAGCTGGTCTAGACGATCAATTTTGGCTGTGTGCTAGACTAACATTGCAGTTCCTTCTGAGGAGCGATTTTATTGTTACACTTAATTATTGAATGCTTAACTAATTACATTCTAAAAGGTAGCTCAAGTACATTAATTGTACCTATTTAAATTGAAATAAAATTAAACTTAAATAATAAAGTAATATTACAATAATTATGAAATTGTTCAGATACCTAAATACACTTAATATTTATAATAATGAATTTTATGTTTCGACAATGGCAAAATTGCAAATCACGCGTTGTGATGAATAAACCAGTCATTCGTTCCCTATATGAGATCATTCATTCGTGAATCGTTACTGACTTCATTCATATAACATTCATCGCATTTGCGGCCAGCTTTTGAAAGGAGTTGTTTGTTTTATTTTTTTATATCCTTTATTGAATATTTTAGTATATGTAATCAAAGAAACCCAAGTAATAAAAATAGTTCAATATATTTTTTGTATTCACGTGTGTTACAAAAAAAAATAGTGTCTCGTTCTATCAATATTTGCAATTTAGGCAATGCAGTGTTCGCTACAGATGAAGTTTATTTAAAATAGTGATAATACTCTTATATAAAATGGGCAAATTGTTGAGTCTTTTGGCCCGTGATGACTCTAATTGTTGTTCCTCTCCACGTTACGACATCTTCTTGGATTTTGAGAATGCCGCGCCCACGAACACAGAGCGCGATGTCTTTGAAGAAGTCCAAAGAGTACTTTTAGATTCAGAGAAAATATTAGAAGAGATACAGTGTTATAAAGGGGCGGGAAAAGAAATAAGGGAGGCTATAGCAGATCCCTCCAGGATATCTTCAGAACGAGCGTGGCGGGCCGTTAAACCTCTCGTCGATAAGTTACTGCGATGCTATAATCACTCCCTGGAGCTACAACGAGTAAGTGATTTTATTTTTTATATCATTACCTACTAATGATATAATTTTTATGAATACTTTATTAATTTCCCGCGTCTTTATCAATGTAGTCTGATTCTAGAAAAGCACATAATGTGGGTAAGTACACTATATACAATAATTAATAATAAAACGTTTTAAATGCGAATTTTCGTTTCTAGAAATAATTCTTCGAAAACTTGATACAGATGTATGTATATAGTATATATATAAATATACTTTATAAAATGTCACCTATTTTTAATATTTTTCTGTATATTTAATATGTTTCTAATAACATAAAATAAGCTTAACTGTAATAAGACAAGTTAAATTTCGATCTTTATTTCCTTTGTCATTTTAAATAAGTTAAAAAAACACATCTGACATATAAATAAACGTCTATTGTAAACAGTTTTTCTTTAACTTCATTAGTCATTAAATTAATAATGAACAATCGGTAAACAATACATTGTTATCCTTTTAATTACATTCTGACTAATTTACTCAATTGCTTACACATAAATAAAAGTATGTTCACTTGTCATTAAAAAAACATATGCAATATGACAGGTGCATCGAAGTAGTCCAATTCGATATTTTTTTATTTTACTTTTACAGAATACTCCTAAAATAAATAACATTGCCCAAATAAGTCTGTTTACTAGCAAACAAAATTAATAATAAAGTGAGTATATACATATATATATGTAATATAATTTAAAATTAACTTAACTGTATATATTCACAGTGGTTCAGACTATGGGTAGGATTTTATTTTTTATAAGTTTATGCTTTAAAGTACTTAAAATACCATATTTCCTTATAGTATTTCTTAGTCCTGTGAAGCTCTAAAAGCCCATCAGTTCAATAGCTTTGATATTATCATGGTAATAATGTGGAGCTTTTTTAATTAACACTATAGGTTTATGCAAATAATAGAAATATGATATGTAGTAATACAAATTAGATTTACCTATTTTGCATATATACTAATTCCCTTAGCTATGACATAAATAATTATGAGAGATGAAATTACCGTTTTTTTTTATTGCGGTTAAAAGTTTCTTAATTGATTTTAGTGTTGAAAATATACAAACTTCATTCAATGAGTCATATTAGAAAAATGTTGACCTGGTCCTTGCTTCATTTTTTAAATTATGCAGGACATAAAGTTCAGTTTTTTTTTGTTATATGTCTTTGGAATTCTTACTATACCGTATTGCCTAGTTTGATATCATTTAAAGATTACTCTGTTTATATTAAAGTATTTTAGCAATGACAAGTCATCTCATTTACAAAGCTTAATTCCTAAGATTATATAATTTAGGGGTGTAGTAGTAATGTTACAACAATGAAGTTGAAATATACAGATTGTGTTTTTAAACAACATCTGTGACAGGGGATCATTTTGATACCTTCTTACAAAGCAGAGATTTACATTTACAACATAAAAATTTCCAAGTACAATTTGTTTATGTATTTGGTTGGTTGGCATTTGTTATAGGTTTCATGTTTTTAGTGGAACTAGCAATATGACATATGATAGATTTTTGGTCATCAAAGGTGATCTTAGTTAAAACTAATGACTGATTGTAGAGCTCTGGATGGTCGCCATTGTTTTTTTAATTACTCTGTGTTTACTATTAGACACAGTGATGCCAATATATTGGGTTACTGTATAACAAAAGGATAATGTCATCAACAATATGGGTGGTATTATAATCAAAATGCATTATCATATAAATGGTTATCCAATGAAAACTTTATATAATACATTTATAAAATAGTAATGAACACCCAATAATATAATACTTTATATTCATTATTAATGAGACGGATTTTAGGTACAAAATAATATAAACATTTCATATAGCTATGTCACCCTATTTTTGTATATCTAGTGAATGCATCCGCTCTCTCGCTGTACTGAGGTCTCGATGATAAGCGCAATTCAGATAAGATTGTGATGTCACACTGATACGTTCCCATGTTGATATCATATAAACATAACATTTGACGTCCAATTGTGTTTGGAAAATTTCGTACGTTCGTTTATCGCTGTAATGAAAAATTATTAATTGATAGTGTTCATATCAAAAAAAATTTCGTGAATGAATAAATTTTTATGATGTTATTTGCTCGTATAGGAGTTTTATCGCTTAAACAAATATACCTCAGTGACTTCCTCTCTCACACCCACACTATGTAATCCTATAGCGGAAATTGTATTATTATTACGCTCGTGTGGATTCACTGTATCTTCAAACTTTCTAAATCCATATGTTGTTTTAAAATTTCAAACGTTTTTTGATGCACACGTTGTTATAAACTGGCATGTTAAAGAAAATTACGATTATCATAAAAAATGTATAGAATGTTACCAGTTACGTTTTATATACTTTACAGATTTTAGTGTTTGATTCTGATTTTTAAAAACGATGCCGCGTAAAATGGTCGAAGAAGACCAAAACTGGGTGGGTCTCAAGTGCCGCTGCAGGAATAGGGTGGCGAAGGCTAGCCTTGTGGCTATCATATCTAAAATATTATACTCGAATCAACTTATTATAGTATCGCATGAATTTAAAAACACAGAAGAGAGTTCATTTTCAGCCAATTCTGTGTGATTTTAATGTGTAATCAACAAATATAAACGAGATTTGTTGGATAGACTGTAAGATGAGTATTGGTCGTCCATAATGGACTACGATTTCGTCTTGTGTATTTAGAAGTACTTACAAATTTCAAATAATTACCTCTTTATTATGACCTCCGTTGCAGCAATTGCTTTGACACTATTAAGGATAAGGTCATTTAAATGTATATTTGCAGTTTTCACTAGCTAATACTCATACTTCTGACAAAACAGCAAGGAAAAAAATTGCTATATACATATAAAAATAGACGATAGTGTGTCTGAGATCGATAAACTCGCCACATTGTTTGACCGATCATCATATAAGTTGTGTCACACCTTAGCATTTTTCATGGGGTTTCAATGTTTTATGTTAAACAATTCACTATAACTGCCCACTAGGTGGCGTTATGCCGTACTATATTGATATTAAGATTAATGTTTTTTTTTCTTTTAGGCTTCATAAGTTTTGATGTTTATAACATTTGCCCACATTTTTTTTTTTCAAACTGACTACACTGTTGGCTTAACAGGCATCTACAGTTTCATCGGACTACAGACGTTTGACCATAATCTCACCTGATGTTATAATACGATAATGATCCTTAATGATAGAAATGCTAAACTTTTATACGTAGGATTCCAAATGCGGTACCCAAAACACAAATATAGGTGTTTGGCGACAACTAAACTTATTGGAGATAGCTCTAGCCAGGTGAGCTTACAAAAAGCATGCTATGGTTTCATCACCAAGTTTTCCTTCACCGAAAGCTAGGGCTTATTCGCAAAAGTTCGAACCTACGTCCTTCGACACGGTGTCCAAACACGCTAACCACTGATCATCGTCATCTAGTAGAGTATAGTAATTTAATGAAGTTGCAAACAGTCACTAGTAAATTTAGGATTTGTTTTAATATAAGAATCGAAGTTTTTTTTCTAAAACTATACGCTTCTATTGATTAAATCTTGCTATAGATGATATGTTTTCGGTATTTAATCTTCTTGGACGTATAATTTATAGAGTAATCAATTTTATCAATATAAATAAGTGTGAATTTACGTAGGGGAGTGTTCATTGGAGCATGAAGGCTTGACCCTGGAGCGCGTTGGAAAGGTTACCGTCCACTGACACGCATTTTAATACAAATTGTACTGATTTCATATATATCTATCTAAA
The DNA here is from genome assembly GCA_035772565.1 of Antheraea assamensis. Classification (NCBI taxonomy): domain Eukaryota; kingdom Metazoa; phylum Arthropoda; class Insecta; order Lepidoptera; family Saturniidae; genus Antheraea; species Antheraea assamensis. Next base: position 258,582 of record JAQQSE010000144.1, read on the forward strand.
GTCCTGGCTAATCTTTGTAACCACTTTGTATATAGCCGTACCTTCGGGCTTGTGCATAATATAGTCGAGAATATAATACAAATTAAAGTTATAATATTATTATATAACTATTATATAGTAATATATAATCGGCATTTGTTTATCCTTAACTTGTCTCGACGTTATACATATAATATTATACGAATTTATAGTTAAATTTGTGTTCAACACTCTAACCGACACTGTGTTTACCCTCCTACTTTTCGTTACACAAAAAGGTCGCCGGTCAGAATTTCAAAGCGTTCCCGTAGGAGATTTTGCTTCAGTAAAATTAAATTTTTTAGTCTGCTCGACGACTAAAGACTCGAATATGGCTGAATCGACGTAGATGAGATTTTCACTTGTAGATAAAAGACGGTTTTCTATAGAGACTAAGCGATAATGATATAATTGAATGAGGGTAACTTTGAATCGTTAAAAAATAATACAATTATTTCACATGAAATATCATTTTTTTAGGTAAACGAAGTCGCGGGAACTATATAGTTTTAAATAAATAATATACTTGGTATTACAGAAAGTGAAGCATTTGTTTTAAAGAAATTTACTAAATTCAAACAATTCACAAGAACTCATATAAATATAATTATCAGCTTGATAACAAGATTCTGAAAACTCCACGTTTCGTTCGACGGTCGCATATTTTATGCATAGTTTGGTCGTTTAAACATACTTATTACGTAAACGTTTTAAAATTGTTTATAGTTTATATCGTTCTCGTGGGATATACTGGATAATTATGGTGAACACCACACACCAGGTATAATTGCCACAATATAGGCACGGTTAAACGTGTTGCATTCCAGAATCAACCAGTCCATTTCCAATCATCATCATCATTCTGTAAGAGAGCCACTGCAGGCTCATAGACCTCTTCCCAAAGAAAAGTATGGGCATAAATAATCACTACTCCAGCCAACGACGTATTGGCGATTTGAAACTCTGAGAAATCTATAGTTCTATGTTTTTCTCCCATACTGTGCTACTAGAAGAACATTTCTCAGGTTCGGGTTTCCTCACGATGTTTTTCTTTGCCGTCAGCCGATAGTGTTATCAATTTAAATTAGTAAATGAATTTCGATAAATTCGTTGGTACCTGCCGGGATTCACACCTGCGGACATCAGGATCGATATTTCTCCGGTCAAACCACTAGACCACCACGATTTGCATGCACCGCGTACATTGCATTTCAAATAATCGAACGAAATGCTGGGCCATCTAAATCTTTTCACAATTACTCCCTTTTGGCCTTTCGGGGTCAGCTAGGCTGATGACAGGCTCACAGTGGCTGAAGCGATCATCCGAATCTTAGCGCTTGAGTCGAAGCTTTCAGTGAACAAAAACATTGTGATGAAACCATAGTATATGATGGCAGAGTTTTTTCTAAGTCCGCTTGGCTAGCTACAACCTTCAAAAGGTAAATCTGTCGCCAAGCGCCTGTTGGTTTGTTCCGGCAGCTGCAATTGAGAGCCAGATCTCCACTCTAGGTTTAGCATGTTTACCATCTTAAACCACATCGTCATTTAACATTAGATGAGATTGTGGTCAAACGCTAAAATGTATAAAAAAGGCCGGTATATAAGGGACGATTAACGATAGTGTATAAATCTTTCTGTATTCGATATTGTTTTGTTATTGCAATAGGGTTACCATCAGGTTACAACATCACTTTGTCGCGCTATAAGAGGTATTCGAAGCGTCTGTTAAAGTAGCTACTATTTACGAGATCTCTTACACTTCAGAGCCTAACGCATAAATTACATGCTTGTATATAAAATGTTCTCTAACTAAAAGAATAACATAAATACAGTTATAGTATTTAGTAGTGTTTACAGCTATTGACGAGCTTTAATATTAATCAATAAAAATTGTTGGAAAGAGTTCATACCATCGACAAATCCAAGACTATTGATATCTCTATTAGTCATACTTCACGCTTCTTACATCTAAAATCTACAAAATTTGTATACCGTTCAATAAGATTTTTATCATTTAGAAAAAAATAAAAAGAAATACGAACTATAATGTCAATATATGAATACGTAAAGAACAAACTTTCTACCCGTCATTATGGTCAAATTTCGATCACTGGACAATCACTAGTTTATATAATTTAACCTTGAAAAAGCCATAATAGGATTTTCATGTAAATGTTTTAATGTATATATGGTACAACTAATTATCGCTGGCTTCGTTTGGCTTTCAAAAAATTGCAAAGAGCAAATCGAATCCAAAATTCCGCATCGAATGGTCTCAGTCCTATGACTATACGTTCAGTAGTTGTGAGCTTAGTCTAAAAGTAATTGTATTCTCATTATATATACATATAACATATATAGATTACGGTAATAGGTACAGAATTTTCTATCGAGGACACGCGTTGATCGAAGTACATTGTGAAACAGTTCGTGCAAACATTGACAAAACGGCAGTACGAGCGTACCTTTAATGGTGGTATCTTTTTCGGCATTCTGTTGTACGTGCTTCCGCTACGTAGCGAAACATATAACATTCGTTCCTTGTTACAATGGGGCCTGTTATAAAGTAAGTAATACTAAACATTCCACAAGTCATCGAAAGCATATCAAATAAATTTGTGTACTACCTTATTATTATTTCGCACATATTGACCTTTTATAAGTCCAAAATTATAACAAAAATGTCTAAATATTGGCTTCGAAATGGCTAATTAGGATTATGTAATAATACAAGAAATTTGAACAAAAGATTAAACCAATAAATGCACCAGAACGTCTGTGATCATAGTTAGGTACCTCAAAACATATACATTTCTAAATAGATTTTAAGAAAGTCACTGGTATATCTTCGAAATCCATGGTCCAATGCTTATGAAAGCAAATAGAATCCATTGGAAAAATATTCATATATATAAAATAAATTAAATTATTAAATAAAATATTACAAATCGATTTCTAAACGACGAAGTTCTGAAGTAACAAACCTTAAAAAAAAACAACAATTAAGAACTACCTCATTTTGAACTTCGTTAAAACTTCCTACGTGCATGTCTCTGGAGAACAATGCACATTTGTTTACATTATCACTGATACCTATTTTAAATTCGCTATTTTGATAACAATCTTCAACCATTTCTGAAATCGCTTTGCTTCCTCTTTGTTTTGTTTTACAAAGAGTTTAAAAAGCGATTATTTTGCTTTTCTTTGTAACCAATTTGAAAATTGATGGTACCGCTTTTACATTTAATAATGTATGTATAGTTTACACTGCGTTCCATTGTAAATAATTGTCTCTAAAGACTTCTTTCATGTAATAAGAATGTCCAACATATGTACATGTACATAACAACTATCAGTTGTCAATTAACTTCTGAATTAAGAAATTTATTTGTAAGCCTTGGTGCTGAATTACTGAACATGTAAGCAGATCGATATAATAATATAACAATACCCAAAAGTATATACACTTTTTAGGATGGATTATTATTTTTTTGATGATATCAAATAATGTGTTGTGGGCGTTAGTTTCTCGTTTCAATTTTTAAAGTTAAACTTTTACATCACCTGAAATTTTTTTGTCCATTACATTACATCCGGCCGCGGAGTAGGGGAAAACTGAAAGGCGCTCAGCAGAGCAACCAAGGCCACAATAGCAGCGCCGATGGCTCAGTTCAAAATGATTCAATGATTTAAATAAATATTGTGCTCAATTTTTAAAGTACTAAGATCCGAAAAAAAGTTTCACTTGCATCGTGGGTTCATAAAACCACACAATTTTTTATGTTAAAGGTTTTAGTCTGCAGTATATAGATGTTATGCCGACTTGCAAGCCTTCCTGGACACATAAGCGTACGTATCGCTATGACGGCTGTTCCATCTAGTGTGTGGTGTATGGAATTGTCATGTCACACAACTCGTCAATTTGCATTTCCTAAAAGGTTGAACGACCCAGCCGCCATTCACATACAAATCATTTTTATTCTGTTAAATCGTGCACCCTAATGTCATCACACGTGACAATCATCCAATAGAAACAATCAAAACTCGCGTGTGAGTGCTACAAGTTCATGTCTAAAGGGGCGATTGTGTCATCAATTGTTTTATAGGATTTAATAACATGTAAGAATAGTTAACTTATAACTCTATATATAAATTATGATGTGTGTAATTTAATGTAATTTGTCATGTGCTTATAATTATGTTTGTTGTTTAAACTTGTGTGGGATAAATGACTACCAGTTCTTGACTGAAATTCCGTTCCGCTTAGGCATATGTAAGTTTCTTTATATGCTTTATAGGTTTTTGCGTTCAACCACAACCTCTCCTGATATTAAATGACAATTTGTTCTAAGAGGTTATCTTGCTATACTTACAAAGAGTGACTTTCCAGGGCCGGAACACAGCTATAGGGTATATACACTTGATAATAGATTCTCAATTTAGAAGTGACAGATAGCCTGTCAGTATTGAATATGACTCTACCACCATTTTAGTAAGAAAAGAAATAAAACCTACTTTTAAAAAGTATACTTTAAAAAATGTACCGGAACCTCTGATCATAATTAGGTTATACCTACCTAGGTTTGGTTTCTCATAAATCTACTGCATTACTAAATATTTCCTATTTGATTCTGAGGAAATCCCTATGTGGATCTTAAAAAAATCCAAATCAGTTTATTAACTACGAAGTTCTGAAGAAACAAACATTATAAAGAAATACAACCTAATTGAGAACCTCCTTGGTTAAAAAGTATTACTTCAAATACGAACAATGTAATCTTTCGTTCAGGTTTGCTTTCAACAGGTCTTTCAACGATGTTGTTTCAATAATCGTAATATTATTTCCTATGACGAGACACAGTTGAATCAAATCAACGTGTTATGGTTTCATAGGTGATCCCTTAATGCCAGAGTATGGCAAGATCGAGTAAATTAAAACGTTAACGATATCTATCCAGGGTGAGGGACGTTAAGTGCCACATCTTTTATTGTAAAACATCAATGTTCTCGGAATACCTTCGGTTAGCTTTGCGGGTTCAAAAATATATGAAGTCTGAAATAGAATCTAAAAAGTACGTAGCGGCTACCTGTCTCTCTGGCGAATAATGAATCATTAAATGTAGAAGATAATTTTGTTTTTGTATAAAAGTACAGTATTTATAGAATATATTGTTTATGTCAGTATTATTTTACTTGCCTTCCTTATTGTTGGGAACAACTTATCAATTCTTTGGTGACAATTTTCCTTGTATAATAATTATTATTGTAATTTTAAATTTAACAAAGTGTATATTTTAAAACAAATATTGATGTAATTTTCATTGTTTTTGACTTGTCGTATTTGTTAAAGTGAACAATCTTTTTTCTTTAATCTGACACTGGTTATTAGGAATTACCGACAGTAGTCAATACTTTTAACATCTATGAAATATATTGGGAAGAAATTGGAGGAAAACGTATTAAGTACGGGTGCTATAAATTTTACAATAACTCGCAACTAGATGACGCAACAGCTCAAACTTCTATTCGGTTTTACTAATCCTCGTGAAATCTACATTAATTTGAGCGAACCCGCGAGCAAAAGCTAAATTTATTATAACTCAACTATTTATTAAAACAAGTGGTAATTGTGACAAATAATAACAAATGCATGCAGAAGTACGTGTACAGTTAGTTTTATGTATATGTAATCTCTTTAAAAAGTTAACAGTTACAACGAACAAAGACAGATGCATTTACTAGTTATCTTTTATTTGTCTCCAGTGAGAATAATGACCGTCGCGCAGATCTTGTAACGCAAAATCTTGTGCCATAGCTAGCTGTAATGTAACAAAATTCTCAAGATTCAAAACCGCCACCGCAATCCATTTTAGTTGAAACAATGACAACAAACGTCAAGGAAACGTGTGTAGTGACTAACAACGAACAAGTTTTGAATGCACATTCATAACATAATCTATCTCTATAGTCATCGTATTATTAGAAGAAGATGGAGATATTCCGTTTTATGTCTGACGTAGTTTGCTAAATACGGTCCCTTTTAAACATGTGCTTTGGGGTCGGCCAGTCCCTTTGTTACAATATCATTTTGCAATGAGAAACTAATTTTATAAGAAGAAATATGAGCTATTCTAAACATTTTTTATTTCTTTTGTGCTATCACGTCATGGATAAGAGAAAATGTCTGCTTTAGTCTAATATATATAAAAGAGAGATTGTAATTGGTACCTAACTAAGAATACATTACACTCTAGCGTAATTCCTACTCGAGGTGCCGAATGGTGTTCGACAATTCTACAGTGGCCGAGATCTAAATTTACCAGATAACTGGTGTTACTTTCTTCGCACATATAACCGCAACAGTAAGTTATACTTAACTAACACCTACAGAAACAAAATGTTACTAATAATTATGTTGTTTCTTTTCTGACGGCTGCTATATTTTAACAACAATATCGTATGGAATCCACATTTTCCTTTCATATTTATTAAAAATTGTAGCCTGTAAGTTTGTTTAATATTTTATTGAAATACCGTGACTTATCGGTCATAAACGTGTCTTTTTTTGTTCAATGGTTATTCTATAATTACAGTACCGGATATTTGGTTTAGCACGTCGAAGATAAGAGTGAGACGGCCGATGAAGGTTTGCTTGCTTCGATTTTGTAAAGCGTTCTCTTTATCACGCAGCGCTGTGACTGCTATAGACAAAGATAACGCTATACGAAACCGAACTTAGCCCGACAATCTCGGTTTTCTACCCGACGTACCCAATAAATAACAGGGTACTTAGTTACTTAGCTCATATAGATAAATATAATGATTCGTAATTTGCATTCTTCTTCTGATTTAGTTTAGTAGATCAGGTATTTTGCGTTCTAACACCGAAAATTTACAATTGTGTAATTCATACAAAATTGTACTTGGAATAACTGTACCTATTAGTATAATATATAAAGGCTGATCTGTATAAACATTAAATGAAAGTCATAATAAGATTGTCATGGGTATGAAATGCAACTATAAATAAATTCACTATAAAATGTCTTCTCATTAGCAATCGATACGAAATGTAATGGGAGTTACAAATACATAGTTTCCATGTGCATTATTAATAATCGAGCAGCTGCCATCACACACCTTTGCTACGACATTCCTAACATGCGGACTGACAGGTGCGACAACTGTTTTGAAGCTTCACAAATAAAACACATCTGTAATCGTTTAGCCATAAACGTTTATAGAAGCGAACTTAATGTCTTGAATGCAATGTGATGAAGCAAGCTTAAAATATATATATTTTTTAACATAATTGGATATAGTGTATTTATATATTGACTGTTTTGTCTTAAGAGTGCAAAGTAATTACTTCCAAATATTTTGCACAATATAGCTTTTTCTGATCATCCCATTTTACTTTTTTGTTGGGGTTACCTTCATTCTAGCTTTCCCATATTTAAAACAATACTAATTATGTACTCCACTCGCAGTCTTACTCCAAGTTGATGTCGTTTTATTTTTCATACAACATATATGAAATTGATTAGCCAAATGTTTATCAAAATAAAGACAATCTTATAAGTAAAAACTCAGTAACGGTTAGTCACTGTTTTGCCTTGATAATTTAAATCCAAATGAAAATTTTTAGAATATTGTCTTTGTCCTTATATTGAAAATCCACAAGATATGATTATTGTTTTGTCTATGACAGTTTAGTAATTAATTTGGTAGTTCATTGCTAAATTTCTATTATAAAACCTCACAATATTATGCTAGGTACTAAAATTTGTGAGTGATTTGTATCAAACATAGGTATTTTTCAATTTACTCCCCGTAATTTATGCTTTGTGAATAACGAAAATAGATTTGCAGATAAGTAAACTAGCTGTTTGTGTTTTTGAAACAATATACTAGAAAGGAAATGTACAATTACACATTTCTATATTTATGCAGAATATTTTTACATTAAATAAGCTGACTTATAATTTTATTTTCTAAATATTCTATGTAAAGTACTGAAAGCCTTTTGAATAAGCAATGAAACTTTACAGCTTTTATTTTATAATAGAAGACAAACAAAACCGTCGTGATTAGGCTAAATTATAATCCTTTTCAAATGTTGAGCTGCCCAAACTGGTTTTAAATTCTCGTAAAAAAATTCAGTGCCCAGATGCTCACCGCAACAAAATCGCCGTAAAAGTCTTCTAGAGTTCTAAACATTGTTTATGAAACTTTGTAACTACTGTCGACTTTCGATATAAAATGTCTTACTTATTGGCAACATTTAACATGCTTAACTTCAGAAGCAGAGACGTTCGAAGTTTCCTGCAACTAAATAGAGCTAGTGGACGTTTTATGTAACATTGTTTGAATGTAAAGTCAGTTTGTGGGTGCCATAACGTATTGCCTATATAAGTAAGTAGGTGTGTAATACAATGGAATTTAATTTATTGCCCTAAGTTATTAGGCGCAAAATAGTGTGGGCAGATTTTATGTTCAATTGTGAAACTTATTCGGTCACAGATTCTATCGTTTTGGAATAGTATTATATTCGATATTATGCATAAACTAGCTGTTATACGCGACATCGATCGCATGGAGTTTTGCAAAAAAAAGTTGTTCTGTGTAACGTGGACGTGGGGCGTACGTCGTACTGCACTGCTTCTTTAGTTTATTATATATACATGGAACCCATTTTTTTTAAATAAAAGTAGGTCAAGTTACTCCTTATAAGATCAACTATCTCCTAGTGAAGGTCACGTCAAAATCGGTCTAATCTTTTCGGAGATTCCAAACAGACGAAGTCGCGGGTAACAGATAGTCTAAAATGAAAGGAGCTCTAAAATAAAAGTTACTTCTTATAACATCAACTATCTGCCAGTAAATGCCACATCAAAATTGGTTCAACCATTTCGGCGATTAGCCGGAACAAATAGAGCAAAATGTAAAGATTATATTTGCTACAAGTACCGTATATTCTTTCATATCCATATAACAAAAAGCTGTTTTGACGTTATAAACCAGCTATAATTTTATTTATGTATATAACGTAGTGACGTCAATACTATTTTTTTATTGTGCCACTATAATGTGACTGTTTTATACATAATGATAAGCACAGTACAGTCCAAAAACAACTGCGACCACCGAAAGGTCTACAATCCGTAGGCAGTCGTTCCTGTCATGCATGCTTTACGGCACCTGGTTTTACACTAACTGATTCTAAAGCACAACAAACTAAAAGAGAACCACTGTGAATCACCATATTTATTGTGGTCGCAATATACAGGACATATTACGGCTAATTTCGGTAGATGACACGCCTAAACGTGCAATTAGGCAAAACTGAAATAATGTTTTTGCTTACTAAAAGTTTGACAAACTCACACAGTTAATATATCCTTATGTCTTGCGTGAAGGCGCCGATATGTGGACATAAAAAATATGTACATTTTCGACGTAAAAGATTGCTTTCCATGTTACGAGAATTTGATCTCCCGAGTAGAAATCAAAACTATATTCTCGTAATACTGAAAGGTATAACGTCGAAACGTCTAAAATTGTACATGTCGAACTATTTACATTTTTAGAGGAGGCGTTACGCGAAATCGTAGTATTTATATTATTTATTTTATTATAAAACTGGCTTCGTTCGTGTTTGTGTAGATTACTTATATATCGGGAACAGTATTTTTGTTCTTTTTCAAAAGTACCCATGTCCTTTTCTGTACCACTAACAACGTGTACGCAATTATGATGAGCGGTTGAGTAATTCAAGCGTAAAAGCGTAACAAACATGCAAACTCACATTTGCATTTATAATGTTAGTAAGGTTGAGGCATTCTATTCAATTTAATAACATAATTTTCACTGTATTTCAGTATGTCTTACAAATATTTGAACCATTAATGACTACATTAATAGTCTTCGTCTTCATCTAAATCAAACTTGATTTAAAGAAATAAAATCTTCACATTTTCCTAAATTATGTCGCGGGTGCATTTTTGAAGTTATACTCTTTTTGGCGCCTTTAGGAAAGATGATTATTGTGATTTTTACGATACGCGTGCACACCGACACCTAAAAGCAACACCATGAAGTTGATAGTTTATTGTCTGTCAAATTTTCGTGAGAACTGTATAATTATAGTCAATGGTTAATGTTAATTTTTGTGAGTATTCATGATAAAAGTGGTTTTTTCATGCTATAAAGATTTTAATTATTCTTTTTTTGTTTATACTAGAAATGTATACTAAATTAGAAATAGACAGTAGCAATTATTAGATCGTGTGGTGAGGCCTTTGTCCAGCAGTGGACTTCTGTAGGCTGAGATGATGATGAGAAATTACTATTATTACATTATTATTTAATAAAAAGTGTATTCTACTTCTTTTTAGTGTCTTGCTTAATTCTCTATAGGGATATATAGAAAAATAATTAATAATTCCATAACCTTTTTTAGTCAATTACATTTTTTAAATTAAAACGTTATCAATTGCATTTAATATCTTTTTTAAGCTAGAGAAGTATAACTTCTTACTTACATTCACACGTTTTTTAGCTGAAGACGCAAATACAATTTCTTTTGTAGGTACTATCTAAAATGTATAACAATTTTCAAATTATATTCTTTACATGTTGAATTCTATGTATACTAGGTCAGACATAATTCAATTAAAATCGTTTAAACTACAACTCGCAAATGTTCTAGCGCGAGACGAGATGTCCTACTAATAGTTATAAAATGTTAATTGGTCATCAAGACACGTCAAGTAATTGTAAATACATACATCAATCTTTTTATACGACACCCGTGTGCTACTATAGAACCGAAGATCATGATGTGGAACAAAAGTTAATGGTGCATGTAGGCCGTTACACTCGAGGAATGTAAACTTTCTGGGATATAATTACAGTTATTCTTAGACACGCCTTTATTGAATAAAAAAGAATTTTCTAGATTAAATCATGAATTCTTAAGATATTTTATACCTTCTTCTATGTAATGAAAATACAGTTCCTGTGATGCTAAATCGCGCCACAAAGTAGTGACCATATCCGTCCACTGACCATCCGTGGATATGAACATTTGATAGGGAATTTTACGTAGATGTTTTTTGGATTTCATTAACCATTTGCCATTTTTTTAAATCAAATGTTTATTTTTCAATGCCCTGCGAAGCAAGCGAATATCACCTAGTATACATATAAATTTATTCTAAAAAGAATATGAGATACTTATAGTAAATTTGGAAAAAGCCTCTTTTTCTGTGCCCATAGTCTCTATAAAAGCATCGGCTAAATAAGTCACTCTGGACACGTAAAGTAGATATTCTACAGAATCTATTAACGATTCAACGTAACTAACAGTTTAATTATAAATAAACTCGACGACACCCGGGCTCGCGTCATTCTTGCCCAGTTAACTGCGGTTAACATCTGGCTAAATTTATTGCTCAAATCTCGCAATTGGTCGGTAACTGGTGTTAATATAATTATCGCCCTCCACTACGCAACTGATCGCGCTTGATCTCTTGATTATTCGTTACTCTGGTGTTTATCTGTTAGTTAAGCTTTGTGCTTAATGATTACTATAGCCTTCAGTCTTGCGTGGTTTATTGTCCTTATAGAGCGGGTTTTTTTTTATTACCTTATTGATATTTATTCAAAACGATTGAGTTCTGCTATTGTTCATGCGTACCAAAAATACTGGCTACATTTCGATCAAATCATTTTAGTTCTACTTTTTAAACACTTTAATCTTATTATAAAAAATAATACGATATCAAGATTAGTCAATTTTTAAAAGAAAAGGAAACTTAAGAAAACACAAATTTTATAAACATTACGTGTGTGTTTTCTTGCCATGGAGAAGTGAAACAAGCAGTGTGGTGAGCATGAGTAGAAGAAGGGAAAGTAAACGAATAACATTGTTTACAATTAAATTTTGTAAGCAAACTTGTATTTTTGCTTTCCTTCTTTTTTGTTTTTTCCTCTATATATTAAATATATTTACAAGATAATAGACAACGGAAACGAAGTCGCGGATATCTGCTAGTCATCCATACTTATCGAACCTCAGATTTTTTCAATAATATTCGAAAAAGAACTATAATGTATAACCTGTAGTTACGAAATTCCTTAGTACTACTAACGGCTTGTTTCAGAGTGCAGGCGGGGTGGCGCCTGTAGTTGAAATGTACGTATGTAGACGTCGCTAGCATTCACGGTGATGTTAGCGGCGCGGGTGCGACGTCTACGTACATTTTAACTATACGCACCCGCCACTCGCCTGCACTCTGAAACAGACCAAACGTTTATTAGTAGTTGTACTTTGATTATGTGGATATTGGATATCATATCAGGTAAAAAAATCCTAAACGTATAAAAATGTTTCTTTACTTATAATGTTTTTACAAAAAGCAATAGTTCATGCACTTATAATCAATATTAAATTACAACGTTATTTAAACTATAAAAGAGATTTGTAAATGAATAATCATTATGTTTGTTACTTGTGATAATTTAGTTAATAATATTATTATCTATATTTCTTTAGGTATTACTATAAAGATTTAAAAGTTTGTGAACACATATTACGAGATAATATCTGAAAGGAATAATCATTTGATTATATAAAAATATCGCTGAAATAAAGCTATCTACAGGCTGATTATGGTTATGTTATTGAATTGATGCATACAAAGTTGCGGGCGATTACTACTATTAAACATTCTTACAACTCTGCTGTGAGAAGCAAACTTCATATTTTAAAATAGTTTTTGTGTAATTAATAATTAAGCGCTCTAGAATAGAGATGAAGATGCAACCAATTTAAATGCCAGAAGGCGAGTGGCGTAAGAATACTCACGACAAGAAACTGAAAATTTATGTGAAAGCGTTGTCTCAAACAAAGGACTCTGAAAGGCAATCCCGTTCTCCTTGATAAAGAACTAAATGTAATTAACTATTCAAAAATTAATCATACAGGTTTCCCACAATTTATTTGTAAAAACAATAATAATCCAGCCTTGACGGTGTTTGGGAATATTCGACACGCCTATTGTCAAACACATGCCGAGTATTATATATTAAAACTGGATCCAGTTTTAGTATTACATCATCGTCGAATTCCAAATTTACACATCAGAGTCCAGCGGGACGAGTGCTGTTGTAAAAAAAATATCCCGATATTCACCAGTGGTGTGAATCATTGTAGCTTAATTTGCATGAATCATAATTATAACGTGCGCGGAACGGAACGTCAAGCATATATCCATACGAAAAATTTGCATTTATGTGTAATAAAAAAAGTTTTAACAAAGACTGGTAATTATTGATTTTATAATATATTTGGTATGGTTTTTATATTTACAAAGTTAACTTTTAAAATAATCTTAAAGAATCTTTGGTCATTTATACATACAGATTAGCTATGATTTTATTCATAAAGTAGAATTTCGTAACATGTCAAAGATTATCAAAGAAAGTTTTTAAAATCGAAATCTTTGTCTGTGATGTTAAAATAAAAGATAAAATAAAGAAGGATCAATAAAGTTCCACGAACTCATATCTGTTGTGTTCTTTGTTCCCGGATGCTGGGCATTCTAGGTCATGGCAAGTGTTGAGATGCTTATGCTACTTTTAGTTTGAAATAGCCCATATATCTAAGATAATTATATCGCATTTTTGTTACATATTTCTAGTCCAGCAAAAACTAAATTTGGTTTTGGTTTTGTCAGTACCTGGTACAGAGTTAAGTTGTAAGACAATCAATTTAAAAGGAAAAATCAATATAAAGCAGGTTACTGACGTTATAGCGTTAGAATTCTCTCATATAATACAAAAACAATTGTTGCACATACGAATTGATGTTTTTGTGCAGTAAGTCGTTTTAATCTAATAATGCATGTATATAAGTAAAGGAGGCAGGAATATATATACAAATAAATAAAATTGAAGTGTATGTTTTTAATTTCAAAATAACAGTTTTTGCTAAATATAAAAAAAAACATTTTTTTTGTCTGTCTCTTTGTTCCAGCTCATCTCTGAAACGGTTGTACCGATTTTGACAGAACTTTCACTGGCAGATAGGTGATGTTATAAGGAGTAACTTAGATTACTTTTGTTTTCGAAAAAAAACATGGATTCACGCAAATATAATTATATATGTATATATACGAAGGCAGACGAAGTCGCAGGCAGCTGTTGTAAAAAATATTTTTGTGAAATATTTCCTTATACTCTTAGTATGAGGACATAGAAACGGCATTTTTAATTCAGTATGCGATACATTAAATTAAGATAAACATATATTCGGTGTAAGTAATGAATGTCGAACAAACAAAGTCTTAAAAAATTCAATAAATATGCAACAATTATTAAATAGAACTTGACATAAGCAATGTAAGGATGAATCACTTATTGTTATCATCTCAACGAAGACGGGAAGTAGCAAATCAATCGACGGTATATGCGTTACCGGTTACGATACAAACACATTATATATTCACATTGGATACAAGTAAGACTTACAGTGGTCACGTTATCATATTTTGCATACTCTATTGGGAATGTGTGTACCTATAATTAAATCTTTCAAACTGTATACGTTTACATCGATTCAACACGTTGTAAAACGACAGATACTCACAAAATATTTATATTTTCTGTATTAAATTGCTTTTGTTCATCTATTTATAAAAAAGACGTAGACAAAACAGTTCAGTACCTCTTCTCCTTTTGTATGTCAACCGAATTTCTTTTTTTGTAATTTTTTTTTTGTAGCTATAATGAGCTTTGGTTTTATCGATAGAAAAAATAATAATATAAAGTCTTGATTTTTTTCCATACCATCGACGAATTAAAGTCTTTTATTCGCCATACTTCACAATTTTTACATCTACAATTTTCAATACAGATTTTTTTTTATATTATAGGGGGCAAACGAACAGGTGGGTCACCTGATGGTAAGTGATCACCGCCGTCCGTAGACACTAGCAACACCAGGGGAGTCGCAAGTGTGTTGCCGGCCTTTTAAATATGTGGGCCTCCGGCGCTCTCACTGGCCGAACGAAACGCAACAGTGCAACCACTGTTACTTCACGTCGGTTTTCTGTGAGAGGGTGGTACTACCCCGGGCGAGCCGACCCATTCACGCTAAACCAGTATTAGCTTCAACGTAGATCTACCACCTACCAAACAGATTATACCATTTAGAAAAATAAAATAAAAAAGAATACAGCTAATAATATTAAGAAGTGAAGAAAAAACGTTGTACCGTTGCTATGGTCGAATTTTAATGAGTGGACGTCCACGCTATTGGATTTCAACAATTGCATGATGAATGAAATGGTTCATTACGTGAACAATGCTGATGTCTGAAAATTACTCTTTACAACCGCTAACATAACAATTAACGACTGTGAAGATGTAAGCATTTGTATTGTTTTAATGAAAGAAGATAAATCCGATACAGTTTCTTACAGTCTCTTCTCGATAACTGGGATGTCTTCCGAACCAGTAGTAGTATCTCGGCGTTTATAAGGTACCTTATTAGGGACTAAGTTGTATAACATATTTTATTTTTCTAGGGTGACTTCAAAGCACATTTATAAACTATTAATATCTATCGTAGTTAAGTGTAATGGAATGATTCCTTTATGTACTTATGTACTTATTTTTTGGTATGAATTCATACTTCACTCGGACAACACGTCGACCGAATTGCTTGCCAATTCTACATCAATTTACAGCGAAGGAAAACATCATAATGACATTAGAACATCGCGGTGGAGCATTTCATAGTGTTCGTTTAATGAATTAAATACTTTAAAGGTTTACAAAGTTTGTTCCAAGAGCCAGCACACTTTCTCGATTATCTAGTATTTAGGAAACTTTTTTTTATATACTTTATAGGGTAGCGTTTGACCACAATCTCATCTGATTTTAAATGATTATTTGATCTAAGATGGTAGTCACGCTAAACCTAAAGGAGGACTGGCTCTCAAGTGCAGCTGCCGGAACACACCAACTGGTGCTTGGTGACAGATTTTCATCTTGAGGGTGGTAGCTAGTCAGGCAGACTTAAAAAAAGCCCTACCACCATGCTATGATTTCATCACAATGCTTTCCTTCACCGAAAGCTCCGACTCAGTTGCTAGGATTCGAACCTACTGTCCTTCGACACTCTGTCCGAACACACTACCAACTGACCAATCATCGCTTTAAAACTAACAAACAAAGATTTTTATAAGTACCTACTACGAGTTCGGCGATGCGTTTTTTTGTCGTGGAGAGGTGGGATAAGGAGTATGGTGTGCATGCGCAGGAGAGAGGAACAAAACAGATAAAATTATTTCGAAAAAATAAAATGCTAAGCAATATATATTTTTGCTTTAGTTATTTGTTTTATTTTATCATTTGTAAATAAAATATATAGTTAAGATAATAAACAACGCTGACTAGTTCGCGGGCCTTAGTTAGTATCGATATAAATAAAGAAATTCCACCTAGCTAAGCGGCTAGTAGACTATAATCGGTTCAGGAAGCTAAATGTTTTCATAATAATCAATCGAATTTGTGTCACATTTGAAATGGAGGGTCGGGAAAGGACGGCCTAATGACAACGTCCTGACATTGTTTGATAACTCGTCGTACTGGGTCTGGCTTATGTAGCTGATTTATTATATCACGGGAATAGCGTCAAATTGATTCATTTTGCGAACGTTTTCATCTGTTATATTGCAAACGTGCCGTAATCTAAACATACATAAGGAAATATTGAAGTACTCGGTTTCAGGGTCTTTATGATGACCCAATTATTACAGGTACTTTTGTTTACACAAGTATATTAATATTGTGTTATCAATTAAAAATATACAAATGCAAGGTTAATGCTTCATTAGTACAATTTCATAATAAAGATGATATGCGTAAATGGTAGTAATATTTCATCGTTCCATTTAGACAGTACCTAACTGTAATTGTAACATCACAGGTAGTGCCACGTCTGCTGGGCTCACTGGTGGGTGGCTCGATGAGTCCCACGCAACACCTTGAACAACAACAAGCTCTCGTCAAGCAGTTCGCAGAAATATTGGAATTCGTGCTCAAATTCGATGAATATAAAGTGAGTATTACATTAACTGAGTTTTTTCGTTGACCTGATATTTGGGTCAGGTTTTGAAAATTTATTATGTTGTATTGCTGCTATCTCTATTCTATACCAACATTCAAATTTCACGAACAGAATTCCTTATGGAATACCGTTTCTTAAGAGAGTCGTAACTTTTTAAAATGTGTTTACTTTTATCTCGTACATTTTGTATATGGGTTTTCTTGAAATTTGTGTAATCTAGATACAGGCGGTTGCAAGAAAAATTTAAATTTATAGTCACTTTGCTTGGAATATATTTTTAATGTAATATTCCAGAAGTTACTTTTTGTAATTGTATTTTGAAAGATCCCACGTATAGTGTTCAATTATATTCGATATTCTAAGTATACTTTTTATCAATGTTCAAAATAGAACGTTTATAAACGCAATTTTATGAATAATTGTTATATTTGAATGTAAATTAACAACATCTATTATTACTTGAAGAAATAGAAGTAAAAAATAAATTATAATCATTCTATTATTCATTCATTACTATTTATCACTAACCACATATTAAAAATACAGTGTAAACTTTTTGGAATGAAACTTTATGGGCCCAATTTTATTTTATAAAACAAAGAAAAAGTTTCTTTGATACGTGCAATGTAATAGGGAGAAAAGAATTGATAAAGCAAATTCTACATAGCAGATAACCCTTTTTACTGGGCATTTCAACAGTTTCAAAGTTGATTTTCGACTGATAAATTAGGTGCCTGGTGGTGGATTTAATAACTGTGATCAAAGTTTCCCAGGGACCATTAAATTATTAATACTGGCACAAATGTTCTTAACAATTGACCATAACAAAAATAAGGCAGCTGGTTTACGACCTTAGATGTCTTTCTGACAAATTTCGGCACATCAAATATTTAGTTAAGTTAGAGATATATCATCATATACACAATATGTGAGCATACCCGATCGTCGCGTAATCAATCACACCAGAATACCTACCAGTTAGTCACAGTACATCGAATAAGGGAACGGGCCGATCATCAAATTGTCAGCCATTGTTAGTATTGTAATAGAAAGTGAGGCTTGGTCTGACCTCGGTCCGGCTGACTCACAGTTTTCATACGCTGTAATTATCGTTTATTCTTTTTGTCCTACGATAACGTTTTGATAAAATTGTTTATATCGTGACTTTGTAATTCGAAACTAAAAACTGAGTTTAGTTTTATGAATATTAATCAAGTAATGTTTTGTTATAATCTTCATAATTACAAAAGAACAAGATGATTTACTGTACTCGAGACTTTGATTTCGCACGTCGGGGAGAAGGGTGAGACGTCCGGCTAAAATCGGTTTACTTCGGTTTTGCAAAGCTTCGTCTCTATCGCACAACGCAATGACTACGTTAGACAAGATAACACTATATTGAACCGAAATAAGCTGATCTTAGCCAGAATAATACATAGGAGTTATAGATGTATTTTATTTCAAATGTTTAATAGTAGAATAAGTAGGAATTAGTCCTCATGATGGAGTAATTTTGTTCCTCTGGGATCCACGTTCTACTTTTATTAAATAGGATTATGTATTTTTTCAAAAACTTGAGGATTGCAATATTTTTAAGAGTGTGTGATGAAATAATTAAATTTAAATATAACATCAGTATGCAAAGTATATCCGTGGTAAAGGTGCCGATTATATCTTCATGCATCTTTGTATTAATCTTGTTTATCAAAATGTCTGATAAAGCATGTAAAATCTATAGTGCTAAAAGATTTTATTCTATATTTAGAAGCGTAGATAAATTCTGTGGTTACAACGAACCTGGATTTTCAGTAAAAGAAAACAACATTGTGTCAAGACACTGTCTAACGCTCACATGGTTGATTAATAGTTACAATGAATATCTGTTGCCACGAGATCGAGCACATTTATTTTATTAAATTTATATTTTACAGTCTTCGGGTATTTAACATTCCGTGAAATTGTGCTAAAAGACTAATCTGTAAGATATGACAAATGTGTACGACTGGTTTGCGACAAATATACACAAAATGTAACACCGTTTTAGTGGTACACTTAAACTTTCGCATTCCAGGACCAACTGGTGGAACAAAGAAAGAGGTGGGGATCAATTTGGAATAGTGGTGCTTGATATAATATACTAGCAATCATTATAACGTATATTTCAAAAGTAATTTTATTCTATATAGTTTTGTAAATGATAAATCTCTTATAATTAAAAAGTATTAAAAACCGAATAATAAGAATTGATTTTAGGTTAAATAGAAAGAAATGCCTTAATGTGATTGGTCGAGTATAGTCACGTGTTAATTTCTAAACCGGAAAAAAAACTACAACTTGGAAAAAGTTCTACCATTACACTAAATATAAAAACAAATGAAAAAAATGAAACATTATCTTCGTTCACGATCATAGCCTATGCCATACGGAGTTTAATCCTCATACTAAATGAACATATACTTTATAAAAAATAGGGATTTAGCTATCGAGAAATATTGTACAAGTAAAACATCTATAATGTAGTGAAACAAGTGTACTATCCATTTAGAATATATTTATGTAACAGAATTATAGAAATATTAGAATATATTTGCCATGTTTCGAAACTGCGCAACTGTGTCCTATTCGGGTTAACTATGAGCATTATGCTCGCAGACCACAGCCGGTTATAATCCCAGAATGTACCGCATATTAACCCGATAGATGTGTCATGCATACACACCGGTGAATATAATAACCATTTACCAGAATCACGAGTTACAAAAATGTCACAAACATTTTATTTGTGAATGTATATGTATTTTTAATTTTTATTAATCATTCATTTATAGTTGTTAGTAACAATCTTACAGTATGAATGAGTGAATAATACACCTTTGTAATTTCTGTTTCGAGAATTACATATTTTACAACGAAGTTTTTACGCTGCCGATAATGTAGTGTTGTGAAAAAGAATCCAAATTGTAGTTTTATATTAAAATATGCGAAGATAAAACAGTTTAGCAACATTTTCTACTCTTTTTATCTAACGATTTTGTTATTTTTTTAATTTTTGCTTAGTCCCTATTAACGTGCTTTAATATTATCAAAATAATATTTTTGCATACCATCAACAGGTCAAAGCTTAATAATAAGTCTCTATTCGTCACAATTCACGCTTCTTACATCTATAATCTACACTATTTTTACAATGCTCAATACTAATAATAATATAGGTATATTAACATGTGAAGAAAAAAGTTTGTTTGTATTATGGTTTAATTTCAACCACTGAGCGACCACTAGTGATAATAAATTACAATTCAAATATAATAAAATTAGATATTATGGTATAATTAAATAGGCCAAAGTTAAAACCGTAATATGTTAAAATTGCGATTAAAAAAACACTACCCAAGTTGTTAATTATTTATTTTGTAAGAACAAAACGGTAGCAAAAGTGATGAAATACTAGCTACGAAATGTGAAAAATTAAAATTATTTATCAGTCGTAAGCAAGCCTTAGCAAAGCAACGACTTTGCTGCAATTTTATACGTAATATCAAAACCTACTTACTTGGAATTCTATACAGAATAGTACTGGTTTTAACTTGCATTATGGTTAGTCCATAACGATTTTCAAGTAAATAATTAACTATTTTTATTATGGCTTTGCTATTGCGAAATACGTAATTAGAAGGAGGATTTCTATTTTTAGGAACCTTAATTTTTTTCCATTGATAAAATTCGTTACTTACATTTAAAGAAGTCATTCCAAAGAATTTATGTACAAAAAGAACAATCCTTTTTGTTTGTTCAATAAGCACAAAGATGGTCAGACTTTTTATTCATGTCACAATTAAGAAGGATTGTTTTACTCTTTTAGATGAAGACACCAGCCATCCAGAACGATTTCAGTTACTACAGACGAAGCGTTTCTCGAGGCGGACTTATTAACTCGGAACACGCGCCTGGCGAAGAGCCGCATATAACAGCGGAGATCGCGAACCGTATGTCACTGTTCTACGCACAAGCGACGCCCATGTTGAAGGTCTTATCAGAAGCCACCAGTCAGTTCGTCAACGATAATCAGCAAGATTTAGAAAATACAACAGAAACGCTAAGTACTATGGCGAAAGTCTGCTTAAGGATGTTGGAAAATCCGTAAGTATTTTTGTTTTATTACAAAATATATTTCAAGAAATCTACAGTTTTGTCTCTATATCTAATTATGATTTAGTTTTTTTATAGATATTTATTATAAAAAAGTGATCACCAAATTTTGCATTTATGTAGAACATTCTATTGTTTGTCACGGCAAGAGTAGCGTCTAAGATACAGGCCCGGCCTAGTTCAGGCGTCTGGTAGAACACGTAGTTGTATAGCAGTACTATATTTTGTAAGACAAAGCTTGTGTACCGTAGTGTATATTTTTCGGTAAAATAAAGATATTATTTGAAAAAAAAAATCTTTTTCAATTGAATTTAAAAACGACTTGACTGATTTTTATGAAAATTTGTACATGGGATAAACATTATTCGTCAATAAGCTAGAAGAATTATAGGTTTAGATCTCGTAAAGAAAAAATACCAAAACAATTTTTTATATTTATTCTCTACCGATTGCAATTAAATTTGTACATAGAGTAAACTTAATTACAAATTGATAAACTATAATTATAATGTACTAGTGTAATACAATTATAATAAAATATCAATGAAAATAAAATTACAAAACAAAAAGCATTACTTCGTATTAAACGCGTACGGGGCCGCGAAAGTGCAGTCTTAGCTGGTCTTTTTTTTAGTTTCAGTGTCATATTTTTGAATACAGCAAAAACAACCAACATATTCGACCCATTAGTCTAAAATATTAACTAATACGATTTATAATTTCATTTTTCACTAGCTCGGCTAAATCAAGTTACCTGTTGCTTCGTAATAAAGCACGCATGTTTATTTCATAATATAGTTTATGCTGTTTATAGTGTTAAATTTCATATCCGTAATCACGGTTTTTTCACTTCTTAATATGTTTTGAAGACATTTATTGTGATTTCTTTATTATGACATATATATATATATATCTAGACTTTTGGTCCTTTGAAATTTATTTTCAACTAACAACATTTTCACGATTAGGCGTAAAAAGCTTACTCTAGTATTATTTCATTATAATGATATTCATTATAATGTGTTTGTTGTTTTTGGACTCCTCTTTCTTTTTAATTAAATGTTATTTTATTTCTATAATTAACGCAATTAAATTTAGAATTAAATGAATTAATTATAATGCCACTATAAACATAAATTATTAAAAGGTTTTATACAACTTACGCAGTACCGATCTATACATACATAGATATATATACTTCTATGCTCGGAGGTATTAGTTCTCACTTGTGACACTAGAGGCGCTGATTTGAAAAGTCTAGTGATACCTCTAATTTATGTAAGCTACTCTATGCCCGTGATTACGTACCAGGGATAGGCTTGTTGATTAACTTGCATTTGATAATATCCACGCGTTAGTTAAGTTTTTTCGACTCTGAGAACTCTGTCATCTATTTCATATATACACATAATAAACAAAATAAGAAACATATATATGTTGTCGTAATTGAAATCTATATTAACGTGAGCAGAACCGCGGACAAAAGGTAGTAAGTTTATAAAATAATTATTTTTAGCGGACTAACATTAAAGAAGTCTTTACGTAAGATTATATTAATGTAAATCAATTAAAAAAAAAGCTTAAATCAAATTAAGTTGCGGTATCTTCATAGGTTTTTTTAATACGATGCCACCGTTTTTAAACGGGTACTCGTATTTATAGGCACATACCGTATCCCTGTAAGCCATGACGCTTACAAAATTGAATCCAGGTTATCGGAATAAATTATTGTTTGATTATTAAGTCCTGTGTAAAGTTACAAAAAGGCCAAATGTTAACTGTACGGGTGTGCATTGTTATATCGTTTTAAAAGCAAGGCCGTATTTATTACACTAAAGGATCGTATGTCGGTCGCGTCGCGTCGGTCGCCTCGATATCGACACGCTTGGTTCGACTCGAGTGCTTTACTATTACGACAAGGAATATTATTAAAATATTAGGTCCCATATTTGTACTGATTAGTTTGAGTTAAAATCGATATTTTTCGTTCTATTTAAAATTACAATTCCATTTATTACGTGTAACATATGTGAAAAACGCCTTTGTACGGCTTATTAACCCCTCGGCTGATTTTTTAATACTCAGATCTCAAAATGGTGGATTATGCTTTTAATTTTGTTCGTAATTTGGATAATTTTTTACGTGGGAAAATTTTCAAATTCTATATGGCAGCGAAAAAAGTCCTTTAAAGAGTTTATTCGTTTCCGTCTCCAGGATTTCGTAACAGTGACAGCAATGGACTTCAAGTAAAAAGTGCATAGACAATAATGGTCAGTACTTCGAATAATTAAATGCATACTTTTCTTTAAAAAAATGTTTGATTATTTGTTACATAAAACGGCTATTTCATAGCTAAAGATCTAATAATTATTACTTTGTAATTAATCGATACGAAATTGCAGAATTTTGCGCAGACATGCAATAAATTACAACTTCTAGATGTTTTCATAGTGTTCGTTACAGTGTTGCGTACATGTATTATTTTAAGCGATTTGATACATAAACGTACAGACTCTTACATAATTCTCGGTATTGGTACTTTAGAAACGTATTTTTATCACTTCATCTTTTCGTTCAGTGACGTCATGCTTAAATATGACATATTATTGATGTATTTCTATCATTTAGTCTTCATCATTGCCATAATTAAGACGAATACAACAACAAGCTACAGAGTATGTCAAACAAATAGATTTTCAGAAAGTTGAAAAGATTAACGCTCGTTTTACACATTCGAGTAACAGTTAATAATATAGTAATAGTCGAAATTCAAGTATAATTCATTAGTTTTCAAATTTAATATTAAAGGAAAAAGAAACGATGTTTTTCCAATTTTCCTTATTCATAATTAAAACTCATAATAGCTATTAACCAATTACGAATAAAGAAAATTCGTTGAAAAACAGAGAAGTACCGTATAAGTATAAGTACTTAACTGTTTTATCTCAGCCTAATAAGTAGAATTAGATCTACGAATGGGGTCGTCTAGTAGAAGAAATTCGGCCATAATTCTTTAATTTTACAAATTTCAATGTTTGCGAAAATCACGAAGTCTTTCCAAATATGTTTATCGGTAACACAAAAGCTAGTCAATAACTACTAAATAAAAAGAAAAAAAGAAAATCGATCGGCAATAAGTTTCTGTTTGTCAAACTGCACGCTCTTGAGGTTTACAATATTTGCACAATATTCAATAACATGTTTTAAATGTGTAGAGGAAAAAAATTACAGTTAATAATAATATTTGTATATTGAAATTGTGAAGATAAAACTTTGTACCATTTATTATGGTCGAAATTCGGTTTAAGTAAAAGCATGTTCTTTATTTGTACCGAATTTTCTTGATTTTTTTTGTCTTAGTTCTTTTTACCCCGATAATATTATTTGTCAACCCAATACTCTATCAGTACTTGAATAGATTAACAAAACAATTAAAACACGTAAGTAGGTAAATATAGTTGCTTCCCAAAATAGTTACATTATTTACCATACACAGAGTTTAAAATATTTTCTAATTACCTGGTCGTAATTGCTTTGTTTTGGTACAAACTATCTCTGTTACTTTCATGCCTGCATTCTGTTCTCTGATCTTTTATGGTATGTAATGTATTTTAAGGTGAAATATTCTAAGGGAACTAAATATTAAAATATTCAGTGTTAGTAAAACTAATTCAATAAATTTAATACCAGTAATAAACGTAAAACCATATGAACAACACCGTGTATTTTCATTACAACTGATGTCATAAAAATATCAGAAAAACTCTGTATAACATAAACAATCTTTTAAAATCCAAACAAGTTGTATTTATTTTTACGCGAACACGTGTATTTACCGCGCCTAAAAACGTTCGCTTTGCGATAGACTTAGTTTCTACATTTTAAGCTCGAAATCTATGCTTTGGATATTGCTACATCGTAGTCCAGTGAAGCTCTGAAGGCCCGTCAAGTCAGGCCAATAGCGTAATCAGTAAAAAAAGATTTTGCTACATTCTAAGTATATGTATATGATACGGGTACTGCAAGGATAGATATTTAAACACATTCTAAGGATTTATACTACACAACACACAACAAATATCAACGATATTTATGTTGTATGTATTTATATAGTTTCGTCACGTAAGGAAAAGCGTTTTGCTTCTTTGTTCTCTTTG
Organism: Antheraea assamensis; assembly: GCA_035772565.1. Taxonomy (NCBI): domain Eukaryota; kingdom Metazoa; phylum Arthropoda; class Insecta; order Lepidoptera; family Saturniidae; genus Antheraea; species Antheraea assamensis. The sequence goes on from JAQQSE010000144.1 coordinate 284,046, forward strand.
TTCTATCATTTTTGATTCTGTGGGTATTTTTGTTAGCATTGTGCGCTTATTTTTGATATTTTATTTTATAGTCTGTTTTAGTTTCTCGATTTTTCTTTCGAATCCTTATTGCGGCTAAGTATATGATTTCACTATTGTCCCTCAGTAATGGATGTAAATAGTAAACGCTCTAGTCACATGTACATTAAACAGTAAATACTAGTATCAAGTTATACAGTTGTATTAGCCTACTTCTCTAAGTTTGTACTACACATACTTGCTGCAGTTTCCATTCCTAGAATCTTCTTTGCATAATTGTAATAATGAGACTATGTAACTCAGGTGTGATTTAAAGTAAAAACACATAAGTTTTAATAAAATGTTCACGCGTTCAGTATTGAAGGTATAAAACCATCAACGCATGATAATATTCTTTTTTAAACATACAACCAAAATAATTATAGTTCACAGAAATGAATCGCCTTGTTGAGGTTCTTATAAAGTTCATGATTTTTTTTCTAGTTTTCTTTATGTACTTTTACATCTAATACTTCCATAACATATATCCCGCTTAAAACATGTTGATAGCGATTTCCTGCAGTTTGTCCGTCCATCACACTATCAGGAACGATACGAGTATATTAGTTTTGTATACGACAAAGATTCTACGTTTATTCAATATAGTTTCGACATTATGTGTCAAGTGGTCATTTCCTTCACTAAAATGTGCTTAGAAATGTAACTAGCTACCTATACACCTATTACTTTTGTTATATAAAAGAACAACTGACTGACATCAACGCACGGCTGTAACTACTGAGGCCAAGACCGTATAAAACTGTATGTGGGTTCTCTTTACATTATAGGTGAGAACTTAGGTAGGATTTTTAGAAATTCAAGCCTCTAAGGTGGTGAAAATGGGGATCAAAATTCGTATGTAAAACTACAATTTTTCCATCAGTCATTATATATATAATATAAAGTAACAAACGGAAAAACAATGAATGCATTGGAAAAGGAGGGAAGCCGCGGGATGTTGCTAGTTTTGAAATAATAAATTCTGTCAACAAACTATCGTCATGCAAACAATTACTTGTAATTTGGTCAAACGTAACTTTTAATTTTGGAACAAAAGTATAAATATATAATAATTATCAAAACAAATGCATTTATTTTATACTATGTTGTAATAATTAAGTAACTACCAAAAACGGTACATGATGTCTTGAGTATCCATGATTAGTTGAACTATAAAAACAATTTGAATGACCTCTTTAGATAAACTTTCTATATCCGTTTGTTTATAATTGTTCGCTTTAGTTAATTAAATTATCTAAATAATTATCAGTAAGAATTATACCTGAATGCATTAATATACCAATCTTGGAGAGAGATAGGCTCTTCATATGTATTTATTTCGATAGATAGATATTTTTTGGATAAACGATCCGTTGTAAATAACTCTAAAGAAGCTGTGATGGACATTTCAAATTATATAAAACACTGGCCACCCGCCCCGGCTTCCCACGGGTCTACTAACACACAAAATGAAACCAAATCTTCTCTTTACAGTAATGACCATGTAACGAAATAAAATGATGAGAATGAATATCAGTCTGCCAATATGTTTGAAGATCTCACTACCGTCTTCTGTTTCACTAACTCACTTTGTATATGGAGATTTTGATATGTAACATGTTTCCTCTCGGTTTCTGGATATTTTTTATATTTTTTGTTGGAGTGATTTTTGAAAAGGAACAGAAATGTGTAAAAGGTGACTGGGGAAGGTCGCGCTATCTGATTTCACCAATGTACGCGCGCGGTGACGGAGAGATGGATGAGATGGTGCCATTTTGCGTGAGGTTGATACCACGACATACTGTCGGACATCATAGTGTATGCGTGTGTGTGACGAGAAAGAGAAAGGGAAATCGAGAAGGAGAACGCATGAATTGCTTTCGGATATATTACTTTATCTCAATTTCATAGTAGGATAACATGTCAGATGTAGGATTATAATATGAGATCGCTTTTTTTTAACCCAACCTTTTCCGTTTCTACACATAACTTTTCAAATATTTTCTTTAATCCAGTCAATTAGAAACACAACAAAAAAAAAAGAATTAGCCAAATCGGTACAGTCGTTCTTAAATGGTTACATACTTACAGAAATTGGTTTTAAATTATATTTTGCAAACGTTATATATTTCTTTGTGGTAGTTATCGCATCGGTGCAAGACCGCCATACCTATTCCTGCCACAAAGCAGTAACTATATTATTTTATACTTCTTAGGTTTTAGCGTTTGATAACAATCTCATCTGATGTTAAATGACGATGTGGTCTAATATAGTAAACACACTAAACTTAGAGGGAACTAGTCCTCAAATGCAGCTGCCGGAACATACTAACAGGTGCTTGCCAACAGATTTTGTGGGTTGTCTAGACAAGCTGACTTAGAAAAAGCCAAAATACCACAATGTTATTATGGTTTCATCAAGATGTTTTCCTTCACCAAACGTTCTGACTCAGCCGCATTGATGCGAACCTACGTTGATGGACACCGCGTTCAAACGGGCTAACATATAAGCCGTAATCGCTTCAAAATTCCATTCCTGGGAGTATAGTGGAATGACTATAACTCTTTATGTAGTCCTTAGGACAGTATTAAGACTCAACTCTAGACTGTGTTCCTCTTGAGGTTCAGTATACATCACTAACGTCAATTAAGCTACATGATTGCTTCCTAATTCATACCATAAAAATCTATGGTAGGAAATGACCGATATACCTAATAAAACATCCGCAAACGCTCGGTTATTAATCACAAATTAGGTCACAGTAATAAATTATTTGTATGCGTCGTGGTTATTCAATTTACTATTACCCTTATAAAATCTGACATGTATAAGAAATGTAGTTCTGGTAAATTGTACTTGTTACGAGTAAACCCGAATCGAATAAATACATTAATTGGCAATAAAACTTCAGCTAGACTTCGTTCTATTTATCTAAATGATAAATAAACTCGACAAGCTATAATAGGAAAAAATGTACATCACAATTTAAATAAAGTAAGTTAATTACTGAACAATTAACTTAAAATGTAAAGCATACTACCAAATAACGAAAATATATATAATAACTCTACATTACAACTGTAATACTACGTACAAGTAGTCTCGTCCAGTTTACTTACACGGATACACGGCATTTGCATCCCGTACGGGACTAGGTACGTCACGTCGCGTCGACCCGAATCCACATCGACGGTCCCTGCATACATTTACTGTACTATAAATTCAGCTAGCCAAATAAACAAAGTACACATGTGACCCAAAATTACCAAAATATACGTTTAAGAAATGTTTCACAGGCATTCCAAGGTACTTGCCAAAAATAACAAAATCTTCCGATTGCAGTCTATAAAATTGACTAACTATTAAGTACAAATAAACAATCTCTGTGAAAAGTTTATTTTAACAGAAACACAGCTACACTGTTATAAATATTTATAAAAATACAATATTTTTACTAAACTACGATTACTAAAATTACTCAACGTTTGTTACTCAATTCAAGATTACATTTTTGTAAAATTGTTATAAGTCATAGTAAAAATGTTATAACGCATTATAATTTTATGATTTTCGTATATAAATTAGATGCGTTTGATAAATTTACAACATAGTGCAATAGTTTTCTATAAATGTTATTCAAATTTACTACTAATATTGCTAATTTAATTTTCTATAATGAATAGTAAAATTACAAAACTGTATTGTAATTAAAATGACAAAACTTTTCTTTTAATTTTACAAATCATTATCTATTTATTGCAATATTCATAATAAAAATATTATACTCCATTACAATATTACGATTTTTGTGTATAAATCAGATGCGCTTAATAAATTTACTATTCAATGAAATAGTTTTTTTTTTAAATGAAAAGTGTTTTAAATTTACTACTTATATTGGTAATTACATACATTACAAACTCCCTTGATCAAAAATGTATAGTAAAATTCAAGAAAGGCACCGACTGTAGTTTAACAAACTTGCATGAACAAAAATTTCTTATAAAATTGTTTTGTAAAATTACCAGAGAAATTTTTAATAGTGTAAGTTATAAGCATTTTTTTTTCGTTTTACAGAAAATTAGTCGCCCAATTCAGTCGTGAAGAAACATCATTGCTAGTTCTTCGTGTAATGGTTGGATTGATTATCCTATACGACTGGGTTCACCCGTCGGGCGCGTTCTGTCGTTCCTCCTCTGTGGACGTGAAGGGGTGCGTCAAATTCCTTCAACAGCAGCCGGCGACGAAAGCCGAGCCCCTTTTAAACGCGCTCAGGTACACAACGAAACATTTAAACAATCAGTCGACGCCGAAGAACATCAGGACTCTGTTGGCGGCGTGAGGACAGCACTCGAGCCTTGCATGTTGCTGTGGGGAATGATTTGACAATAATACACTTGTGGGGATTTCTCATTGCCGTGTTTCTGTTATAGTTAATTTACGGTCATTGCGTAATTCACAACTCCTTAATAAGTGTTTGAATAATAATATACACATTGATATGTTTTATAGCTCAATATAACTTATATGTCAATTGTTTTACCTTAATCAGTTTAAAAAACCCATAGACAAACTTCCTATTTGAATGTCGATTTTCAATTGAAACTTTTTTGAGTGCGATAAGAATATAATTAGAAGATCGATTTTTAGTGCAACATTTTATACAAAACATATTTCCTGTAACAATTCTTATGACAAAGAACAAAAAATAGATACATGATCAGAGAGAGAGAGAAAAGAAAACAACTATGCGTTTAATTGAGAGAAATACATAAACGTGATAAAATAAGACAGGTATACATGCGCTATATTTACCTACTACTACATTACCTAGATAATCTATAGAAGTAAACGATTTCTGTACTTTAGCGGTAATATATATATACATAATAAAACAGATATTTTATAGTAATATTTTTCATCGCCAAAAAAGTTTCACTTCATTTACGTGTCCTGAGTTGAACGCACTCTATTTTTTTTAGCTTAATGCAAATAGCAAAATCGTGAATATTAATCAAAACTATTGCTTTTCTCTGTCGTTAAAGCATTTTATTAATTTCTAAAATATAATACATGTTAAGTATTAACAATTGATTTTGTATTAAAAATTTATGTTAAGGGAAGGTCGTTAAAATAAATACTCTGTGTTCTTAAGGTTCTTTGTACACACGAACATAATTTTGCTCATTATTATCTATATATTTACTGCAGTTTTATTATAAAGAATTTATATAAACTTAGGTATTGACTTAGGTAACATAATTTCCTTTTTTTTATAACGAAATTAGCTTTAAAAGCGAACATTGATATAATCGAGAAAGAATCCCCAGTACATCTATCCTCACTCTAGTGCAAGGTCAAGTCCTACGCCATTCTGATGATAAGATTGTTAATAAAAACACGTTTTTACTTCTGTTAAACAATCTTTCGAGGCTATGTGAAGTTTATAGAGAAAAAAGTATTATTTACGTTATATTTACTGTATAAAACTGCCTTGGAATTAAATATTATGTATACACATATATATTAATTGGTTACCACGTCATTGAATATGTGATTTATTAAGTACTTGTTATTATGTGAATGCAACGATGTGCTTTGTTGTTTGTAGAACATCAAATAAGAAAATAGACAAATATGCCTTTTCCAATATTGAGTTGGAAATTGATGTTTCTAAATATAAACAGCATATTTTTTCCAAAGATTTTAATTTGATAATTACTTCATTTTATGTTAAAAAAGACTGAGATATAACTCATATATGATGGTCATTGGAGATTCTAATGCAAGGCGTTTAAAGTTTTCATAAACCCATAACTATGTGATCTATATCAATGAATTACAAATACAAATTAATCCATTTGCTTGGAATCTCCATAATATTTTTACGATAACAAGCACCATCTACATGAAATAAAGAGTTTAAATAATTTTCGTTCAATTCAAGTCAAACGTTATTACGTTATGCACAAGATATCTATTAATTACGAATTGTTAAGCGTTAACAACTGTTGAACTTATTGCATGCAGCACTGCCTTGATAATAAATAACATTAAAATATTGAATTTATAGATATAAATTATGTTTAACAATATATAAATTTTAAATTGTACATAAAGATATAACAAATAAGGTATTCTTGAATAATTCATACTAAAAAATCTTGTTTAATTTTTTAGGGTACTAAAAATATGCCTTCACTTACATAATGCATTTATAATAAAAACAATTGTTGTGATATTTAATTATCCATAAACTATGCAATTGTCATCTGTATCAAGTTGGGATTATTGAGTCAGACGAAATGTCATTGTGACAGAATTTTTGGCGCGATTTTGATCTGTCACATAGTGATTTTCATTTTCATTCTTAAACTTATGTTATTAAAAGCTGTCATTGTAATCTCATGACATTTTGAGTGCACAGGCTAAGTATATTATAAATAATATAATTTTGTTTCGCCACAGAACAAAAAATTGTTTCAACCCCTGGATTGTCCAAAACCACATAAAGGTTTAAGTTCCATGCAAATGAATGTAAACCTTCTGAGGCACAGTTCAACAGACTGTTGGCAGCATAAGCTACATAAAATACCTAATTTATTACAAAACTTTGAAAAATCGCAAATTATGTATTGTATAATTATAATTGTTATGTAAAATGTGTTTTTAAATTATTTTTCTTTTGTACGAACTTATTTTTACTGAACCAAGAAATTTACAATTTACGATTTCGTGCCATTTAATTAAAAAAAATTAAAACCATAATCCCCCATTTGAGATCTAAGTCTTAAAAAATCAGCAGAGGGGTTAAAGCTCACCTTGTCGAGCGATATTTGAAAATAGTAAGAAGTTAGCCTTAAAGTACACGTATCTTTCAGTGGCCTTAACAATTAAAACAGAAGAAACCTATTATAACCGGACAACAAATTAAACTATTTTGTATTATAATTTTTGCCCGGGAATTGATTCTATCAAGTTTCCAGTGGCTTTTACTTTTATTAAAATCTTACGTTATTTGACCTTATATTGTGCAATACTGATGGCTTATTGTGTATAAATGAAAATTCTAACAAAAGAGCCGCCATATTGTTTGAGGACTAATGCCCGGTTTCTGAAGCCGTCAGTTAAACTATCAATAGCTATTGATTCAATAACGTTATCCATAAGACAAGCGGCGTTTAACTGTCAATGTTTCTGTATACAGAATGAGACGTAGACTGACATTTCTCGTGTCATTGTGTGTTCAGAAACCCAATTTGACAAGTTATCGAACCGATAGCGCTATTAAACAGATAAACTACAGTTAAAATGCTTCAGAAACCGGGCATGAGTCACACAAGACATTTTGCAATAATAACGTAACTTGATAACGGCAAAAAACTTCAATAAAGAAGATTAATCACCAAAGTAGGAAGAAGAAAAATATGTTATGGATAATTAAATTAAAGTAATGCAAAAACGGTTATTTTACATTTTCATAACATTTAAAGGTGCATCTTTTTTCCTATCAAGTATTATTCTATTGATATATCACATACTAAAAGGATTTAATTTTCTGAATGCATGTAGTAAATACTGTACTAGAATTATAACTTTAGATATTATATAAATATTTTATGCTAAAATCCTTTCATATTATAGTTAACGTAATATATGATAAAATTTTGATAATTTTATTTACTACAATGTACACGATGTAAAAACATTGCATATGTTGCTATGATAAAATATTACATAGGAGTAACTAACAATGTCATATAAAGTACGAGTATTAGATCACTATAGCACAAACTACTATTGCGTATAAAAATTTAGGATAACACTTAAAGTTAATTTAGTATATTCGCACAGTCAGCACTATATTTTATTATAGTCGTCCTAAAATCACGTTATATATATTCCGACTGCTGAAGTCCGCGTAATGTGTTCTAAAAGATATAAGGAATTGAAAAGATGGTTTGAACCTTAAAGATATCAAATTCGAAAATTATCACTGCCCAAGAGTTCATACATATTTTTTATATATTTCAAAGAATATTATTAGTATATAGTCACGTTTTTCTTGTTCCTAAATATAGAACACTTCAAGATACGTTTAGACATCGTCGAGACGATGTATGTAATAAAATTATTGTATCGCTTATGAATATTAGTTTCTAAAGTATAGGAAGCGCCAACATATTGGCGAAATGATTGTTACGATTAGATGCGTTGGTAAATATCCTGTAGCTTTAAACGATTTGAAGAAAAATGTATCAATTTGTTTTGTATAAACACAAGCATTTGTTAAATTGTTTATAGATAAATCTTTAGCGAATTATTACAAGTTAAAGGAATTCATTTTTAAAATAGTACGAATTGTTGCGTTGACATGTTTATAAATCCAACATTTCTGTTAAAATATTTAATGCGGTTTTGTATAAATAAGACATATTTTCTTAGTTGTCGTTTATTTATTGTACATAAAATACACCAAAGTTACAAGTAATAAATATACTTTAATAGAATCTTGTAAACTGTAGTTTCATTCTTAACAATAAGTCGTATTAAAAGTCGCTATCCTTTATACATTTTCATGATCTGGTTTGTGGTGGTGGTGTGGATAATAACGACAATAAATGACAGAGAAAGTGTATGGATCTTAGATATAAAAGCAGTTGAAATGGTTATGCTCATACCTTTCTTGGGCCTCTATGGCCCTGCAGTGGGTCCCTTACAGACATATCTATATCTCTTTGTGACATATTTTGTTGTATAAATAAATATTAGGAATAAGAAGAATATAATAAACATGGTAATACATCCATTATTATAAACCAATAAATACAATTGTAATTTCAAGGAAAACGTATCACATAAACGAGAACGAGATGGGCAACCAATCTATGTAAAAAACCCAATTATTATGATAATTTATTCCACCCATAGTTTAGTTGGGTGAAAACTAATTCTTTTGCGTTTTTAGATGTACAATTTTTCATATTTTAGATGTAAAATAATTCATTTTCTCATGACTAAACCAGCCAATAGCCGGAATATAATTGATCAATTGTACTTTGAAACTATACCTTGGTGTAAGGTCACGAATGGGAAGAGATATGTCATTCCTACATTTAGTGACCCTGTATCTAAAAGAACCACGGAAACCTACTGTTCCATGTCGCGGGAGAAGAAATAAATGTGAGCAAGTTCTCTTATGGTGTTTATTATGGATCACACAAATTTATTATAAAGATAACTAAGCGTCTAGTTTGATCTATGTCGGATAGCCTAGTGTAGCTGCTGCTTTGCTTCCATCTCGCGAACCATTAAAAACTAAGTTTCAGGAATTCGGTATCTTAACTCTACCCTCCCAATACATTTTTGATAATATATCTTCGCAAAAACTTTGAAAAGCTGATTTCGTAAAAGAATAGCATAATCTAAATATTAGAGACTGACAAACTGGTCGTCCCATGTTTCCGGCTCAGTTAAACCAGTAACAGTTTTTTAGGTAATAGTGTTAGCGTTTATAACAGAGCATTTAAAGCATACTATCGATTTGCCAGACTGTAAGTTTAAGTGACATATCAAGTGCGTTTTGTTGTCAAAGAGTTCTTATTGAGTGGATTGAGATGTGAACGATGGTAATGGCTGAAATTGACTGCTCTCTGTACATCCACTAAAAGCGATTGTAACTAGTAATGTATTGTACATATGTTACACCTGATCAAGTTTCATGCCGATTCTTCTCGATAACTGGGTTGTTTTCCGTACTGGTAGTAATTTTGAAATTCATAAGCGCCTTCTTAGAGCCTAAATTGAATAAAGTGTTTTTGGTTTGAATTTAAGTGCTTACATTGAATCAGGAAAGGTGTGATGTGTGAAATAAGTGGGACACTATAAAAATAACGCAAAGAAGCGTTTTGCACATACACATTAGATTACTTATAGGTAATAAGTAGTGTTTAGTAACGTCATATCACTTGAAATTGAAACTCAATGTAACAATGACATTTTTTATTCTTAAACAATAGAAATACTTAAAAGATGTAATATACAAAAATGTTCCTAATTGTTGGCAGGACGCGGTTTAAGTATCAGCTTGCCGGTGTCATCACACGACATGTTGAAATCGTTGAGAACTGACCGCGTCCGTGCTGTGATGATGCTCGGAGCAACCACCTTCCTGTGCACTCCCATCATAAAAAGTAACACTGAAAACAATTTTAACTAAAATCATTTATAAATTCTTCAAATAACCGGTGTTGATTTTTATTCTTGTTTGATAATATTACAATACCGATCATGACGACCATGTGATGCCTCTGTCACGGCCGTATGTAACGATACGAAGTGTAAGTTGTAGAGAAACAAATTAAAATCGAACCTTGTTAGCACCATTTTGATATTTCTAAGTGGGGTACGAGTCAAATATTGAAAACGCTATAACTTTTTTCACGTTGAGGTACAAACGTAAATAAAAACGGTACAAACGAAGCACTATCGAATTGTAACGGCATATATTTTTGAAGTTATACCTACTTCTTTTGTCGCGTTAGGGAAAAATGATGAGGGTAAATTTATACGATGCGTGCGCATACCGTCACGAAAATCCGACACCCTGAAGTTAGCTATAGTCAACATTTTAGTTTTTTCACAACAGATGTCGCTAAATTTATTCAAAAAAAAATCTCAACAAAGTAAAAGTAAGGACATCTACGTTTTGCCTCGATTGTCGATCAGTACTGACAAGTGTATTCACGATATTTATTTATTTCTATTGTTAGTGTAGTTTTTTGTACCAACATAGCATAAGACGAAAGATAAAATTATAGATAAGATTTTTATCTTATTACGCCAAAGAAGTATAACTTCTAACGCGTGTACATAAGTACACACACACTTTATTTTTAAAGGGGGTGCCAAGTTCACATTGCTGAACTCGACTGGCATTTTTTACACATATCAAAAAAGTTTGGCAGACACTAGTTTCGAATTATTAGAATGACGCTGGTTCTAGGGGTGTTTAATCTACGCCTTCATTGCAACGATTTTTAACGTAAATCTTAGCGTTTGACAAGTCGTCAAAGCTCTATCACGCAAGTGCGAAAGAGACACAAAAACGTATTTACATTCGCCGAGATTGTGCCTGACTATACAAGTAGTTATAGCCACTAGGTAGATAAATAAACAATTCCGTCTTGACGTAGGATGCGCGCCGCAAAATAACCTAATGATAACATCAACTACTTAGTAGGAAATGGATGAGACTAACACAGAATGCCATATAAAAAAAGGCTCTCTAGCCCTGTAGTGGCCGTTTAATTACATTGGTGATGTTGCATTAAAGGCAATAGCCCAAGCCATAGTTCGGCTACTTAGGCTCCCGTAAATTTGTTGTTACCGACTTCAAATAAATTACTGATAGCGCGTATACCAATATTTTTTATATTTTATTTAGTCAATTATTGCTTTTAGTGGCTTATTGTTTCTTCAGTATTTTTTTATTTTTAGAAAGTCGGTTATTAATTTTATTTTTGTAAAATTTTTATGCTATCTAGCATTAAGTATCGCTTCCAGTTAGAAATAGGTTAAACCCACGAGTGGAAACCCGATTTATCCTCAATTTTATTCCAGCCACTGACTGAGTTGTTTAAACAGGTCCATAATTGTTTTACATTATAAAAGCAAAAAAATTTGATCATGTAAAACACGGAATAAAATATTTATGATGTCATACTATCAGACAAAATACCTTTTTCTGTAGTACTTTACACTGTACCATTTGTGAGTTTAGACACGAGGCAGTTGTACAAGAAAACTGTGAAGTTACTTGCCTATTGTAATAAATAAATAAGTATATATTACATATTTTATTACAATATACTTACTATCATATATTTAATACAAAAAATCACATATTGATCTAAATGATAAGAAAATTAATAAAACATAATATCACCCAAAAATGTTGATGTAAAGGCGAAGAAAGGGTGGTTCCATAATGATTGAGTCAGAGAGACGACAGGTGTGAGCGGATCCATCAACCAATGATATGCTGCTATTGCAGTGCAGACAGAAACCACTGTCAGTAGTACTGAAAGTGAATAATATTTCCATGCTATTTCACGTTATTTGAAACAAAATTCTTTAATGCAGCTAGCGATAAGAGTTGAATGGTAGAAATAATCATGTAAAGGAAAAATTCTGCTCTTCTGTCTCTTTGCCTCCAAGCGACTTTCTCTCTCTCTCTGTCTACTCCCACCACTTAACTTAACTACTCCTAAGCTTTAACACAAGATATATTTTTCTTGTGAGCAGATTTTAATCAAATGAAACTTATAAGTTGTCCTAAATTACATTCAAGTAATGTATGAAAACGCGGTAGAAATTCATCTTGACATTTAGGATATTAAATTTATTATTCAAACAGATACACACTTGAGAAAGTTTTTTCAAATAAATTTACTGCATTCTATAACACTCCTTACATTATCTACATTAGTATTTGAATAGTATTTTCAATGTACAAACATGGCCATACTAGTTTTAGAATATTAGAATATTATGAGTAAAATAGTAATTAATTTATATGACACATGTGAAAAACAAATCATTACTTGAGAATAAGTTACAAGTCCAACAGAATTACAGTTATACCACTTATTTCATACACAAAATTTTAAATAATGTAGCACCTTATCATTTTCATCAGTTCCACAATTATCTAAAAAAAACAAAAAATACAATTTTAAATACTTTTATATATTTTAATTATCAGTTACAAAAATAAAGTCATTGTTAAAACCACGGTTTACCCACTAACATTGTGAGAGCCTAAACATGATAAATGAAAATTCAGCCAAAACAAGAAACTGAAATTTTACTTACTCCTCCACCTCATTGTAGCTGGTTGTAGACATGCTATGACCTCTGTAAGGCGCCGCTCAAAAGCTTTTAAATCTGTAACAAAAGCTAATAAATCTAATTAACCTTAAAAAGTAATTGAATCGTTTAATTAATAAGCTTATACAATATCCAGCTTTTGATTTGGCATGTAAATGTGAAAACCGAGATAGTTGACTATGGACGGTTTCATATAGATCTTTCTATCTATCACAACGCTATAAAGAGAATAATTTACAAAATTGACACAAGCCGGATATCCCACTCTTCGCTTTCAAGTGCCAAATCAAATGCCAGATACCGTAGAAGTATAATTAATTAATAGATTATGGTGATTAAAAAACATCAAAACAAATTTATATACTATACACAAAGCAATTTATATGACTTATATTATATACATATATTAGAAAGTTAAAATAAATGGCCACCTCAGCTTTCGTTTAAGACTGTTGAGTTGTTACAATATACCAATAAATTATAGTTTAAAAAAACTAAAAAACACACTTTTAGTGATAATCAAGCTAAAAAGTAAATTATAATTCTTAGCATAACAATAAAATTACTGATGAAGAAATGAATGTCACTATTACAAGTAAGTAAGTATTAAGCAGTAGCAGTAGTTTTTAGTGTGTTATTTAGTTTTTTTTTTATTATAATTTATTTTTCACTTGTTACTTTGATTTGCTTTAAAACAATTGTCTTTAATATGTAAAGATATCTTGCAAGTTGCATTTGGATTTCAAAAACATTTAAATGATTTCTATCGCATGCTAGGTCACACACAGGCTCTATCTCTCTTACTCTCATGCAAAGGATACGAAAAGAAATTTATGAATCCTGATGAATCTAATCAGGATTATCAGATATTTTAATCGAAATATAGCTGGTCATGAATCTTCAACTAGTGTGCAAAGTGTGATTCAAATCTGATACTTCAAAGTGGGGCAAAATCACGTTCAAAGATTCCGTTACATTCATACATACAGGTGAAATGCATAAAAGCGTATTAATAACAAAACCCTTTCCATAATTATACTGTCTATACTTATTATACTAGACATTAGTATACTGTATACATTAAAATAAAATATAGACTTAGAAAAGCTAATATATACTATATAAATTTTAAAATGTAAAAATTCCTAGAAAACAATAGATATATTTGAAGAATGTGAGAGTCAAGGTGTCGATGTAGTGAATTAAAGAAATACCAATATAGTAATATAACCAGTCTTTATATTTCAAGTAATCTAACCAAAACTGAATAATAACTAATTATTATTAATTCTGTCTATTTAAGACTGTGGGTAACTAATTAATTAATTGTGACAACACAAATAAATTATCAAGAGTCTAGGATAAGCTACTAGCACAATACAACAAGTGTACAGTACAACACCAGAGCCAAGACTGCCCGAACTGCGGTCACTCCATTCCTTTTATACCGAAATGACGAGTAGTAGGGAGAGTGGGAGTAAGAGAATAACACGATCTGTGGGATTGGAGGTGCACGTGTTGTTTACAGATTCATTGCTAGGTGCATATGACGGTTTTTTCATTTTCAATAGTGAAGAAATTTTCCGCATTTTATGAATAAAAATTAACAATAAGTGTAAAAAACAAGGGGAGCCACTGTAAGACGAAAGGGGTTTCCCTTTACGAAAGGGAGGAAACTCCTTTCATCAGAAAAAATAGGGGGACTGATTCAGAGGGATCTCTGTATTTATTTTGACATTGCAACATCTCTGGTGCTGCGAGAAGAGCAGCCTCTACACTCTTGCGTAACAATTCCCAGGCATCCATCCTCGCCTACGATTTCTTACAGTGTACGAAGACTGCTCTCCCTATGCTCCTCCGGCTTTATAAAAACACTCTAGGGGTAGGACAGACTTGTGCTAGGTGGTAGCGCATTATATGTTACACGGATGACACCCTAGTCGTAGCCCGTGGGGGGCAATGCGACAGTTTGGTGCGCCTGGCCACGGCGGCCACAACCGTCGTTGTCGGGCGCATCCGGAGTTTGGGCCTCAGGGTGGCCCTCGATAAAACCGAGGCCCTCTTATTTCACGGGCCTCGGCGGGGGCCACCACCTGGGGCCCATTTGATTGTAGATGGCGCCCGTATCAGGGTGGGGACCCGGATGAAGTATCTGGGCCTCACCCTGGACGGGCGCTGGCGGTTCGAGCCCCATTTTGAGGGGCTCTGACCGCGTATAGCAGGGGCGGCGGCGGTGCTCGGCCGGTTGCTCCCCAATATCGGGGGGTTAAATGCCGGGTGCCGCCGACTTTATATGGGAGTCGTGCGGGCGATAGCCGTATACGGGGCTCCGGTGTGGTCCGATGTCCTCGGTGCCGCTAATATGCGGGCGCTGCACGCTGCGCAGCGCATTATGGCACTCAGGGCAATCAGAGGATACCGCACCGTGTCCTCAGCGGCGGCTTTGACGCTCGCCGGCTCCCAGGGAGATAGAAGGAAGACGTAAGGAGGGGAGGGTGGCCGCTATAGAGCGGTGGCGGCAGGATCTGGCGGCCGCGCGGTATGGGCGATATACATGGTCGAAAAAAAAAAAATGGGCGATATACGGTGGACGCCGTCCGCCTGGTCCTGCCACAGTGGTTTGATAGGGAGTGGGGCTCCCTGACATTCCGACTGGTGCAGGTGTTGACCGACCATGGCTGTTTTGGCTGGTACCTGCACCAGATCGCTCGCAGGGAGCCGACCGCCGCATTTCACAAGTGCGGCGCTGAGGAGGACACCGCGCAGCACACTCTGTCTGAGTGTGCTGCGTGGGAGGTGCAGCGCCGCACTCTGGCTGCGGCGGTGGGAGGAGATCTTTCGCTGCCGAGCGTGGTTGCGGCCATGCTCGGCAGCGAGAATGCGTGGACGGTGATGGCCTCCTTCTGCGAGGAGGTCATCTCGCAGAAGGAGGCGGCGGAGAGGGCCCGAGAGGCGGACCTTCTCAGCGGCCGTCTCCGCCAAAGGAGGGCCGGTGGAAGGAGGCAGCGATTTGCCCGCCTCCTTCCACCTCCGTAGCTAGACCTGAGGAGATGGGCCGGAGGGCCCATCTCTTCATTGCACAGGTTCGGCGGACGATCGGAGGTAGCTGGTCGTGTACCCAGTGTACCTCCCTATAAGGACGGAGCCCGGCGGCCATCTTTCGCCGGACTGACCGCTGGGGGCGGCATGGTGATAGCTCAGTACGGTCCCATGCTGCTCCAACTTAAAGCGGTGGCCGGTACACCGTGGGGTTTTAGTCCGTGCGAGTCGGAACCCATTCTCTCCCCCGGGAGGATGGGTATTCATTATGGATTTCCCCACGTTAATATTAAAAAAAAAGGTGCTGCCGTGGTCAATCAATCCAGTTCTTTGTAATAAATTGAAACTAACCTATTTTTTTTTTATATCTCAGTAACAATAAAAATGGCATCAATTTTACGTTTTGTTCCACAAGTCCGAAGAAGACGGTAAACACTACACATTTAATTTTTTTAATTAACTTAAATAGCTCATTATGAAAATAATGCTGTAATTTTATATATATGACTGTTAAATATATGTGTATGAAAACTATTGAAATGAATACATAATATACTTATTTATATAAAGTTGTATAAAATAAAATGTTAAAACACATATGACAACATAACTGTAGGTAAAACGAAACGTTAAATGGCAAGAATTCTATATAATCTGTGGTAGGGATTTCATAAATATTGCAAAATTATTTTTTTTCTCAAAAACCACACAACTCCGCATGTTTAAGCTTTGTGTGTGTACTTATAATAATGTAACCCTTCTGTAAAAAAAATATCAACCCCAACTCGATGGCCATCATTGGAAAACTAAGCCGAGATAAGATAAAGATAAATTACAGCAAGTATATTACAAATAATCTTTTATAAAATAAATTGATTCAATTCTTGGTGTGAGATACAAAAGCACTCAGACAGTAGAAAAAATAAAAAATGATGAATAAATGAGATATTAAAAAGAATGACTATCCTACACCAACATTTTACAATAGTCTTACCATCGCAAGCGGTTTGTTCCAACGACATTTTGTATCTTCAGATATAAATTAATCACAGGAACAAATCACTACATAATGAGAATTAAGCCCATTGATATTTTTCTTAAAGCAGATATCAACTATACATTTAAAAAAGTGTACTTGAGAACAGTCAACAATTTTATAATTTGTCAGAATGACAGCAACAGGGTGGCGATTTAAGTACCTCATTCTACTAAATTTGCGGGAAAATAAATCTCATTTTACAATAATTGCTGAAATACTGCTGATAAAGATGATTGTTGTTCATATAACTATATACACCAAGGCTGCGCTTGCCTATAATTACATATTTATTAATAAAATTTGGCAAAGGTATATAACTTGGAAGGCAACAAACAATATAATTATTTTTAACCCAAAATAATTGAACTATTATTTTTCAAGAAAATACACATTAATGTTCTATTTTAATGAAGTCGTGGGTACCATAACTATTTTAAAGATAAACAGCGGGATATGTTTAAATATACAAACAACAAATTCTTATTAAAACAAAAATTCAAGTTCTATATCTGCTTGTTGCTTATGTCTTAAAAATTTATTATTGATGACTCAATGTAGTAACGTAGTTAAAGTTAACTATACCTTCAAATTTTACAGTGAGTTTCAAATCCTATAAAGAAAAACATTATGGCCACTTCGTGAATCTCCTCCGAGTATGAGCCCGCTAGTTTGCGACGTTTTGTCGGAAATCACGACCCGCAACTACTAAAAGCGTATTGGTTACACGTTTCCCAAACCAACTGCTCAGGCGACAAATTTGCCTTCCCAATCGTCACAGAGTGCTATCGATGGAAATGCTGTGTAATCTCGCGCGCCCCCGACCCAGAGAGGCGACGCCGTGACTTGGCACTCTCGCTCGACCACGTACCCTGAAAACCTACAACCGCTCCCGCTCAACAATACGCACAGAGAGCCCGCGCTCACCGGCGAAAAAATCACCTAAAGCTAACCCAACCGCTGCACAAACATCAAATTCATTTGCGATATTAGACACGAGCCCCGCACCGGACACTAATGCCCTACCGCCTTCCTCAGACAGGCTAAGTATACGCATTTCACCTACGCACTAGAAGAGGAACGTCTCTTCCGCGTAGTTCTTCGCCGTATCCCTGTCGAAATCTCGACCGACGACGCGGTAATCTCTCTGAAGTCGAAAGAATTCCCGATCCTAGAGGTACATCGGATCTACAATACTCGCTCCAACGCCCCCTTTAGTATGGTTTTGGCCATCCTTGACCAAACTAAAGAAGGGTAAGCCATTTTTAACCTTTCCTCTGTACGCGGCCTCACAGGCGTAACCGTCAAAGCCCCGCAGAAAATCCTCGCACCCTCGCAGTGTCACAACTGCCAGGTGTATGGTCACTGGGCAAGAAATTGCCATTTCCCTTCTAGGTTCGTGAAGTGTCTTGAGGATCACTCCACCAAGGAATGCACACTTGCCCCAGCCTCCATCGAACTTCCCAGCTGCGTGCTATGCGGTCCAGCGAGACACCCTGCAAATTATCGCGGGTGTTATCGCGTGCCTCGCACAAAGCGACCAGGGACAGCCGAGATATGCTAACCCCGTTAGGCTATCTGCTAGGGTCAACCACTCTCAACTCTTACCTGTAATGACTTTAGAGGCTTTTCCCGCTCTATCAACTAACCTTCGGACTTCGGTAACACCCGCGTCTGCACCAAAATCTCCACCACAGCCTGCGGCAGCTCCCTTAGCCCCCTGAGCTCCCCAGCTCTCGAAGACTAAGCCCGCACATACTATCCCGACCTCCTCCTTCCTCATCACCGATATTGAGTGCCTTATCCCTTATAACCCCCGATAGCCTCTGATGAAGTCTTTGACGCTATAAATTTCTGAAGCCAAGAAAATGTCCTGGATATGACGGTACCAAGAATGAAGTTCTCAAACTACTTCCCCTATCACCTTCATAAATCTGGCAAAAAAGCCACGCTTCCCGATAGCTATCGCCCCATTAGTCTTCTTGGCACACTCGGTAAAGTCTATGAGTGGCTCCTTCTAAACCGTCTTCAGATCATCATGTCCGATTTAGATCTGCTACATCTGCACAGTTCGGCTTTCGAACTGGACACTCTTGCACACAACGAGTGTACCGCCTCATGGTGCACATCCAGTACAACTTTACCGAACCGAGAATATCTTATCGTACCTCCACCATCTTCTGCGATATAGCTAAAGATTTCGATAGGGTTTGGCTCGCGCTACTTGTTTATAAGCTTCTTCAGTTTCACGCCCGCGGTAGGTTAGTGCATATCATTCGGGAGTACCTCTCGTATAGGACTTTTCGCTTCTGACTGGGAGGTGAACTCTCCCGACCACACCCGATACGCTCAGGTGATCCCTAGGGTTGCATTCTTACACCCTCCCTGTTCAACTTGTACACCAACGACCTACCACGATCCCCGGGGGTAGAAGTAGGCTGTTACGCTGATAATACAGTCAAATTTGTGTCAGGCAGGCAGAGAGTCCACCTCAGATCACGCATCGAACATGCCATTCGTAATCTCGGCGATTGATATCGTAAATGGAGTATTGAAGTTAACCCAGATAAGATTCCGTAATACTCTTTGACGCCTCAAATAAGCCAAACACACTAAAACCTCTCAGGTTATTTGATGTAGACATCCCTTGGTCCACCGAGGTCAAATACCTCAGTGTCACTCTAGACAAAATCTGACCTTTAAAGCTCACATCCAGAGGGTGCGGAACAAGGCTGCTATGGTCTTGGCCCGAGTACATATGCTATTATGTTCTCAGAGCAAAATGTCACTCAGCATAAGCTCACTCTCTACAAGACGTGCGTCCGCCCCCCTATTCTTACGTATACTAGCCCCGTGTTCACAAATACATCGAAAGACAATTTTGAAAAGTTATAGGTTATACAAAATCGCTTCTTACGAAAATGTGTCGGTGTTCTTTACTATGTTCGAAACAACGATCTTCATAAGGATTTATAGATTCCTTCGATTCGAGTGTACATCAAGTCCTTCACAACTAATTATTTTGACAGGGCCTCAAATCATCCCAACTCATTAGTGGTATCCACCGCGAACTACATCCCCAAGCCCGCCGCGAAGTATCGCAAAAGACGATCGCGAAACATTCTCACCGATCCCACGGATGATATAACAGCTGCGAATAATTTGCATACAGACGATTCTTTAAACAGAGCGTGTTCAAGCCCATGCCTGCAAAACCAGCGATCACATCGCCATGGTCGAGCGATCAACTTCACTCCCACACGCCCGCCGTACCCTCCCATGGAAGTATCTCAAGCCTAGGTTCCCGGACGAGAGCTCTCGACCATGCTGCTAGCACGATACAATGACACCGCATTCACTAGCTCCCTGCACACACAATACTGCATCCCCACATGTGCACACTCAAACGGTACGGACACTGGTTTTGTAAGGGACCCTTTTTCCGCTTTTGGTTAGTTAACCTTAGCCAAAACTATCGTACTCTATGTACATGTACGCCTTAGCACATATACAAACCTTCTAAAAGAAGCAACGTGGTAGCCATACTGTCACTATCGCTAAATACTGAATAGCCACTCTATTTTATTCCACAGAGTTTCTTAAATTGGTGTTAGTTACAGTTCCCTTTATAGTTTATCATTGACTTTGTTAGATAGATGGAAACAATAGAAACAAAAAAAAGGCTTTGTTATTAACACAGAGTAAATTATATAAAGTTACTATCATAGGCTACTATTCGAAACATATTATGACTCTGTGTTATCGGGCAAAGAGTATATTTGGTTATTAGGCATCCAATTTGTTTTGCGCATGTAGTAACGTTATCTCAATAATCTGTGTTCAGTAAACTCAAAACTACTAAGGTCCAAGGTTCAAACAATTTAGAGATATTTTGTTTTCATTCTTTAATTAGTATTATTCATAATATATAATCATATAACGTAAGTAATATTTATATCTGTTGTCTACTAATAAAATATATTTCATAAATTGAGTATTTAAATTATAAAGAAAAATTATAGTAAAATTTAATTTAAATGTAATGCAATTTAAGAATTCGAGTAATTAAATTTATACTTTTGTAACTCGTACTATTAAAAGTTAATGTTTTGGAAAAGCTATTGGTGGAATTCGAAATATTACTTAGTTACATGTCCCAAAATTTAGTCCGAAAACAGGTGCTTTGCTGACGTGTATTAATTTATTGAAAATATCAATATTTCGTTACAAAAATCAAATTAAATTTAGGCAACAAATTTGCACTGAACATATATAATAGTATATAGTATTTAACTGGTTTATATACATACATAATGGTGAAATTTCAATATTTCTACACTGATTTATTTGATTATTATCATGATATTTGTAATACAATATCAAATATTTCGCTTGAACAAAGTTATACAAAAATAATCTCAATAATTAATTCTTATGACACTTGTCACACTTTGGTATAAAAAAGTGTAATGTAAAATATGTCACTTTCACATTAAATTTTTTATTACATAGATTAATATTTAAATTTAAATGGTCCTGGATTTCCATAATAAGAGTTATGAGTTGAATTCTGCATAATAACAATTATAATTCAATTACCATGAAGACAATAAACGAATTAATTATTAAATTAAGTATGGAGGTAATGGGTTCAGTATCTAAATAAAATGACTTTGTTGTGTTAAGCATAATTGTCAGTTCTGAATGTTACTTTAAACCATAATACAATGTAATTTAGTTTGAAATCAAGCAGTCTATTGTGAGAATACATTCTCATATTTATTATTATGTTTATTTATTAGCTGACTAGCTTTTGGCTGCTGTTTATTTATTAGCTGCTGGCTTTGCTAACGTTAATATAGTATGTTATTATAAAAAAAAGCTATACCCAAGTTATTGGTCAAAACCTATACCTCTGGAATAGCATTTTTTTTCTGGATGAATGGCATCCTATCTCCTTTTCTATACTATAATGTGTATGCAAAATGTACTGATGAAAGTGTAACAAACTCACACTCCTATTTATAATGTTAGTAAGTTTTGACCATACTAAAAATATTGATACCATTTCAATGTATAGTCCTACTTCCTGCTTATTTATATATGTATATATTTATGTTGAGAAGCTACCATGCACTATAGTGTAGTTATCAGTTTGTTTAGCAGTACTATTATAGACATTAGTACTCAGTACACAGATAATTTTAGACTTATTGGATATTTTATAACAATTATATAAGTTGTTTTTTCTAATTTTTTCTACTACCTATAAAAATGTTTTACGACACATCAATATTCTTCTATATGGTTTTGCTACTATACCTGTTTATAATTTTTAAATAATATACAAATATTCACCATTGATCTCTAAATAATATAATTAGTTGAAATTAAACAGAACGCCAGCAGATATTTGTTAATAAAATAATGAATATTTGAATTTACTTCACCATACTCATGCTATTACATTACTTTACTGTATGTTACTGTATTCCTATATCTAAACAAAATATTGATATTTTAATCATTAACAACCACAAAGTTACCTAACCTTTGGCTTTGAATAATAGGTTTGTTGGGTGGTATTTACAGGATCATTATATCTGACTGCACCAGGGCCACCAGCAAATGTGTTCAAAAATGTTGTAAAATTGTTCAACATTGTGATGATTTATTCATAATTTTTCTCTCCCCACGGATAGAATAATAATTGTTATCTGTTCCAAGGGCAGATGAAATATTTGATAATGACACTAACTATTGTTAATGTTTCATGCCGGGAGCATTTCACATAAAGGAAAAAAATGTGAGGTTCTGATATTCCTTCATATTCTGCCTAATTGGACTTCTAGTAGGTATGAATGTAAATACACAATTTTTTCTATAATGTTTATTTATCAAATTATCGGCTTCAAAAGAACAATCCTATTTCAAATTCGGACTTTTTGGAAGTAGTTTTTCGAATTTAACAATAATTTCACAATAAATATACGCAGCGATTTATATACCAAATTAATTGCTCTCTATAAAAATAAAATGAAACTTTAAAAGAACCCTTTTCTTAATGTACAAAACCCAAAGTAAATTTACAAAACGAAATTTTGGTAACTTGGTCGATCTTTTATATGCCTCACGTCATTAAATAGGTTTTTAAAATAAATGTTTACATATTTATTTACAACTCTTTAACACGCAAAGAGGACAGGATAGGGCGACGTCTAAATCACGAGATCTTATAGAATACATATTTTGTAAACAATTTTAAGTCGTTTTAGTAAGAGACTCAAAGTTAAGAAATAAAAAAAAATGCTGAATGTTTTTTTACAATACTTTATACTTGATATACAAGAATAATTAATATTGCAAGTTAATAATTAAAAAAATAGAGCGATAATCCACTTTTATTTTACAAATAAGATATATGAACTATCTTGTTTATATTTTGTTATATACAAATAGACAGTGAGGTGAAACAAGAGTACAAAAAGAAATATGGGACAATTATAAAAAAAATTCGTTACTCGGACGATACGCTCAAAGGTCATTGTCCAGCATTCCACCTGCCCTTGCAAGAACGTTGTAATACATTACTATAATTATTCAATATAATATAACAAAAATAAATGAAACTACATTTTAGGACAATTATTTTGCAGAATGCTTCCTTTGCGTTATTTAGTGAACAACATAAAGTTGGCAGTGCCAAACTGTAGGTTTATGTCTGCTAAAGCTGGCCCTTTAGTCGATTTGTCAGTTGACAATGGCGGAATTGCTACACTAACCATGCAGAGGCCTCCTGTCAACAGCCTTAACTTAGAAATGCTGGAAGATATAAGCAAGTCTCTGGATGAAGTGGGAAAAAAGAAATGTAAAGGAATGATCTTGGCTTCCGTAAGTTAACAATATAATGGTCATATATATTTTTATAAGTACATATTAATTTGAATAAATTAAAAATAATGAATTATGTGCATTCATAATAAATTACAAAATTCTAATAAATATATTATATCACACTAGCTAGTACTTAAAAATTTGTTTTAACGAATGGTCTCGTTGGTTCATTTGGATTAATGGAGGACTATTTTATTTTTTAATTGTATTTTATCATTTAACCGCAATAGCCGTCTTAACGATTATAGGATGGGTACCTCTATTAAATTTTATCATTCCTGTTTAGACCATATGGAACAGCGTAACGTTATGTATTCTGGGTTTCTGAAAGTCGTTTTCGGAGATTACCTCTGAGGAACAACATGAATAATAAAGTTTGATAAAAAACATAGGTATGTGCAATTTACACACGGCTGAAATGAAAAACCTCCAGAAAATTATATAGTATAATCGTTAATGTATTCTATCTCATTCTGTCGCATGTTAAATCCTATAGATGTATATGTTTATCTCTTTTTTATTATTCGTTTCTTCGAGTTTCAAGACGCTACGGGACCATTTCACTTCAAATTAAAAATATAATAATATGTTTTTAGTCATCACCTACGGTGTTTTCTGCGGGTTTAGATATAATGGAAATGTACAAGCCCGATTTACGCCGTGCCGAAGCATTTTGGACTACTTTACAAGATGTATGGCTTAAGTTATTTGGATCCACCTATCCTACTGCTGCCGCCATTAACGTAAGTCGACAACTTGTTACCTTTTTCAAATATTATCCGTAATTATTGTAGTACTGTTTGTTATTAAAATGAAAAATTAGCTGTCTGTTTACTGACCATAATGTTACGTCATAACGTCATAAGAAAACGTTGATAACAAATTGCATATTGTTATGAATTTAATTGAATTATTATCACTGAATTACCGATGGGAGTGGAAGAGAGGTAGATGCGTCACAAGCCGAACACTTAGGTCGATCGCGCCTCTCTATCGCTTATTCCGTACTCTCGCTTGCACGCTCGGCTCAGGCGGAACGTGACAATGAGTCATGCATTTTCATGTGTGCAGCCGGCGTTCATTGATTTATAAGACGTTATCATTTCAAAAAGTTTTAGAGCCATCGAGGTAGCTTTCAAAGTTTTTTAACTACATTATATTATAAATCAGAATATGAGTTATATTTATTGGTTTATTATGCTTTCACGCCGTAACTACTCAACCGAACATCATGATATTTTTTTGCATACAAGTTCTAGGAGTACAGAAAAGGACATGCCTGTCATCTAAATCTATAAAGATAAATATATATATAAATAAAGATGATTTAATAAAGTATTATTCCAAAGTGATAAATCAAACCTCCATTGACGCAAGCCGAAAGCTGGTATTTGCTTTATTTGCCAATAGATAATTTAAATTAATTTTGGTACAATTATAAATATGCAAAAAAAAAATTAGCTGTTTCTAATTCTAAACAGTTGTAATATACGAATTGTTACTGATCTAATGGTATATTTTATAGGGTCACGCGCCAGCCGGGGGTTGTTTACTATCCCTATCATGCGAGTACCGAGTGATGGTGAACGGTAAGTATTCTATTGGGTTGAACGAGACTGCACTTGGTATTGTAGCCCCACGCTGGTTTATGGATAGTATGGTGAACGCGGTCTCAAGAAGAGAAGCCTGAAATAGCCCTCACTAGCGCCAAAATGTTCTCCGTAGAAGAGGCACTAAAGGTAATTCATTTATTTATTTCATCAGCACGGATAACATTAACTTCTAGTACAGTACTCAGTTTTTGATTTAGCATGTCGGGTAGAAGAGTGAGGCGTCCGGCAAAAATCGGCTTGCTTCGGTTTTGTAAAGTGTTCTCTCTATCATACAGCGCAATCACTGCGATAGACAAAGATAACACTATACGTAACCGAACTTCGCAGACTATCTCACCTGTAGTCGTTCACCAATTCCGAAACGTGACAAACTAAAAGAGAGTTACAATGACAGGTTATCCACTATGTGTTAAGGAGTAGCGATACATTCGATTACAGTAACTCTAACACCCCACATGATTAATGAATATTCACCGGTTGGACCCTGAACGCGACTCACCTACGCGTGCTATTATGACGGTTCTCTCACGTAATGTGGGAACGTACCCATTCTACGTGACCCATGTTTTACAATACTTTAGCCCCTTCCTCTCCTTGACCATCCGTAGTATATGAGAAGACCCCCCCTCTCTAGTTTTCATGTAGTAATTGATAAATATGATTTCTCCCTCTTCCTGTGACCACATGGTCCTCTGGAGACCTCCTTCCCCCCCTGAACGGGTTACGTAGTATGGGTATGTTCCCTATGGTGGTGGCAATTCACTTGTGTCTTAACAATAAGCGTGCCCTATCACTCTTTTTTACACTTTATAGGTTTTAGTGTTTTGACCACAATCTCACCTGATGTTAAATGACGATGTGTTCGAAGATGGTAAATACGCTTAACCTACAAGGACTGGCTCTCAATTGCAGCTGCCGGAACACGTAAATAGTTGCTTGATAACGGATTTTCAACTTGAGGGTGGTAGGTAACCAGGTGAACTTAAAATAACCCTTACCAGCATACTATCGGGCTCATCACGATGTTTTGCTTCGCCAAAAGCTCCGGCTCATTCGCAAGGATTCGAAGCTTCGTCGGTTGACACGGTTTCCCAACATGCAATACATTGAGCCATTATTGCTTCAAATGGTGAAGGTTAGATAGGAAAAGTCAGGCGATGAATATGAAAGAGTGTAGAATTAAAGTGGAGAAACAACAGACACGTCATATATTTTTATATGGAATATAAATAATCACATTCGCAGATTGGTGTAATAGATGAAACGGCAACTGATAAAGAGGATGCAGTGGAAAAATGTAAGAAGTTCATAAGTAAGTTCGATAGGATCGCACCGTTGGCTCGTGGTATAACTAAACAGCGATTTAGAGAAACTCCACTCGCTTGGCTTAATAATAATCGTAAACAGGACATCGATGAGTTCCTTACCTTCGTCAAGAACCCTAAAGTACAACAATCATTAGAAATGTACATTCAGAACTTGAAACAAAAAGCAGCCAAATAGTGAACTAATTTGATTGTATATTTATTGTAAATAAAATGAACATTTAAGAAGATTGTGTAATTAATTTAGAGTTTTATGTATTAAAATAACTATTGTTTTTGAATCGGTGGTATTTATTTGATCAATTAATTGTGAATCATTTTGCTAATCTAAATTAAAGAAAAAAAAACAATTACCGAGTGTATGTAAGAGCATAATTTTTTTCCCGAACTGACTACACTGTTAACCTGGCAAGGCCTCTACAGTTTCAACGGCTACTAAGAGGAGCGCTTAATGCACTCATCCGATTTTATATAGGCGTAAAAGCATCACTTCAGAACGGGTGCATATATTTTGCTTTTTTTTTTGTCGATTTGTAACTGTCAAAACAAGATCTATATAAGAAAATGTTTGAAAAATTGTACAGAAGAGTGAAAAGTTTGGGAAAAAATCTCTATCTTTATAGTGAGTGAGACAGAAGTTAGTAAATAGATCTTTCAAAATATTGTCAGAATGACGTTTATTTACCATTTCATTACATGGTCGTACTAAAATAATAAAATGAAGGAAATAATGACACCTTATTGAATTGATATGGTGATGATTAATGAATTATTTGGCATATATATTGCCATATCACCATTTAGAGCAGTCTAAAATATTACGTCATCCTATGCTTTATTCTGGTACTATTATTAGTAGGTATTATTCAAATTTATTCCGTCTGATAGTGTTAATTGAAGTAAGTTTTACGAATGTACGTCAGTTATACATTTTTTTATTCCTGACTTTGGCGATTAATCCACTTTACTTAAGATGTTTACTATTATCTAGTAGGTATTTATTATGAAGTATCTTGTGTTGACCTTAATATTCCAAAAATATTATTACCATTTTAGAAAATTCCAGGGAGATTTTGGACTATCGGCACGATGTTTTGTCTATGGTCAGACTAAATGCAGATGTGGGAAGATAATATAATAATATAAGATAATAATCGTTACGCGTTACGAACTATCGGATTGCGTGACAATACAAGCAGCACGATAACTAGGGCTGCGGTTTCTACAAACATAAAAAGGAACTTGGAGACGCTAATTTCGAGTTACTATTGCAATGACAATGGTGTGCAAACGTTATTCTACGCCTTTATCGGAATTAATTTTCGAGGTTACTTTTTAGCGGCACAAGTGACCGAGACTTCGTCGCGCAGGTATGGGACTAACATACCAATACAAAAATAACATCACCTATCAATGGTTCTTGTCCCAAATGATAATTTAAAGTAATAGTACCTTCTAACAAAAGTAAACTATAATCATCTACCTCCTTGAACTTGTTAATATTTTTATAAGAGGCTGTTAATAAAAATATATACCTACAAGACAAACAAAGTCTTAGATATAACTTAGAATTCTTGAAATAAACAAACATTATAATAAATTGAAATTGATAACGTTAAGTTTATTTCGTGTGTCGTGATTGCATATATTCTTTTATTCATATTTTTATCGTCACTTTTTGAATATTCATAAAGATAATAATGATTCACAGTCACAAAACAAAAACTTCAAACAAGCAAAAACTTCTGAATTGATATCGATATTTTTTTCTTTTATTTCTGAAACATTTAGTCCTTATATAAAAAAAATGTTACGATATCTTCATTGAACATAGTTATTAACAGTTTAAGAGATCCGATTTTTATAAGCACTACAAAATGACAATTTTTTAAGCAAAGTATTTATTTCAAAATGTTTTACCTATTTTTTTCTTGAAGATAAATTATTTTTTTCGGGGCTATTATCTCCAAACAAAGATCCTAAGACAGTCCTAGGGGGATGAAACCAAAAAAAGGAAGAAAAAATTGAAAAACATGTAGAGGACTACATAGTTGTGACGTGTATGTCTTTTTTATTTCAGGTATACCGTTTAACAACCTCACCTGATATTAAGTGATAATAAGACAATATAAGTACTAGCTCTCAAGTGCACTTTACGGAATACATCTGTAGCAATTGAATTTTAAATCTTAATTAATTTATTTAAAATCCATCTGCTTGGCGGAAGATTCGACACTAGTGGGCGGTAGCTAGACACTATACCATCATTCTTTACTACATGCTGATAGTAAATTAAATTATTTATATGGTTAGAAAATAACCTATAATTTATTCAACGACTTAGGTTGCTGCATATGATTCATAGCCACGAAAGATTTGTAGCCCTGATTAATATTTCAAAACAAGTGACTTCATTTGCTATATTTAAACGGCGGTTTTTTATATTAAAGCTTTCCTATTACAAACCGCGCAACAACAAATATTTTAGTAGCTTAATGTTAATATTACCCAAACTAGCTGATACCTGCGCCTTCGTTTGTGTCGTTTATTATTTTGAAAAGATATTTTATTTACAGAGGAAAAAACAAGCACCTGACCGCTCGCCCTACTATTCCACGGTAAAAAAACATCGCTCAACGCGTATTGCTTATAAAACTCGGTGATTTTTAAAACTTCAATAATACTATATCAAACGAAGCTATCGTCAGATTTTTTTATATGAGAACCAAGTGTTTATCCAGTAAATCTAACTAGCAATTTTTGGGCGTTGACCTCGCCAGACCTCTGTCATTCTAATTATATAAGCTACAGAATACGTATTGTTTCGAGTGAACCGAAATACATACATACAGACACAAAAATAATAGTCGCGAATATCAACAATACCACATGCTAAAACACAAAAAGCAGTAACGATAAAAAAAAACGCAGAATATTCTCGACACACTATAACCAATAACAATATTCCAAAAAAAGTGACAAATGGTTACCTACATTGTTCCAGTAAATAGTCACCGTGGTAATTTAAAATACACAAATTAGCTTATAGCTAACTTATACACATCGTGTTATTTTAAATTCTAACCTTGTCTATCTTATACATTTTTTGTATATACCGCTTCTAGAATAGTATGTTTAATATCTGATTATTCATTCATTCCTGGAGTTAATTTTATGGCAAAAACTGATGCATACATAACTTTGTAATTATATGAACAGCAAGCATTTGTTATCACTTTAAAAATTCGTTC
Organism: Antheraea assamensis; assembly: GCA_035772565.1. Lineage (NCBI taxonomy): Eukaryota > Metazoa > Arthropoda > Insecta > Lepidoptera > Saturniidae > Antheraea > Antheraea assamensis. The sequence continues at coordinate 314,153 of JAQQSE010000144.1, forward strand.
CACAAAGTAGGTCGTGTCACTGCATAAATTTATATTACGATTTTTTATGATAACTGTAATCTTATTCCAATCGATATCATAAGATAACTCACTACGGTACTTAGACTTTTATTAATATGTTCAAATTACGTCCAATATTTAAAATTGGTCCAAATAGATTATCGTTGAATATTAAAACGATTTCGGCAAATACGAGGCCTATCTTAGATGTCAAAATACACAACGATGGAATTGCTGTGATGGGAATTCAACGACCACCAGTCAACTCCTTCAATCTTGAACTATTTGAAGATATGAATAAATCGTTGATTGAATTAGAAAACGAACGATGCAAGGGTATTATTTTGTCATCGGTAAGTAACTCTTAATAGTATTAGGCACCTAGATATCATTTTGAAGCGATGATGGCTCAGTTGTTAGTGTGTTCGAACACAGCATCGAATTACGTAGGTTTGAATCCTAGCAACTGAGTCTGAGCTTTCGGTGAAAGGAAACATCGTGATGAAACCATAGCATGGTGGTAGGGCTTTTTCAAGTCCGCCTGGCCAGCTACCACCCTCAAGTTGAGAATCTGTCGTCAAGCACCTGTTGGTGTGTTCCGGCAGCTGCACTTGCAAGAGAGCCAGTCTTCTTCTAGGTTTAGCGTGACTACCATTTTAAACCACATCATCATTTAACATCAGATGAGATTGTGGTCAAACGCTAACCTATAATGTATTAAAATACGTGTTTTATGTCAAAGGGTAATTACTATTTTCTTGTTGTTTTACGTTTCATGTCCACGACTTTTCTCCTACTCATATAAATTTGACCTATCTCTGGGGAACTGTACTTATTTTGGATGGAAGTTACCTTATGTTCTCTTCTATACCAATGAAAACGCGAATGCAAAATTAGATAATAACATATGAATAAAGCAATATTAGTTAGGATAAAACAAGTTCATTTCCGCATCTTTCTGTATGTTCTTTTAGTTTTTCCAAAGATTATGGGGTACTCAAAGAATTTACTTCGGAACGTTTCTGTGTATATAATACAAGAATACTGTATGTATTGAAAATATACAAAAGTCGGTGTATCGTAATCAAGTTTTAAAAATATTTGTCAAACAGTTACATTCCTGACACTGACTAATAAACTTTACGTGATACACCAAAATAACGTAGCTATTACAGAATTGTATATTTTAAAAATGCGTAAAGAGATATCCCCAATAGTAGGTATACGTGTATCTTCTTAGAATAACCCAAAGGGCCCATTATTCTCTTTTAGACATTCGAAAGAATTATAATGGATTAGGTACTATTTTAATGAATATAGTATTAAAGTACAATCCTTATTTTAATTAAATTTCATAACTTATTCTGCATTTAATGTAGATTAAAACTGGTCATATCAATATACAATGTCAGCGTGTCTTTAAGATAGACATCACAGATAAAAACTACGTGCTGAAAAAGGGACGGCGATGATACTTACGAAGCTTCTTTGAGTTTGTTGAACTGTAAATGTAAAATATAATAAAAAATAAATAGAGCACATCATAAATTACGTCAATTTCATGAAATCGTCACTGGAGCCTCGTCTTCGTCACACATGTTCACATTTGTGTGACTTCCCTCACTCCTGGTCTACCGTGATATATTTTTCAATTTACTTACGAAGATGATTAGATATTTGTATTTTTTAATAAAATCAAATATTGTAGATTTTCCTTTATCATTAGAATTACTATTTATAGTTTTAATACTTGAAATTTTCATATGTGATGTTATGAAGCCAATGACATTCTCCACCCTTGTCACACATTGTTGACCACATTACGTGTAACACAATTTATGGATGACTCCTTATTCTCTGTTCCAAATTGTAAATCTGTGGAAATTCCGAGTATTGATATAACGGTGCATTCGAATATACATGGATAAAAACACGCATTTACATTTTACTGTTCATTCCTATATATTTTATTAATAGAACGCCCTCTGTTGGACGTAAAAGCAACTCACGCTAATTACGATAAATTATTATAACCTGATTACTTATAATTTTTTAATTATAAGTAATTATAACATAATATACAATAAGTAACATATTAGATTATTTAAAATGTATTATAGTCAACCTTAACTTTTTATAGAATTTGCCTCAAGTTTTTTCGGGTGGACTTGATCTTATGGAGCTGTTTAAGCCTACACCAGACCGATTATTAACCTTTACCAAGGTTTTCCACGAGCTTGCAATCAAATTGTATGGTTTTGATGCTGTTACAACCGTCGCAATTAATGTAAGATTATAACCTAAATTGTAACAGTGCAATTATGTTTGCTTGATAAATGTACCTCTCACAAAGTACTCTGTATTCAAACAGATATATTATGTGTGATTGGAACCGATTAAATACCTACAATATTTTTCTGATATATTTAGGCGGAGGTTGCGAGAATTACTTGTAACCACGTCAGACTCAGCGAAAGTCTTGATATTAAATGACAATGTCGCCTAATATGGAGACTCGTTAAGCCTATAGTGATTGGAGCTATGTATTGGAGCTGTTAAAACAGACGTATAGGTGCTTGATTACAGACTTTCAATGTAAGAGTGGTTTCTGGTTAGCTGGCTTCAGAAAAAGCCCTACCTTAGTAAATATATATGTATTTCATAACGATGCTTTCTTTAACCGATAGTTCCTGCTCGTTGCAGGATTAGAACATACATCGACTTCTTATTCTTCACAACGTCTCGTTCGTAATCTGTAACAACCTAACATAACATAAGCGACCATTTTTAACATTCAATCTGGTCTAGTTTTTTACTAAACACAAATTCAGCCTTCCATGGAATGAATGCCTTAGACAGGTCACCAGTCTGTCCACAAAGCGTCTAATGTAGTGGACAATAGTAACGTGTATACCAATGTACTTATATGCAGCTTCACGACATGCTTCAGGGCATTGTTTCATCGAGCGTCTTCTATCCTTTCATCACTTCCATAATTAAGTTCTGTGCTCCTGAGCCACACTTTTACGATAACCTCCTCGTGGGTACGCAAAAAAATTGCAATGTCTTTGTCAACATTTCCGAACCGTCGTGACTACGGAATTATCTCACGGTCAGTGTGTTACCTTCTCTTATGCATTTGGATCCTTCAAGCATCAATCTGAAGAGATATTTTTACAGGTAGACGTCCTATTAATTACTTGCAATAGATTGCCACATTTTTGGTGGTTACCATTGTTTTTAGATTGCACTATGCTCACAAACTGCTACAATGTGGACATTTTGCTATTGCTATAAAAATAATAATAATTTGTCATTATGTTAAAAACAATGAAATATTGTATTCTATTAATTATTACAAATAGGGTACAACTGCAGCAGGTGGGTGTGCTTTATCAACGCTTTTGGATTATCGCGTAATGGTGAAAAGAGACTCAACTATTGGCTTAAATGATAGCGAATTAGGGATTCGACCTTCAAAATGGATTTCTGAAGCAATGTGTGAAGTTATAGGTAGGAAGCAAGCAGTACGGGCTGTAACAGCTTCTACCAAGTTCACTCCGGAAGAAGCTTTAAAGGTACTTTTTATTATTAAGCTTTATCGCATAACGTATTTCTGCATATTTAAGTTACACTGCTAATATAGGAATTGTTTATAAGTATCCTAACTTGTGATGCCCGAATGCTTCGCATGGAGCTTTGAGAATAATAGTTGTAAATTAATAACTTTACAACTTTATATGAGTGACGAATATTAATAATAAACAAATAATTCGAATTGTATTAGTCAGAGCTAAAGACTACAACATAAAAGAGTTGAAATAAAAATATACAAACACTTCAGACTTAAGAAGCATCTCTACTATCTTTCCAGGACTCGCAAATATTTATTCCTGTAATTATTCCTTTAAATTCCATTTCATGATGAATGTAATAAATTTGATTGGACTTTTTTTGTATAATTAAATATAAGCTCACAATGTTACTATCATTGCGTTCCTCTACGGTCTCACTTAATGTGTTCAATAAATAGCAATAGACTAATAGGTAATTGCAATGACTAGCACGACTTGCAAGACAACAACAATCACAATCGCCGACCGATAGAAATCATCGTGTGATGCAAATTGTTATTGTACTCGACCTATTGTGTTAGTGTCAAATATTGCTAACTAAACTATACTCCTTGAGTGTATAAAATTATTAGATGGAATAAACCATGATTTTGATACCGATATTAGAGAACGTTTATGAATATCGGTATTGAAACTTTTCAAAGCTTTGTGTAACTTAACTGCAAGACCGCAAGAGTCTCGTAGGCTCAGTCTTGACTTGCTCGAACCTTGCAGAGGTCAGTCAGCCTTGGTCTTGAAAAATCTAAAAACAAGACAAAGATCGATTTTTGGCAATACAAGTTCTAAGCTTTTCACAATATGAACTATTATGTATCAACTAACCCGGTGAGCACAGTAAAATATCCTAAAAGGCCGAAAAGATTTCTTAACATTACATGTTTTATATACTAAGTGTTGTACATATATATACATATATTGGAAGATGATATGTAAATATTACTTTATTTAGGTCTGTGGCGTAACTTATTAACATCAAAAGTAGTTATTTTATAAAGAAATCCAGTAAGAAACTCTTTCGGTATATTGTCTGTTTTGTATCTACTGCGTATTTGTATGTAAATACGTAGATCAAGTATTTGTAGCGATTAAGATCATGTAATTTTTGTTGCAGCTTTTATGAAACAAGATGTAAATAGGTTTACGGCTTGGAACAGACTATTAATCAGTAAGCCTTATAGGAGGTCCACACTTATACTCCTTATGAAAAGTACTCCGTATATGACAAATATCAATTTGTGAATACAGGATGTGTCATAAAGACACACGATAAAGTGAAACTTTGGTATTACAGTGAAACATTTTAATTTAAAAAATCCAAAAAAATCACTTATACAAGTACTGATCGTGCCTGACATTGCTTAATATCCGTGATCGGACTAGAATCGGTCTTTTTAACATTCCAACCGATATAATGTTTACCCTCTTCCCTTTATGTCATACAAATATGTTCTGGGTCAGAATTTCAAATTCCTCCCATAAGATGTCTCACTTCAAACCTTAAACAAACGTGACGTTATTCTTTCAGGTAGGATTGGTCGACGAACTAGCAGTAGACAATGATGACGCTATAGACAAGTGTAAAAGATTTATTAGAAAATTTGACAAAATCCCGTCGGAAACACGAGTCGCTATCAAACATAACATGCGACAGACGCTCTTGAACGATATGCGGCAAAACAAAGAAGAATACATTAACATTTTCTTTAATACCATAATTGACTCGAAGACCCAGGAGACCATTAAAGTGTTCGTTAACAATTTGCATTCGAGAAAAAAATCTGTGAATCTTTAGCAATACGATTCAGTATAATCTCAATAAAGTCTTCGTGTTGTCTCTTTTGGTCAATTCGTTTACCGGTGATTGGAAAATTTTGTGCACCAAATGAATTGTATTCTGTCAAAATTGTGTAGTATTTTTATACTTTACAGTTTACTTTACACGTTTTTTATATGCATATACTTGTTGTAATTAATATTTCAGTCCCTAATTTACATAGCTGTAGATGTCTATGTTAAAGTTTGTAAATAAATAAATAATTATTGTTATTATAAATCTTACCTTCAGAATTAAATGAAATTAGTTTATACTCGCAGATACGCTAGTTAAAATTATAAAAATAAAAAGCCTTTTATATTTATTGAACTGTTTTATTTAAAATTTACTATTTATTTAAAGTAAATTAGGTCAACAAATGAATAAACGATTATAGATAGACATTTCTAGAAATCATCCCCTAAAAGCGCAATTGTTTCCGGATCGACGACTTCGGTTAGACCCATTTGCATATCGGTCCATTCATCACGTTGATTGTCTATGAAAAAGTTTATTTCCGTAATCCTATCCCGGTTCCGTTTCACTTCATTACTGGAAATCACAAAGGTATTTAAAATAATAAACAATATGTTTCTCAATATTACAATGACGCCTTACGTGGTAATTATTTAACTTAATTTTTAAAACCCATAATACTTCAAAGACTAACCGAGTAACTACTTAAAAATAGGTAGACTGCAAAAACTTCAGTAAAATGCAATATATATATATATATATATCTCCTCTTTTTTTTTATTTGACAATATCATACTTGGATATTACATCGTATACACTATAAGATAAATGTATGTCAAAATACCTCATACTTCATAAACATACTTACATCTTAAAGTCCATCAAACAGTTTAAGCTGCAGAGCCTACCAAAGAAACATACATGTAGTCCGCGTCAAACTTTTTGATCGCTTTGAAGTAAATAGTAGAACATAAATCAGAGGGACGCGGAAGAGGTGAACGCAGAGCAGAGTTCGCCCACGCGCGTTCTTCGCCCTCTATTGCACTCACGTCCACACGTGTGTCAGTGCGAGTGCTATTGATAGTACAGTCGCATTCAGAGTAATTTCGTTATCACTTACATGCTATTGCTATTTTCGGTGTTTTCTTTTCTTGTTGATATATGTTATTGTTAGTGGTTATTATTAAAAAGCCTATCCACTTCGAAAAATGATGTTTCTAGCTCATCCCAGTCCGTTAGTGGTATCCACCGCGACATACAACACCGTACCCGATGCGCCGCGTTACAAAAAACGTTCGCGATATATTTTTAGAAATCCTCCCAACGAAATAATGCCAGCTACCTTGCAGTACCCTTCCGTCTCTCGAAACAGAGCGTGTGCACGCCCACGCCCGCGTAATCACAGATCATGTAATCAGAGCCATGGCTGTTTTGACTGGTACCTGCACCAGATTGCTCGCAGGGAACCGACCGCCGCATGTCACGAGTGCGGCGCTGAGGAGGACACCGTGCAGCATACTCTGTCTGAGTGTGCTGCGTGGGAGGTGCAGCGCCGTACTCTAGCTGCCTTCTGCGAGGAGGTCATCTCGCAGAAGGAGGGCCGGTGGAAGGAGGTGGCGATTTGCCCGCCTCCTTCCACCTCCGTAGCTGGACCCGAGGAGATGGCCGGATAGCTGGTCGTGTACCCAGTGTACCACCCTATAAGGACGGAGCCCGGCAGCCAACTTTCGCCGGGCTGACCGCTGGGGGCGGCATGGTGATAGCTCAGCACAGTTCCATGCCGTCCCAACTTAAAGCGGTGACCGGTACACCGTGGGGTTATAGTCCGTGCGAGTCGGACATAACCCATTCTCTCCCCCGGGAGGATGGGTATCCATAAGGGATTTCCCCACATTAATAAAAAAAAAAAGTAGTCAGATTCAATGTTCGGTACGATGAGTGCTTAAGAGAACTCGTACCACCCCAACAAAAGCGGCGGATGTACACCGTGGGGTTTTAGTGAGTAGAAGTCTCACACTACCCACCCTCTCCCCCGGGAGGGTGGCATGTCCATAATAGATTTGCCCACGAAAAAAAAAAAAAATTAGCTTCAAAATACATGTATAAGTTCGTGAAACATACATGGTTGGTACACGTGTATGTTTCACGACTATATATATGTATGAAATAATAGGTAGCTTGGCTTAGTTAGACTCGGGATATTTGGTGACAATCCAAGCCGAGGCGCGTCTTGCGCCCTTGTGCTGGTTGCCTATATAAAATCGGGTGAGTGCCTTAAGCGCTCCCCTTAGTAGTCCGGAGAAGCTGTAGAGACCTTGCCAAGTCAACAGTGTAGTCAGTTCGAAAAAAAAATGATGTTTCTCTGCAAGGTTTTGCCACATTATAAATAACTGTTTATTACGAATTATTTGTTTACTATGAATGCATTTTATTTATAAAAACACTATTGTAGCGACACACATAATACCTGTACTGTATACTCGTATGCTACAAGACACACGCTACATCTACGGAACACTCTATTAATGTGCGCGATTACTCAAAACTCACCGACCATGCGGTGATGAAATGTTATCTGGAGCTAATTATAACTGACTAAATACATAAAGTGGTGAATTGTTACTATTCTTACTTTATCTATTACTTTATTGTTCAGCTAGTATAATATATATTTCTAGTTTTTACTTTCATTTTATTAGTCCAGTAATAATTTAATTCTTATTATTTGTTCATTTTTATTTCTAATCCTTTGCCTACTGAATTCAAATAAACAGATTTTCGTAAATTATCTATTAAAGCGTTTACAAGACTACACAGTAGGAGTCACATCTTCATTTCACTCACACAAAACCTTCTGAAATAGCAACTTGGTCGTTATACTACCACATCCCTATTATTTAATATTCAAATATCTACTTGAATCATAATTAATTAAAAACGTATTGCATTGTATGTATAATATCCAGAGAACTTAATTATATTCATTAATAAATGTCAATTTTCAATTCCGGTATTAATATTTTGTTTTGTATTAACCTCTTAACTGTACAATGTGCAAGGTCGAATTTAAGGACATATTCAGATGCGGCAAAAAATTTTGTACGCGGACTATACGTGCACACGAAATATAAAACCTTATTTAGAGGCACCTGTAGGTAAGATTATTTATATCTATTTTCTTTCTTATACAAATAAAATGATAGAGGCCTAACGTTGTGCGCGAACCACTCAATAACTACTGGACAAAATCGAGCATTTTCTTTAGTTTTACTTATTTAGACACTTGGTCCTTAAAATACATATCGATAGCTTCCTTATTATACGTTTATTAAAGCTTTAAAAAGGTACGAGTTTTGTAACCACAATGCGTTTAGGGAGGTGTTTCTTGCAGTGCAGAAGGGAGATAAACGATTTGGTGCCTATGTTTGTTCCTCTATACATAAAATATATTGTTAAGATAATAAACAACGCAAATGAAGTAGCAAATATCGGCTAGTTATTTTATATTTATCTACAACTATTCTTACTCATTAGTCCCTTGAACAAGATCATCCCGCCAATTGTTGGCGCGAGTCATAAGTAAATCCTCCCGAGCGTCTATGAATCTCGAGTGATTGTCAGACGATTGAGCGACCAAGTTCATCATCATGTCTCGGTCCATCATAACCTGCCAAAATTATACATATAGGGTATACCAGAAAAATCGTTGTTTTTCTTTTCTTCAAATAATCATGAAATGTTGTTAGGGAATACTAAAACAAAGACTCTGTTAAAATCCGAGCATTTAATATTGGTGTTTACAGGTCGCGAGTCGATTTTTTTCATTTCTCATACAATTAATACTAGATTATTTTTTACTTTGGATTTTTTAGCTCAGCCACCGATTATCGTTCTGAAAAAAACTAACTTACTTTCTTATAAGAAATTGAATGCTCTACAAATAAGATGTCTTTTGATTTTTTGATAAATCTACTCCTGTAAAAGTTATTCAAGCTTATTTATGGATTCTTTAGAATAAATTATATTTTCAAACAAAATTTCACGATCATTTGAAGAAAAGAAAAACGTCGATTTTTCTGGTACACTCTAATATACATACTGATTATTAACCTTCATATTACAGTAAATATATTAATCTGCGCAATAATATTATTTATACCTAATAAATATTCGACAAGTGGCAAAGTAGTTAGTTGGTGGCACTCAAGCATTTTAGCATGTTACATAATAATTACATTAAAATTCTAGTTATCTGAGTTACTAGTTAACAGAAATAAACTGGTAATATTATAAGCAAAGAGACTCGTAAAAAGAAACAATGAAACCCGTCTGCAAACAACTTCTTGTTTCTCACTGATGTCATATGTAAATATTATATACCTTATATTAGTCACATCATTAAATGGAATCTAACAACACCTGCAATGTTACAATCCAAAGACCCGTTTAGAGTGAGCCATAGAAATAAATTTCTTTATTATAGCTTTAATAGGTTTTAACGTTTGACCACAATCTCATCTGATGTTAAATGACGATACGGTCCAAGATGGTAAACACGATAAACCTGGCTCTAAAGTGCAGCAGACGGAATACATCAACAGGTGCTTAGCGACCCATTTTCAACTTAAAGGTGGGAGTTGGCCAGACGGACTTAAAAAAAAGCCAACCACCATACTATGGTTTCATCACGTTTTCGTTCACAGAGAGCTCTAACCCAGTTGCAAAAATTCGAACCTATGTCAATCGACGAGGTGTCCAAGCACGCTATCAACTAAGCCACCACCATCCTTTCAAATTTATTGACGCTTATTAAGCAAATAAGGCAAATGACTATAGGCCCACCTCAAACAATGCAGGGGGCACGTCACCCAGCATAATCTTATTCCCGAGTAATTTAGATAGAGATTCGAACTGGCGCATTGACCACACGCCCTCATGCTCGCGCCACGCTCCGAAAGCGTTACGTGACATTTCCAGAAGTTTCGTCACCATTTCCGTCATGTTCACCGAGAACTGAACCCGAGACTCCTATGGAATGACGTTATGAATTGTTGAATTGAATAACATTTGATCTTTACTTATTTTATTTCCCATGAAAATTAAATTCGGTTATTATTTTTTGTCTATATCGTGTAATATTTAAATATATACCCAAATAGCGTATGTCTATACACCCAAATAAATAAAAACCAATTGCGTAATGCAGGGTTTCTCAAAGTGGGGCACGTGAAATTCTAAGGGTTCACCAATCGACGGTAGGGGGTTCGCGACAAGATTTACGTTAGAGTGGCTTGATGACTAGGAGGTACGTGCAGCACACATAAGTTAAAATTAAGAATAAAATCATCCAAAACTACTCCTAAAATTGACTCAATTTGCGATAAAAAACAAACCCAGTCATCATATTAATATTAAAAAGATACTTTTATGCGCTGCAAAGGTAAACCTTTTACTTAAAAAAACCTAATTTTCTTCAACGACCAATTTTATTGTTTCTTTTTGGGGGGCAGGGGGCATTAATTAGTTAGTTATGGGGTTTCCTGTTATCTGGAAACTGTTACAGGAGTTCGTGGAACCACAAGTTTGAGAACCCTGGCCTAATGAATTAAAGCACATCACTTCAGACCGGCTGCAACTATTTCACCTAGAAGGAGACTGGCTCTCGAGTGCAGCTGTCGGAACACACCAACAGGTGCTTGGAAACAGATTTTCAACTTAGAACATACGGTGGACATAGAATAGGTCCTACCACCATGCTATGGTTTCATCACGATGTTTTCCTTCACCGAAAGCTCCGACTCAGTTGCTAGGATTCGAACCTACGTGCTGATTACGTGAGGACAAGAGTTCCCACGTTAGTTCCGCATTACCTACGTCTGTTTTTTAATCTTTTTAATTTAAGCATTTCATAGCGAAGTAACCTTGTAGATATATATACATCCTTTTTTTCTTTTTTATTAACGTGGGAAATGAATATACATCCTAGACGGGTCAACTTTCAAGTGCAGCTGCCGAAAGATACTTATCGTTACTAGCGTGTTGGATTTTATACTTGAAGTTGGTAATTAGATTTGTGGGCAATAAGGAAATCCTTACCATCGTGGTATGGTGTTATCACGTTACTTTCTTTCTTTGAAAGTACATAGCTACTGTAGGTCATATTGACACAGCGACCAAACTTACCATTACTTGCCATCATTACTTCTAAATAGCTTTGTGGTCGGCTAAATGTTTAAAAATTACTTTCCTCTTAGATACTGCAAACTTCTTACAGCTTAGGTAATTCTTAAATGGATAATAACAAAATTGTTATTTATTCCCAATATCGACAGTCACAGACACGGATCTATAATTTTTCGTAAACTAGTTTAACAAAGTCAATTTTACCTCGCACTGCTCATACAAGTGTATCTCGATGGTCATCAAGCTCTTCCAGAGATGATACAATACTTCGTTGAAAGCCTCTCCTAAGTCAACTATAGTTGGCTCCAGCTGATCTATCGTTGCTTGCTTCGTAGTAAATTTAAGTATCAATTCTTTCATTTGTTCCACTAACAGTTTCTTCTTTTCTTCGAATTCCTCTACCACGCTAAATGAAAATAGGCAACTTAATAAACCTGATTTAATAAAAAATACAAGGAAGGTTATATTAATATAATAAATGTAAAAAGCAACACGGCCGATTAACTAATTGACCACGAATAAAAATGTAATTAAAAGGTATATAATTTTTTTTTTAATTTCAACAAAAAAAAACCCTCACAATAGAATCTGCACGAAATATGTAAGCTTTTAATTATAATTTCCAAGTACTAACAAATAAATGAATCAGTTAATTCTAAAAGTAAAACTATAAAAACCACCTCTGAGCAGTATATTTGAATATGGGAAAATTACAAGGTGCTTTCGGTACTGTATCGGAAAAAAGATCGAATAATCGAATCTAAAGAAAGATGGTGGACTCTTGGGAAGTGAATTTTCATCGACAATTGGTGTCTTATACCTCCCTGAATGGCAAACCGCAAAACACATTTGTCGAATAAAATATACGTAAAGTTTGTACATTTAGTTAGCCGTGACTGAATACTTCGTAAAACTTAAACAAATAATATGATACTTGGTGCCTAACCAATCATTATTTTGCACGTATTTGCATGATGTTAATTTCGTTGTCGTGTGACGTATGAAATTAATTTTTTTTTTTTTTAATAAAGCTTTTCATTATTACACGGCTTATTTATTTATTTTAGTATCTAATAAATTAACGATTAATGGGTTAAGTAAAATAGTGTAACTGAATAAACGTATTAGCTATCATTTTATGTTGTCTTAATTCATTTGAATATGATGTCTTGTTCCACATATTGCCTAATGTAACAAAATGTATACTAAACCTAAGTAAATAATACCTATGATTTAAGAAAAACAGCCACATAAATCGGTTTAATGGTTTTCGAGTTATAAGCATACTTACGAAAAGACGGAGACGTTATCTTTTGTAATATGTAAACATTTAAATGTTTTTACCCTTTACTCTTCTCAACACTTTCGTTCAACGCGCTATCAACTAGATCCTTGAATAACTTTATCTCGTGCTGTCTATCGTTATAGGCATCCTGTGCAAATTCTACAAGTCCGGCCATAGTTTCTACGTATTGTTCTTTATACCTAAAAGGTAATGTAATATTGATTAGACATATTGAAATATTTGTCTCCTGAAAATTCTCTACGTATTAAAGTATTAACTCCAATATAAGTGGAAAATAGTCAAGTCAAATAGTCAAGTTTATTTTACATTTTGACCATTAAAATACTTCTATGTGTAAATAACAGTTAAGTACATCAGCCTTCCCTGTTTCTCAACCGATTTTCTCAAATTTTTTAGGTTAGTAGACATTAACGAGATTCTGAGGTATCATTAAAAAAGTTGGAAAAAGTTTATTATTTTCCCTTAATATTAAAACTAAAAAAATGATGAATTACGACTGAATGTCGACCACTAGACCATCACTAGTAGGTATATCTAAAGCAATAGCTTGACGGTAGTATCACATTTATCAAACATTCGTAGCTTCTAAATACTATAGGACAGATAGGATTCCGTTAGCAAGTCACATACATTATGCACGTGTTCAAATAAATCAACAGATGACACATAGGACGCGTTTCACAATCAAATGAAGAATGTTTAGTACAACGCACCTTGGCCGGCTAGGTGGTGTAGTTAAACATGTTTTAAAGCATATTAATTTAGTGCCCCTAATTTACTAGACAGGATATTTTGCTATGCTCCACCTTCCCATTATACCAGAGCTTGTTTTTTTTACTTTTATATAATAATCTGAATATTCTACCTTAAAAATAATAAAACAATATATCATTTACTGTTCATAAAAACCAAGTAGCTCCCCTCCAATCTGAAGCAAGAGTAATCCGTCTGGGTCTTTCTCGAACATAGAATCAAGCATTTCCGGACCGTTTAAATATTCAACGAATGAGAGTGCATAGAATTCAACCTTCGCGTCGTATTCTTCTTTGGCTTGTCTCTCTTTTTCTGATTTTTCTTCTTCTTCATCTAATTTACGTAAATAGCCTCTGGAATAGAACAATATTAGCATTTATAAGTTATATGACCATTGATCATAAAACAAATTACATAAATATATATATATACGAGTATATATATAACTTATGAGAAGCTGCACAAGTTCAATACAAAATATCAATATTACAAATACATTATACACAGACCCGCTATACTAGGCATCGCTAGTCTGGCGCAAACGTAACATGCGTTACGAGCATGTTAAAATCATTGGTAACGCGAACCTATGTGTTTTTCCCCTAACAATAATCGCTCAATGCGGCTAAAGAAATTTTCACTTAAAAAATAATAAATAAAAAATATCTATTTTTTTACTTCATATAATACCAGCTCTGCACAGTGCCACGTATTTGGGTTCAAATATTTTCAACCCTACTTTGATGATAAAGCCTAAAAAGAATTTCTTTTGCCATTTATATCTGAACTCAATCTCGGCTACAGCCTTTAATATAACAATAAAAGATAAATAAGATTCGACCAAAAAGTATCCGTATGAAGGCTCAAATACCTGAAAATTGCTCGGCCTGCTTCTCTTTCATCTTCAGTGATGGTTTTGTAATCGAGGTAAGTCACTCTTGTCAGAGCAGACTTAAGGAACTGATACGCCATAGGATCGTCGCAACACGGATTCCCTTTGAAACTAACTGAACGTAGTTTACGGAATTTACGCAAATATGATATCTAGTAACAAAATTTATTTTTATAATTATGAAAGGTTAGCGTTGGACCATTGTAATATCAGGACGTTAACTGTAACGTAAATCCAGTCAAAAATTATTCATCAGGTTTTACTAAATGTAATAAAGGCTACTTTTTTAGTTAAAGTATACTATTATTAATATACTTTTAATAGTATTTAATTCGAGTAATATATTTTATCAAACCAATACAAATAAATATGTACAAAAGTGTATACATGGTGTCAGTATTACAAGAAACATGTTTATTTATATCCTCTTGCCTTATTACGCAAGATTTTTTTGACTTGATAACGTCTTATAAATTGATGAACGCCGACTGCAAACATGAAAAAGCATGACTCATTGTCACGTTCCACCTGAGCCGAACGTGAAAGCGATAGAGAGGCTTTATCGGCCTAAGCGTTCGGCTTGTGACGCATGTATCTCTCTTCCACTCCGTTGACCGATGCGTCCGAGTAGAAGAGAGACGGCGGCAGCACACAACCTATACGTGAACTGTTTTGTCAACTGCTTATCAAATGAAGTGAAAAGTGAATGTGGTTTGCATTGTTTGTTACAAAAACGCGGTAAAAAGTATGTGATTACTCATCAATGTTTTCTTATGACGTTATCACGTAAAATTATCGTCCGTAACCGACTTTACATATAATTTTATTTTTTTATTATCTCAAAACTGATATTATTTTATCTTTTTTTTCTAATACTTATATTGTGGAGGCCCTTGTTTTGTATAAAAGAACTATGAGGCAGCAACCACCATAAATTTAGCCCTATTACTAAATACTATGTATTACATATCAAGAAATATTTTCGCTGAAAAATTTCTTTCGCTTCCTTCACATTAATTAATGATATCATACCATCCATACTTATTCTGAGTACCTTCTATTGCCTTTATAAATAGATAGTTTATTAATTTTATCGGGCATTCCAAAATTTAATAAATATTTCAAGTTATATTAAAATCATTTTGCTTTTCTAATAACATTGTAGATACAATAAAGCTAACACAATTACAGCGTACTAACAATAATGACTAAATAGTAGTTAATAAATATTAGCACGGCCTTACTTCTTTATAATCCTCGACCAAATTATCACCGATACTAAAAACAAGTAGGTTTTCGAGAGCTTCCATGTTCTCCAGTTTTCTTATTTTATTATGAAATAATGTCAGAACCTCTAAATTCACAAGATAGTCCAGGTTCTCTATTTTTTCGATTTTATTAAATGACAAATCCAATTCGTTCAAACCGACGAGGCGATCTAAATTCTCAATTTTCTCGATTAAATTATGCGCTAATGTTAATTTTCGAAGTGACTTCAACATCCAGAGATGATCGATTCTTAGGATATTCTGGAATTCAAGTCGTACTATTATCGCTTCATCTAGATGAACACCTTCTTCGGCGAATAGTCTTCCTGCTTCCTCATCTGGCCCTTTTTAAATAAAAAGTAAACCAGTTTACCTTCTCTCCGGCTCAGATTTTTAATTGCTTAATTGCAATAAAGAGATTTAGCATCATGCAATATACATAATTCGCTAGTAGAAAATGAACATATAAACTAAGTATTATGTACAATTATACGAATATATATGAAAGCCATTATAATTTATTCATACCATATTCTAAAATGCATCGTATAATCATAGCATTATCTATGACTCCGGGTTCAATATCAGGATGTATAATAAAACTGTTTAAAGACTTCTTCTCCGTCATTACAATAACATTAAAAAATATGGGAACTAATCAATCAGATCTAGGCAATATTATTGACATTTTTTATCCATTTTGTTGCCTAGTTACATTCTTTGCGCAATATCAATAATATCTATAGTACAAATTGTGTGCTTTAGTATAGATATATTATAAATTCATAAAAGGATTTTTAAGTAATAAAAGAGTTCATAATGTACATAATAAATACGAATATAAAAAACGTGGCATAATTAAAAAAATGCTTTGTAACTTTTAAAAACACCACTCGTGTCATAGATATGTCTACTTGAAACAGGTAGGTATGCTTTCTTTTTATACTATTACAAGATAGGTATAAATGTTTCTGTCTATAGTCAATGATTTGCACATTACAAATCCGGTAAATTTGGTAAATACATTTGGTGCGGAGGATCTCATCAACTTAAACCATTTTTTGAGTATAGATTCATAAGGTACTTTGTGGACAAGGAGTACTTTTAATGGACTATAAATTGTTCTACGTGATTCTGAATGACCAAAAAGAGTAAGAATTAAAATATAAACCAAAACCTAACATAATATTTAGCTACAAACCTGATTGAAGAAAACATGTAGTTAATATGTTAGAGTAAAAATATAAATATAAGAAGTCACTAATAATAATATAGGTATTCAGATGTTATTGTGTCTGAATCATACATATAATTGTAATTTATTTAACCTATAGTAATAGTACGTGTCACAGTTTGTATGTAGATTATGGTAGTATTTTTGTAATATTGAGAATTGGCAACATTTTAGTTGTCAGTGACAAGTGAAAACTAAGATATAGTTTTGATAAATATTCCATTATTCAATATTTTGCAAAAATGTCCTTCTTTGGTGTAGGGAATCCTTTTTCTACGCCGGTCGGTCAAAAAATTGGTAAGTACGTTATAATCATATATTTAAAGTTTCAATTTTAATCAAATTGATTTTGTTTTTCTATATATTTCCTTTTTTGTTGCGCACTTATAAATCATAGTTTCTCTTTGTTTTTACGTGTAAATTATTCAATTATATAATAAAACTATATATTAAGTTGTAATATTACTATTATTTATCACGTAATACACATTATTTATTACCAAACCGGTGTTAATTATTATGACCTGCTTTATTAGCGTTTTGTTGTAAACTCATTTACAGAACAGGCTACAGATGGATCGTTACCTTCGGAGAACTGGGCTCTTAATATGGAAATATGTGATATCATAAACAGTACTGCGGATGGCCCGAAAGATGCCATAAAAGCCATAAGAAAAAGATTAACTATGAGCGCTGGTAAAAATTACACAGTTGTAATGTATACTCTTACTGTGCTTGAAACATGCGTCAAGAACTGTTCAAAGTCTTTCCATGTTCTCGCCTGCCATAAAGAATTTATATCTGAATTGGTGAGTTAATTTTTTTTAATATAGTATTTAAGGTTTGGCCTCATTCATTCCTTATGGAAAGTGAGAACTGAGTGGAATACCTAACATTCACGGTCAGTGAAAACTTATTCACTCTGTTTTTGAAGAACATGATGGGGTATGAATCAGGAAAAACAGATACAGGCAGTGTGTTCCATTCTCTTATACTTTAATTTTGCATATTTTACCTCTACAGTTATATTTAACCAGACATACATTAAAATTTGTTTTTGTTTAGGGTAATGGTATTATACAAATTTAATACTCCAAATGAATTCAATTACAAAGTAGTGTAACAATGAAATAGTTTGAATTACATTTTTTATTGCTTAAAAATAATGTTCACAACACAATTGCATTTAACAATTAGATCTTCCGTTATTTTTTATCTGGTTATTTTATAAACTGCCAAAACAATAAAGTTGGCTTCTTGGAAAGTAGCTATCTGTACTGTTTGTTATCAATGCTACACCAAAAAATAAGGTTGTTTATTTGTATAGTCCTATAGTATACTTTTTTGTCATTAGTATTAAACACTAGCACAAAAAAGGTTATCTACTACAATTGTAAATAAGCAATTCAGACAGACATTCAGAGATACAATAAAACTTGCAAAATCTAAAAAAAAAATTGGTAAAGTTGTCTTTGTATAGATATTCTCAAGTTTTAAATATACCAACAATATCAATTACCAGTTTAACAATTGCATTTTAAATGAATTAACAATAGCAATAACAAGTTACATATAAATAAATAATTATGAGGTAACAACATTGATATGTTTCTAACAAACATCTGCTAAAAGCCATTGTTAGACAAAAAAAAACCCTTTTACATTTAATGATATATAATAAATTTCTTATCAGGAAGTTAGAGTTATGTTTAACTTTTTCTATTTCTTGTTTATTAATTTTATAATATTTGTCATATTTATTTGATATACTATGTGTCTTTCTTCAAATAAAATTACCTGGATGAATGTAACACATCCATTTTCTCATAACATTGTAAACAGGCAAGTCATTGATTGCCTTTATAGCCCAGTGGTGATTAACACTGCTATTCAACCAAGAGGTTATATGTTTCAAATATTGCAGACATAACTAATGAATATTATTGTCAATGCTGTATAAGGGTGTATATAGCATATGCCACAAATTATCAATAGTTTGTATTATATTTCTTTATGTATTTTGGTATGTAGTCCAATTATAACATAAGAATATAAACATTTCAATTATATTATTTGTAAAATTAAGGAAATATGTACATATTAATATCAATGTTTGATTTGTGAATGAAATTGTAATGAAATCTAAAAAGGTAGAAAACTTTAAAGGAGCTTCATATTGTATGTTAAAATAAAAACCATTTTTTTTGTATAGGTACCAATGTTTTATGGTAAAGTAGATACTCATAAATATTGGGATATATAAACTAAGCCCATGAAAACCTGATATCTGTTGTCAAAATTAATGGCTGTTTATTGTAGCCACTATCAGAAACATAGAATATATTTCCATAATGAGTTAATTGCCAATTTATACAGAATAAACCAGAGTGTAATGCAAATGACAAAGCTCAAGGCTTATTTGTTGTTTATTTAGATGAGACAGACAAGAATAACATTACATCATATAGAATATTAATACTAGCCTATAAGTATATCACCACTAGGTGCCATGACATTAATTTAGTTTTGTGTGGAGAAATTTTTGTTTAGTACATACTGCTATTAACCATTAAATTTGTCATATTTGTCACGTCATTGATAGACTGATAGAGCAATGTTAATAAACTATATCTGTTTATACATAGATATTGTTTTTATCTGTGAAGCTCAAGACATTAAAATGATAGATATATAGATTAGTGAATAATATTCATAAGGTGTAATTTTTTTTTACTAATATAATATGGAATTGGAAAAATTTTGACGAATGATGAGGATATAAAGAGTCGTTGGAAGGGATATTTTGAAAAACTGATGAATGAAGAAAATGATTGGTCCAGAGAGCTAGAGGCTGTACCGTTAAATTTAGGTGTAGTACAAGAGATAAGAGAGGAAAAAGTAAGAGAAGCTGTGAATGGTATGAAGAACGGAAAAGCAGTAGGGCCAGATGGTATACCTATTGAAGTATGGAAGTTTTTAAAGATAGATGGATGGATGTGGCTGACTTTATTTTTTAATAAGATATTGCAAGAGCAGGAGATTCCAAATGAATGGTACAATAGAATAATAGTGGCTATCTTTAAGAATAAGGGCTTAAAGCTTATGTCACATAGTATGAAAGTTTGAGAAAGAGTGATAGCGAAATGAATAAGAGATGAAACTGAAGTTACTGAGAATCAATTCGGGTTTATGCCTGGGCGTGCGACAACAGATGCCATTTTCGCACTTCACCAGCTGTGCGAAAAATACAGACGTGTACATAAAAACTTGCATATGGTGTTTGTTGATCTGGAAAAGGCATATGAGTACCTCAGGATATTTTGTGGTGGGCGCTGAAAAAGAAAAGAGTGCCTGGGAAGTACTTACAACTTGTCCGTTGTATGTATATTCAAGCTAAAACACATGCTAGGTCTGAGGCTGGAATTACCGACAATTTCCATGTGGCTGTAGGTTTGCATCAGGGATCAGCTTTAAGTCCTTATCTATTCCTTCTTGTCATGGATGCACTAACATCAGACATACAGGAGGAAGCACCTTGGTGTATGCTATTCGCTGATGATATTGTTCTTGTTGGTGAAAATGCTGCCAAGGTCCAGAGTAGGCTGGAGAAATGGCGAGAGAAACTAGAGAATGTTGGTTTAAAGATTAGTGGGATGAAAACTGAACAATTGTTCTGTGACTTCGGAGATCCATCCAATTTTTTGTCATATTACCTTAAACAGTGTATTCTTACTAACCTGCTCCAATTTTAGGTATCTCAGCTCATTGATCCAAAATGACGGTGGAATAGACAAGGACGTGAGCAATAGAATAAATGCAGGGCTGGATGAATTGTCGAAAGGTGTCTGGGGTGGTTTGTGATCCACAAATGCCGTTGAACCTCAAAGGGAAGGTGTATAAAACTATAATAAGACCAGCCGTGTTATGTGGATCCGAGTGCTGGGCTATGAAAGAGAAGTATGAGAAAAGATTACATGTGGCAGAAATGCGAATGTTAAGATGGATGTGTGGTGTAGCAAGGATGGATAAGATTAAGAATGAGTATATCAGAGGAAGTTTGAAAATAGCACCAGTGACAGAAAAGTTGAGGAGTAATAGGTTAGCATGGTACAGGCATATTATGAGAAGAGATGAAAGTCATGTAACAAGTAAAGTTTTGTGTTTGAAAGTGGACGAATATAGGAGTAGAAGAAGACCGAAAAAGGTGTGGATGGATTGTATGAAAAATGATATGTGTATAAAAAGTGTGAATACTGAGATGACATCTGACAGAGGAGAGTGGAAAAAAAAACATGTTGTGCCGACCCTACTTAGGTGGGATAAGGGTAAGATGATGAATTATATGGAATTGGATTTTTGTATTATCTATTCATATTCATTGTTTATTATAAGTTTTAAGCCATACTATAATTATTCGTCATTGGTAAATAAAGGTTCTTGCATCATGCAGCCGTAAATTAAGTTAGTATGTGACAGAATTCGATTAAATTCTATTAGGATGTTCTAGTACAAGTTAAATATTTTCTACTCTAGGTAAAGTATGTAAAGCATTTGGTACTTCTACTATATGGCTAATATGTCTATAATACGGTTATAGGGTTGGCACTGGCACATTCATATGTTAAATAAGAATAGTTTTCTCCACATCCTATTAAAATAAAAAATGTTTAATAATAAAATGTTTAAAATTTTAAGAAATGTCATAGTTACAAAGATAAATTAAAAAATATAAAGTAATAAATAAACCTTAAGTTGTATTATTATTTCTAAGAATACAGTTTCCAAAACATCTTATCTTCTATACATATAATAAGAATGTAAATCCAACATGTCTGTACTTTTTTGATTTTTGAAAAAAAAATAGTGCATGTGTCTAGGAATAAGTAATAGAATCCATTTCGATTATTTTTAGAAATGTCTGTCTCTCTGTCTGTTTGTTTGTTTTTTTGAACAGGCATCGATGATAAAGTACTAGGTATTTGATAAAACACTGATTTTTTAAGACTCAGATCTCAAAATGGCAGATTATGTTTTCAATTACTTTTTAATTTCTCTACATAGTATATTGTAAATTTCATGGCTTAGTAAAAAAAGTTCGTACAAATGAAAAAATAATTTAAAAATACATTTTACATGAAAATTATTATTTTACAATCCATCATTTGTTATTTTTCAAAGTTTTGTAATAAATCAGAAATTTTTAACCGTATGCTGCCAACAGTACATTAACCTATGCCTCATGAGGTCTACATTCGTTTGTATAGAAGTTAAATCTTTATGGTTTTGAACAATCCGAGGGTTAATATTGTTTTTGCAGTTGTTAAATTAGAATATTAGTGTTATATTACTCCTATACCTGAGTGTATCGTCACGAAGTTTTGTCCATATTCGCAATAAATTTAGATGTGGGCACACATTACCATCGTGTGCTACGAACTATCTGACTGTATGACGATAGATGCAGCACGATAGCTAGGCCCACGGTTTTACACACATCAAAGAAACATGGAAGCCCTAATTTTGAGTTATTATTGAAGTGACAAAAGGGTACGACCATTATTAGTTTTTAGCCTGACACATTACATTACAAATATACAAGATATACAGATTTAAATTCAGATGGTTTCATTAATCACTGTTTTGTATTCCGTTCCACGCAGACGAAGTCGCGGGCACAGCTAGTTCATAAATAAAATAACAAATCAAAGGCAAATTGAGTTTAAAAAAATGTAATATTAGATTTTAAATGTCATTTTATTTCAAGTGTATATAAATCGAATCTTACATGATCACATGAATAATTAATTAAACCAGTTTTGTGTGTTGTTTTTTGGAGTGTTGTAGGAATCAATAATTTGAAGTAGGAAATTGTATGTTTATGTTAAAATTAAGTTAAGAGAAAAGAAGTACTTTCAAGATTGACAATAAACAGTTGTTACATATACAACTTACGTACATAAGAATGGTACCTTAATATTTAATATACTAGAATTTTTTCTTATGGTATAAATTATAGAAAAGAAAAAAATATAAATAATTGTTTGTGTAGTTACAGAAAAATTTCGATCATACTATGTTTAATACTTTCTTTTTTTCATGATTGTTAAAATATATTTAACAGCTTTTATCAAATCAAATCAAAAATACTTTATTCAGTTTAGGCCCTGAGAAGCACTTATATACGTCAAAGATACCACCGGTTCGGAAAAGAACTCAGTCATCGAGAAGAACTGGCAAGAAACTCGATCTGGTTTATCTTTTCATTAAAGATATTATAACTCATGTTTTTAAAACATAGTTGTAAACATAGATACATATAATTACATTCGGTTTTAGTGGATGCACAGAGAGGGCGTCATTTCCAGACGTCACCATCGTTCACTTGTTTACTCGTCGATCCGCTTGCTTTAATGTATCCCTCGGAAACAGTGAACTTTTTCTGTATGAAAGGTGTGCTATGTCTTGCATGATGATTGGTTAAGTAGTTAAGGTGCAAAACAAAGAAACAAGCTCACATTCGCATTTATAATAATATTGTTTAGGATTATTCTCTAACTTTGTGTTTGATTTCTCTAAAACAATAATTCATTATGCATTTGTTTTAGAAAGCTTAGATCTTATTGGATAAATGCAATGGCGCTATTTTATATTTATCTATTGTCGACAAGAATGCACTACAATAATATTTGTATATCCATATAATTGTAATACACCTTATGAACGGCGTTCCTGTTAAAATTTTGTTCAATAACCTACTGAACCACATAGCTCAATGTTAAATTATACTAATATGATATGATCTACGGTTGAACCTGGGTGAATGAGAACTGGATAAGCGAGAATACTATAAATGAGAGTAATTACCAAGTCCCATCATTTTAACCCTCTAAAAACCTCTATAAGCAAGACACAGAAACCTCTATAAGAGAAAGTCGCTTTTCCCTAGCGGATCTCTATAGTTAAAACTGCTATTTGTCTGTACCTCTATAAACGACACTAGTGTGTGTTCAACACCTGCTATGTATGCATCATTCTAAAATTTCCTGGAATTATCTACCTAACACTGTTTTTTATCGTATTCTATTCGAAAGGGGGTTGTTGATAAAACAATATTTGATAAAATTTTGTAACTGGAAAAACATAAAATATAAATATAGATTTCTTTAAGTAAATATAAGTGTAAGAATTTTTGATTTCGTTTGTTTAATTCTAATGAAGGGTACCAATACAATACATACATATTTATCACTGCATATTTGCTATATAAGTGAGAAATACCACTTCTGTACCTCTATAAGCAAAAACTATATTGCGTACCATTAGATTCTCGCTTATCCAGGTTAGACTGTAATTGATATAAACCCCCGGTTTCTAAATAGTTCCCTACGATTATAAGCAACTTGTAGAATAAGAAATGATTCAACATAGTATTGGGATATAATTTTACATGACTTTGTAAGCAAACATAATATTGTTGTTTTCGTAGGTGAAATTAATTGGCCGAAGAACGACCCTCCTACAGTGGTGCAAGAGAAAGTCTTAAGTCTCATCCAGTGTTGGGCTGACGCATTCCAGAGCCAACCTGATTTGCAGGTAACATTATTTGCATAATCTTTAATGTTGTAAAACGTTTTGTAAATGTAAAATATAATTTTAAAAAGGTAGTATATATTACACCCACACACTTCTTTAATAAATAAATTGTCAAGTTGTCTACGTAAATGAGGTAATATCGATTTATGTTATATTTGTTTAAATTTTTAGATAGTTTGACTTTACATAAGCCACATCGCCGGTAGACATTAGACATGTCGATTATAGATCAGAATAAGCGATCGAACCTTGGATGACCTTGTTATATAGTGCGACGGTTGGACCAACTGGTTTTGTTAAATTTGATGCCATTGAAATAGATATTGTGAATTTAAATAGTTTAAGAAGATATTTATATGGTATACAAAAATCAGAAATATAGTACATAATTATGAAGCTTAGAGTTGATGTTAACTCGAGAACATTGGATTCGAATTTTACAAAAGGTCTAAGATTTGTATGAAGGAATACATTTTGATACAATTATAGCATGATAGTAGGCAATTTAGTATTATATTACAGTTTTTAAGTCGAATAATTTTGTCATAGAGCCTTGCACATATTAGTATATGCCGAGAGCTGTACTTTAGTTAATACTCGTCATCGTAAACTTAGTGCTAATCATAATGGCGTTCACGATCGTACTTTTTATTCTATGTAGTAGTTAAAGCGTTATCAGAATCTACTAATGATGATTCATATAAAAATGAATTGCATTATTTACTTGATAAACCTCGAAATAGATACCTAATATCGATCACGCTCTACTACAAGATAAATTATAAAGCCGTCAGTTTATATCAAGGTTAGCTGTTCTGGCGTAAAATTGTCATTGAACTTTAAACGCTTCGGTGTGTATTTTCTATTAAGCCATCACTAGCCCGTTGGAAATGTTACCAGGAGAAAAAGTCTTGTTTACGAGTACATATAAACAAAAGTACAGCACGACGTATATAAATAAATTTATCTAACTAAATTACATTAAATGTTCATAAGGTGAGGGGTTACTTACAGGATCTTACCCTATCCTGTGCCAGAACTCAATCTTTACTTACTTTAGTGTCAAATAAAAACTAATACATGTAAATGATAGTAAAATTATTTTAAGCAAAATATTTCCAGGTCCGGCCTACTGTAACATTTGCTATTTTGGTTAGGTGGTTAATAAAATGAAATTGATTTGGTTTCTAGGGTGTTGTCCAGGTATATAACGAACTGCGTACTAAAGGTGTTGAATTTCCTATGACCGATCTCGATGCAATGGCTCCCATCTTTACTCCACAACGGGTACGTAACAAATTTTAACATAATTTTTTTACTATCGCTTGTGATATTATGAATTAATTACGTAATTTGTTGTTGAACCAACTAATCTGCTATGTAAAAAGTTTTGCATTGTTTGTTTTTTTTTTATTAAAGTAATTAGCCATCTTATTTTAAATGCAATCCACTATATTGAATAAAATTAAAACATGGGCCCTGAGTGTTGAGTATTATTGTCATTTGCGTATTTACGCAGTCTAAAATCTTGAGACTTTCATTGTCTCAGTAGGTATAATCTTATTTTTTTCTGAGGAGAAAATACACTAAAAACGCTTGCACCTTTAAAGTTCCTTTTGCTTCATGCATACGTCTAGGGATGCGACCTATATATGTAAAATGAAAATACAGTTCATCTGAGGTCGAAACTACAGAACGTATCGACATAGGACTACGACCATTCAAAGCTGAATTTTTCGTAGATTGTTCCTAGGTTACTTATTTTTTTTGGATTCCAGTGCCCCTTTACCATTTTGTAATACCCAACGAAGTGGGGGAAATAAGCAAGTTAGCGAATATGACGCGTTAATTTTCAGAGTGTACCGGATGGAGGTGATGCCACAGTGGGCTCGCCTCAACGGGCGGCGATACCTCAGAACTCGCCCAGTCGCCCGACTCCAGAACCTAATCCTGTAAGTACATTATTGTGGTGACCATCCGTAGTATATAAGAAAACCTTCCCTTCCCCCCCCCCTTCTTTTCATGTAGTAATTCATAAATACGGTTTTCCCCCTCCTCCCTGTGACCAAGCGTAATACTTTGAAGACCTCCTTTTCTCCCAGTTCGTACAAATAAAAAATATTTAAGAATACATTTTCTATAAAAAATTGAATATTACAATACATAATTAAATACATAATAAATCAGGTGTTTTTTTTTTTAACTTTATGCTGCCAACAGTCTGTTGACCTGTGCCTCATGAGGTCTACATTTGTTTGTATGGAATTTAAACCTTTATGGTTTTGAACAGTCCAGGGGTTAAAATATAACATTTACATTGATTAATTCTATATACTACATGGTGTATCATTTTTAAAATCTTCACTAAACAAAAATAATAATGCTACATACTATGTTTTATTCTTTTTATAAAACTGTATAATATTTCACATTCAATATATTTTATGTGTAAAAATTAATAAATCATGCATTTAAGGTTAAATCTACTTAACAACTTCCGAAACTTTTATCGATTAGTGTCGAAAGAAATCTACTAGAAGTATAATTATTTGGTATGTTTTTATTTGTAAGGTGCAAGTTACACTATCTGAAAGTCAAACAAACAAACTACGAGCGGACCTCGGTGTAGTTGAAGGGAATATGACCGTTATGAATGATATGCTGAACGAGCTGACCGCACAACCGGCCACCTCCCACCATGACAGCGATATCGAGTTGCTTAATGTAAGTTGCATTCCTATTTAAACGTCGTTTCAGTTTAGTTATAAAACTCAATATTACTTAAAAAAAAAATTATTTAAAAGCGCTAAAATGCATACTTTTTTCTAAGTGCATGGCGGCTATTTTGAAATATTCTAGAATATGGGTTGACTACCTTCCTGGCTGCAATCATTGCGTCCCCTTATATGTGTGCCTATTCAATATGTTATGGCTAAGAATTGAAGCAATTATGTTCTGTGTTCATACGGGGTATCCTCTTTCCGGGCTTCGTATTCTTTCCAATTTGACGTAAATGAATTAGTATCGTGTTACTGCTTACACGTAAGGCTGCTTCTAATTTCGACGTGGTTTGAATCTGCTGCCATTTTCGTTTTATAATCCATCGCTATTATATAATTCATAGGCAAATACCAAATAGTATTTAAACCTTGGAATGTTACTATCATCGTACCTAAAGAAGTTTAAATTTAAAATACAGAATTAAATCGAAATCCACTTTGCCTACTAGTTATTTTGCATCAGAAACGTTGCATTAATAATTTTTACATTTTATTGCGGTCACATCCAAATACAGTTAATTTCAAAAAGCAAAATTAGACAAAATTTTAGAGCCATCCCTCTCTCTAGGTTTAACGTCTTTAACATCTTAGACCACATCGCCATTTAACATAACGTGAGATTGTGGTCAAACGCTAAAACCTGTAAAAAAATCTTAAGTATTTTGCGCCAGTAACGTTGCATTATAAAACGTCGCATTGGCATTAGACTTTGGAATTTCACTCTCGTCGCATCCAAAGGCGTTTAAGTTCGGTAAAAGCAGAATGTTTTTTTTTTCGAACTGACTGTACGCTGTTGGCATGAAGGGGCTTCGCCAGACTAGCCACCAGAAGCAGAATGTGTTGTGAGGTTGAGTGTGGTATATATAGGAGCTGGCAGACACGTTGCGCGCGATGCAGAGCCGCGTGGCGGAGCTGGTGGGGCGGCTGGCGGGCGAGTCCCCGCTCACGGCGGACCTGCTCCACGCGAACGACCGCCTCAACAACCTGCTGCTCCGCCACACGCGCTTCCTTAACAATAGGTATCCATATCTAATCTAATCTCATCCATATCCTATACATTCAGGCGTTTCAGTCAAAAGGCATGCTGGTCTAGTGGTTTCACCGGTGGAATATCAATCCAATGTCCACATATGCCAACAATTTTTTCGGAATTTGCGCACATTTACTCATTTAAATTGGTAACGTTAGCAGTTGACGGACGTTGTAAGGAAAATATCGTGAGAAAACCTGAACCTGAGAAATGTTCTTGAAATTCCACCGTATGTGGGACAATATAGAACTGTGAATTTTTCGGAGTTTCAAATCGGCAATACACCATGAGATGGCATGGTGATTATGCCCATACCTACTTTTGGGAAGAGGTATATGATCTTGCAGTGGGTCTTTTACAAGCTGATGATGACGATGATCAAAATCTTACCTGATTTATTACTACTATTTATTTATTAGCAAGTTCCTGTGACTTTGTTCTAGTAAAAACGGTTTTATTCTTTCATAGAGACTGGATATTTTTGCTTGTCATTGTGAGTTGCTTTATTATATTTCCAACCGTTTCACCGATGTTGAGTTACTTTTGTGAAAGTTTATTAATATATTATTAGGTCATTAAAAAAATGTAAAAAGTATTAAAACAGAACATAAGTTAATTTAATTACAAATAACTCGATCCTCGTAGAATTAACCTATCTAGAAATATATTTAAAAAAAAGATTAAATATAAGGCAATTTGTAGGAATGCCGTGACCGGGGGCGCTACACCCTCGGCTATCCTCGGCGCCGCGATGGGTGTCCCTGGTACGAACGTTCCCGTTCCTCGTGAGTTACATAATTAATCACATTTATAATTACAGTAATATTTTCTTAAAAATTACAGTAAAACCTCGAGATAAATCGACCTTTATAGGGAGATATAATTCGTAATATAGTGGTTACGTCTTATAAAGGGGTTTGACTTATATTTTTGAATGTAAATATTCGATTTGCAGAGCGTTTGAGTTATAGAGACGAAATAAATATTAAGTTACGTTACAGAAGTTTGTGTACAGTAAAAATTCACATTAGCGAAAATATGTATCTACATATTATCGATAATATTCTTACAAGTATAATAGTAATAGTTCAATGAAACTATACATCTATTTACCCATATGACCATATTATTATTTTTTCGTATTAAAAAGTGAAAATAAATGAACTGCCATTCCTTGTAAAGAAATTTTAATTAGTTCGACATGTTGAGAGCTCTGATTTCAAGTATTAAATGTATTAGGGCGTCAAAGGACAAGTGCTTCTGTCTAATTATTTTTGATAACCAATGTTCTTGATTATACCATACCATACCACATACCATTGCCGAATAGGTAGTAATATAATTTCAATATTCTGACAAGATGGTGGCCCCCTTGTTAGAACTTTCCAGGGAGTTTTTGTAACATCTCAGAATTCATGCTTCGTGGTATTACTTTCCAACCAGTACACTTGTGAACAATAACCGAACTATATTACGTAAAATGCCACCAATATTACAAAGTTTATAATCAAATAACACAAGAATATGAATAAAATATTAACGCCACGACATGACAGACTGAGATCCCGCCAAAAATGTATCTGTCTAGTTGTAGAACTATTCGACTTATCGAGATTCCGTCTTACCGCGCCTCTACTGTATCACATCAAATGTCATTTTACAGCAAAAAAGACTGAAGAAGATGCCTTGATTGATCTCAGCGACGATATACCTGATGTTGGTAAATTAAGTGAGTATCTGGAATATTATATTAAAAAGGAACATGTTTGTTTTAAATATTTGTACAGTACGTACGCAAACTTTTTGACCACTCTGAATATAGTTACGCATAATACAAGTGTAGGTATAAATCGTATTATATTATATGTATATCATCGAGACAAATTAAGGATAAATAATTGTACATTTTTGATTCCCACTATAATATTTTAACTTTGTATTGTATTTAATTGTGTTGAGTATATTATACACAAGCCCGAACTTACGTCTATATTGAGAGCGGCCAAATAGATTGGCAAGGATTGTAAATGATTCGTTATTTTGGATATTTCCTTGAATATTATTTGTTATTTTTGATATTTTCTTTGATACTATTAATCCAAGTGTATCATAGCCGATTCCAGTTATAGTAATAGTTTTGTCAATTCCAAGGTATATAATT
Source organism: Antheraea assamensis (assembly GCA_035772565.1). Classification (NCBI taxonomy): domain Eukaryota; kingdom Metazoa; phylum Arthropoda; class Insecta; order Lepidoptera; family Saturniidae; genus Antheraea; species Antheraea assamensis. The sequence continues at coordinate 344,777 of JAQQSE010000144.1, forward strand.
TCATTAAATGTTTCGTCTCAAGGAGTCAACTTTACTATTAAATACTTCAAAAATTAAATAATATTCTATATCTATATCTGTGTTAATTAAGAATAATAAGTGATTAGATTTCAAATATGCCACGTATCACTAATAATATTAAGTGATAAAATAAATCACGTGTCACATTAGCTACATGCATTAAAAGCGTCAGTTAAATAACACGTTGTCGTGATATAAATACACGCACGAAACTATAAGACTGGGTGTAGAAAAGAGGTAATACAATGGCTTATTAACGACACGTGTCACCATGTAACTGTAAGAATTTAAGTGAAACTATTTCTTTTGTGGATACTTCGAGGTTTTGAGTTACTTGGATTTTTTCATGTCCCTGAAAGAATTTCACGTATGTCGATTTATTAGCTGTCTATTTATCGTTGGTTCTCATTATTTATTTGTACATTGATACATGTGACTGCCGTGAAATATCATTAGTGTTATAATGTGATAAAAAATAACGTCATGACGTTTTTCTTATATTAAACTAGTTATAATTTCCATGTCTTAATTTGTCAGATAATAGTTATTAATACGTATTATATATATTTTTAATGAAAAGTACAGCACTAATAACACAAAGCAAACTCTGATCATGATATCTGTTACACGTTTTATTGTTGTTTTTAGGTGTGAATGACACACAACCGGACAAATCTCCGAGCAGTTCTAAAGATGAATTCGATATGTTCGCACAATCACGCAACGTGTCTTATGAAAACGCTAAAACTGGGTGAGTAAATACTGTCTTGTGTGTTTATTTTTTATTTGTATCATTTATGAATCAATCACCTTCATTGTTTCAAGGTATTGTGATTTATTCAATCATAAAGACTATTTTGTCAGAAATAAAAATTTCTATTAATATTTTGGAAGTTTCTAGAAGTTATGAAAAAATCCTGTAACTTTGAGACTTAACCCATGCCATAAAAAAATGATGATGATGCAAGGACCACCAATATTTTATTTTAGTACATTCATATGTTGCTTTATTGTCGTTGTAGATTGTACATGCAGGAGAGATAAGTTCATTATAGTGATTTAAGGGAATAACTAAAAATGATTATTATGATTCGTCGCTATTAGTTGTTAGTGAGCTGTGATGTTGAATTATTTTCGTTGCCAGAAAACTGACTTGCATACATTTTAAATATATACAATTACATATTAGCGGACATTCACTAATTAATTTTAGAAATTTCGTAACTCGGCTGCTGAATGTTTTTGTTCATTCTGTGACGTGCACTTACTTCGATTAACATATTATTTTACAAATGTTTATTAAAATTTTAAATGTGTTTAAGATGTTGTTCCGGTTATAATAACATATCATTATACTCAAAGTAACATTATTTCATGACTCTAAAATCTTAATTGTAGTTTGTGCAATTTATTTTCTTTAAGATTAATTTATAACTAGACGGTCATTATTTTAAAAGTATTATTCGGGTGAAAAATCGTTTAACTGATTTATGTTATTTGTTTTTTATTGATTTATTATCTGGATAGCCAAGACAGCCAACTCCTCATGAATTTTGGAATATTTTTCACTCATCTTCATCAAATACATAATATACTGAAAATTTTGTTTGAAAATAAAGTTTTATTTCAGTGGAAGCAGTTACGCGGACAATCTAGAGGAGCAAACTTCGTCCAGTTTGGCTTCAGCTGCTAACCAACGTGCAACACAGGGCCAACCATTGGTAACCTACGATTATATACCCATTTTTTTATGTCTAATAATCCGCTTTGATTCATTTTTCTATGAAATAAAATCTAATCATTTATAAAATTATTCTCGATATTCCATACACATTTGTTTATCTGTGATAATTGTCTTTGGTTTCAAACTTTTTTTTTCGTTATCTATGGAACTAAAGTAAATGTTTTAATTAAAAATTTGCCTATATATACGGTCCGGATGATTTTTAATAGAGTTATATTCCTGTGTGTATGTTTTGATTTTTAGCTTATTTTGTTTTTTTTTTGTAATTTTAATTTGACAGCCCACGGGTATCGATGAAAGAGAAATCGATGAGATAGCCGCCTGGCTGGCACAAGAAAAGGTGTGTTTTTGATTTTAATTTTATCTTTATTACTATTATTTTTTTTTAACAATATGTCGTGCACATGACTTAATTTAAACTATTTATATAAATAGCTTAAATTATAAAATAGATCTATCACCACCTTCATAAGAACATTTAATTTCATTTAGCAAATTATATGTTATTAAAAAGAAATATTTTTGTACATTCTGCTTTGTTTTTTTTAATATATAAATATGTGTAATCCCCGCCATAAATCGTGTCCATGACCCTGTCCTGCAATATATGAGTGTAATCCAGGAATAAAAAAAACATTTTATGTTCACAAGAATGCACGTGCAATATGTGGTGTAATATTTATTTATTATTATTATTACACGGCTAAATGCAATATAAAAACATGCTTTCATCAAAATAAAAATTGTACCATAAACGAACGGCATGTTCACATGTGACGTCATCGTTCAGTAAATAAAACCATGGTTATTATTTGCAAAGGAAATTATCCTACAATTAAAGTTTCGAGTGTGAAAAATTACTATCAAAGTTAAAGGCCGTGTTACGCCTTGTTGCGAGAAAGCTATTAGTAATTGTCATGTGTTTGTAGTTCCTAAACTATGACGTCACGTTTTGTTATTAGAGTTCGTAGTCACGTGACTCGCAGATTAAAACATTTGAACTTTCCCATGGGAACATTAAATAAATTACTACTGATCATCTAATAGTGGAAATTCGATCAAAATTTATTAATTTTTCGAGTTTTAATAGAAGCTAAAAAAAGGCTACATTCCAACTTGTTACTAATAAAGGTCGATGATATATAACTAAATAAAAAAAAAATGGTTGAAGATTCTTTCGAAGTTTCAAGAAGGTTAACTGTTTTGTCTCTGTCTATTTATATATAGATATTAATTCTTTTCCGTATTTTAACGATAATCTTATTTATTTGTTTCGCGTATTATCGCACCCATATGTACCCTAATGCATTATAGCACACATGTACAAATTGATTCATGTTTTTTAAGTTCAGAACATGTGACATAATAGTAATTTCCAGGCCGCTTCGGAAGCTCACGGAGCCCAGGAAAGCGTCACTAGTAGCGACTTCGATAAGTTTTTAGCCGAGCGAGCGGCCGCAGCGGACAACCTTCCCAACGTGAACGACAACAGAGGTGAGACCTCCCAGCAGACCCCCCGACACAGGCAGATCAAAAAGGAAGACCCGGACGCGATGTTCGCGCTCTGATGTGCTTAGCGCTAAGAGAACGGATCACCGGAATGTCGCTACGCTGTTACATATTTGTTATTATTTCACGCATCGAATTACCTATGTCTTAAATTATTCGGTTATACATAATTTACGCGTTGTATATATGTCGACTGATTACATCGAGGAGCTTGTGTATTACATGTAATTACTTTGTTTATTTAGATATTCACTATAAATCGTTAAGTAATTAATTACATTACACTTTGAGTATTACGTATAAATGTAATCAATTAATTTACATGGTGAATAATTTATTATTTGACGAGTTGATGTAATTAGTTACTTTACGTATTAATGTAATCAATTAATGACATTAGTTAAATTGAGTAATTAAATACATTACCTATTGATGTAATCAATTAATTTACGTAGTGAACAATTAATTACTTGACGTGTTGATGTAATTAGTTACTTTACGGATTAATGTAATCAATTACTTTATATATTGAGTAAGTAATTACTTTACGTATTAATGTAATCAATTATTTTGCGTGGTAATGGAATTAATTACGTAATACGTAGAGTAAGTAATTACTTTACGTATTGATGTAATCATTTACTTTACGCTTTTACGTCGATAGTAGTCTATAGATATATACTGGATTTTAATATTATTGCGTTAAATCGTGGTTTAGTACCGACCAAATTCATGCCTCGCGCGACATTCAAATTAACGCTAAGCAACTTTAAATCGTGCATTGTAGATATTGCAAAGCATTTATTTTAATACCATTCATTTAGGTTAATTACGTTTACCCTTTCTAGTATTGAATATTACCTTTATAATACACGCCGCTCGATGTTTGCCTTCCTTAGAATTACTTTAATCTGAATTACCCTTTAGAAATGTATTATAAAGTTATCAGTTTATGACAAGATCGTTACAAAATGCACCAGTCACTAGTTGTTGATCCAATAAATAAAAAAACTATACCTTTTCAACTAAAATAAAGTCTATTAACGTACAATAATAATAATATTAGATTATACCATTTGTGTTTTTGTTGCAATTGTAGTGATAGTTGTAGATATACGAAAATTGCACTTAGTTTTTTATATATATATTTTTTTTGTTGTTAACTATTGTCAACTGATTTGTATAAATATCGGTTTTCGTTTCATCCAATATTATGCGTGGAATTACTTACTAATAAAATTTTGATTAGATTTAATATAATAGGAGATTTGTTTAATATATAATTATGATGACATTATGATACAATGGGAGCATTTAATAAAGTGATATACGAATGATAAAGAGCACATGTACAGTCAATCTGGAGAACCATAATTTGACGTCATACGTAGAACACACGTGTGTCTCATTTATATAGATATGGCATACACGATTTTGGGGTAGTTCGGTATAATATTTATTGACAAAAAATGAATCGTCAAAAGTGATTATTATTTTGAATAACTTACATTATTTATGAACGTTCATTTTATTTCAACAAATGAAATAATCGTTTGTAGTTTTTTTATTTATTTATTTTAAATTGATAATATGTAATCGATTAAAAATTAATGAAAAAGTAACGATTCGGCAAAAAAAAATCGAATGCTATAACTATGGCATCTAAATTAAAATGAATACGCCATCCACAATAAAGTGAGGCGTGTAATTTAAGCGCAGTATAAAAATTTAATCATAATAAATTTACACGATATCGTGAAGTATTTAGAATGATCATTATGAGGGTCGCGATTGTGATAAGTATTGTTTATATTAATATTGTATTTGATTTGTTCAGGAAGATTTATAACTAACACGAATCATGAAATTAATTATATTAAATTATTTCGATAAAATTTAGACTTTTAGTATCATTTATAGATGATAGTTTATAAGAATTAAAAAAAATACATTTCTATATACATATTTTAGAATTGCCAACATTAATATACAATCACTCGTTCGTCTTGTCTTTTTAAACAACTTCGCCTATTCAAGATCATATTCACTCTGCTATATTGATATGACGCTTTAATTTTCTCGGAATCCAATAGATGGCGTTATTATCAGTTTATATAGTTATGAACCAAAAAGCTTCATATTCACTATTTATGTTGATTTAGTATATAAACATAAAATAATTTATAGTATAATCTGTAGAAGGCACTGTGGTTGAGTTATTAATTATCCTTATAATTAGAACAAAGCCTGCCGATACAACTATTGTTGTATATACTATTTATTATACATAGACCTATGTATTCAGATATGTATTTGATTTTATAGTAAACTCTTTGACACTACAGTCTCATGTTAACATTATTTGATTATTTGTATTCCATTTGATACTTGATTAGACCAGTATTACAATTGGTATTAATTTTTTTTTTCTTTCAATGTACACTTTAAAGAACTGCTTAATATCGTTATCTATTAAATCGCTTTATTAACACTTTGTGAATATTCGCGAAATACTAAGCCATTCCAGGTACGTTTTTAATGTTCTTCTGGTGATAATTTTAAAGAACAAGCTTCATGTTAATTGTTTAAAAAGTTATTATATGTTGTAATCGTTGTATTTAAGATAATAAAATAATTATCGTGCTATATTATTGTTTTATTTTTAGATAATACTTATATATTTTTGAATACCACAATAAATTTAAGAAACCAACTTATTGAAATTAAAAATAACGATGAAAAATAGGAAACAAATGCATCCTTCTCAATAAAAAATAGCACTACTTGTATTTAAGTACTAAATTGTTATATATTGTAAATAGCAACCCTATTTTTTTTTTTTTGCAGATAAAGTACATTGATTATTATACGTAGGAAAAAATAGTACATAGTATTAAAATAAAGTACATTTTTTATTATTATTATTATTATTAAAGCATAAATCTATACAACTTTAAACCTTATTGTTATTTCATTTAAACCGCTTCGCATGAACCAAAAAGAAATTATGACAATTAATGACGTTGACATTTGAGGTTAAGTTGCGTTCAGAAATATTTGTTAAAGAAACTAGTGCTTAGGTGATGTGACGTTAGCGAGTGGCAACATTAATTGAGCAATCAATGTATTTCTCTTAAGGAAAAAATACATATGAATAAACTTTTCACAACCCCAAAGAAATCAAATCATGCCAAATAAAGTATTATCGTGTACTTTATTGTTCACATAATATATAAAGTACAATTACCTGAAATAACGTTACTTTATTATAAAGTACGGGTGGTAATCCTAATTGTAACAATGTATTTTTATAATTATTTGAACACACCTTCACTCATACAGTTATTCCTCTTTTTTCTTTATTAAAACGAAGAAGTGAGTACCAAGTTGGAAGTTTTCGTTACAAAATCGCTGCCCAGTCAACTCTGGGAGTCCTCTGTTCCATACTGTTATAGTCATGAGTAAATCAAATGCCGGTTGCATCATAAAAAATATTTAGGTACTCAAAAGACGTAAATCAAATAGACTCACTATTACACAATTACAACACAAATTGGTTAACCATATTGTTTTCAAAAATTTTACTAGTGGCATAGAAATAGGTCTATAATTCGCAACACTACTTTTGCAGCCGGGTTTAATTAAACAAAGGAACCTCTTATTTTCATTAAATTAGAGAAAGTTACTTTTATTGTACACGAATTAAATGTAATAATCAACTGTGGTCAAATATTAACAATTAAGGACTATACTATTATTACCTACATTCCCATATGACTTCGGAGTGTGTTAAAATTTGTTTGAAAGTTTTATTATTTCACCTCGACTAATGTATGTGATCCTAAATTTAGAATTTATATATGCCTACATATTTTGTAAAAGTGCTGAGGCACCCGGAATATCAGATAGTGATTCGTTATTACTTAAGAAACATCATTCGTGATTAATCTTGGAGAAAACCAGTTACTACTTCTGAACTGCTTGAAATTTGTACTCCATTACACAGTTATTATTATTACATTTAGATTAAGAGAGTTATCATTGATTTTTTATTTTTACAAAATCTTTGTTTATTATATGGCAAACAGTCTTGATCTTACTTCTAGGCGTAAGAACTTTATGTCCTAAAATTTTGCTTTGACAGCTACACAAACGCATTTAAAAAACTTAGATTTTTTTTAACATTACGTTGAAAGGATTCACTATTGTTAGTAATCTCCTATATCATATATCATAAGAGTCGGTGTTTACTTTTTGTTGTCCATGCACTAAAATTATTTTCTTTTCTTACACTTTCTTTCCTTTTACCTAACCTTTTTTGGGCAATGTTGACTACATTCAGTGCTTAAGATATAAAACAAACTGTTATAGTAACTATATGTGTCTTATTACAAATCTTGAAAAGATAATTGTTGTGCTATATTATAATTTATTTACTTTTGGATAAAATTGTAGCCATTTTGTCACGACTACCGCTAGTCTTATCACAATACATTTTAACAGAGTCCTTTATGATTAGACTACACCACTAACAAAATAATACCGCCAACGGGTCTTGAATTCAGTAGATATGCCATCAGCGGCAGGTCATTTATATATATCAGGAACAAAAACGACCCTAAATAGTGCCCTGCGGTACGCCACTTCGTACCAACGATCGCGTAGAGGTAACCCTATATATACTAACTTTCTCACAGCGGCCTTTTCAATAAGAGACAAGCTGCAATTCGAGATGTATTGGTTGGCTTATTAAAAATAGGATCCTCAACTCTTCAGGCTCGATTCTACTATCAGATAGTGGAGCATTAGGCAAGGTAAATCTTATACATTTTCTTTTGTCTACATTTCGCAATGAATTATTATTTAATGCAAACTAATCGAATTTTTTATTTAAAATATTATGAAGAAACCCTAAACTCTTATACTTTGACTATAAGTGTCGTCCGCAAAAATAAAACAACTCAGCACAGTTATTAACCACTAGCGGCAGATTACTTCTACCACGTATACCAGGAACAAAAGAATATTCTAGAACTCGGCGATATAATAAAAACAAGAAACAATAAATTTTAATTTCGTTTATTTATCAATTTCTGTATCCACAATAGAGATACATAAAACAGAATGGCAAACTTGTTTATTTTTTTATATATATTTACATATAATGTATAAAATAATAATGTAGTATTACATTTCAAAAATTTTACTTCTATGAAAATATTACTTTGATAAAATTAATTAAATATCAGTAACCAAATACATCAATGCTTTCTCTTAATGTAAAAAAACTCACAAAAACTTTTACAAAAATAAAATATTACGATAAATCCAACATACGTTTCTTGTGATGAAAAATATAAAAAATAATTAATATAAAAAAAATCGCCAATAAAAGCGCTCACTTGTTCGATGTAATTAAACTTTGTACTAAGGAATGTAAAAAAAAAACAACCATTATGATACAGAAATTATAAATACATTTACACAAACTAATTCGACGCTGTTGTTATGTAATAAATTATGCATTTAATTAATAAAGTACATTTTGCTCACGAGAGCATCTTCAGTGAAATGTTATCACGTGATTCGTGAAAAAAAGATAGCAGAAAAAGAGAGTATTATTTGAAATATCAATAGCTTGTGCATATACTTATATAAACTGAAAACAACCTAAAACTTTTAGAGAACAAGTCAACAACAATCTAGCGAACAAAATACGGAGCTTTAGTGTATTTAATTATAAAAGTAAATAATTATAATCTATACAGTACTAAACTATGGAAGTCTCATGAGAGTGTACACTGACCATCCAGTGCTTATAACTCGTCCCTGGCTGGTACATCCTCCTCCTCTTCGTATTCGCTCTGAAATAAGAATTAAAATCAAAGTTATTTTAATATCACACTGAAATTATTTATTATCACTGCTATTTCACAGGTGATATTAAAAAAAACTGGCTATATTTCACATGTAGCAGTTATTGTCACAGTGATTTGTTTATACCGGATGCATGACTTAACGGCCGGTGACTTTTGTTAGATGTTATAAAAAGTAAATTAAATGTATACAAATGGGACGAATGCCACTTGTGACGTTATAATAGCTGTGATTATGCATCATGACTACTTTATAATAAACAAATACACATTATGTAATTATCGTTATGGATTACACAGGTTTTGTAATGATACAGATACATAATGTTGCTTAGAGATAAGACAATTTCAATATAATCTTCCAGACGATTTGTTGCAAGCAATAAAGATGTACTTTCAGTTATATTAATGAATAAAAAAATAAATTTAGTTTAATTCGTAACTACTATCAGCAACTATATGTAAAGGAAAACATTGTATATGGGAAAATACTCTTGGCCTTTGAAAGAAAGAAGCTATAGTCTGGATTATGCCTGTACATTCCCACGGAAAGAGGCCTATCGTTCAGCAGTGAGACTCTTAAGCAGACTTTTATACGCAATAATGTTATTGATGTTTGTAAATTGACTAACCACACTGGGCACTGGTTCAGCACCCTCTCCATCAGTCTCCACGAACTTGGTGAGTGCAGCGAGCGTCCTCTCACCGTTGTAGTCGCGAACCTGTGACAATACACAGTATACAATAACTTTGTATAGTCCAGCATTCAACTTATTTCGTAATTCCCTATGAAGTTTTCAGTGTTTAATCACAACGTCACCTGATGGTAAATGACTATGTGACCCAAGATGGTGACACATTAAACCTAGACAGAAATAGATACTAAGTAATATACTCAAGTAAATTTTAACTTCCAAACCTAGAGATAACTGGTACTAGAGTAAATTTTAACTTGAAGCCTATAGAGGACTGAATGCTTGAGTAATTTTTAACTTGAAATCTATAGAGAACTGGATAGTCCAGTAATTTTTTACTAGAAGCATAGCAAGAACTGAATGCTTAAATAATTTTTTGACTTGAAGCCTAGAAGGACTGGATACCCAAGTAAATTTTAACATGAAGCCTATAGAAAACTGAATACTCGAGTAAATTTTAACTTGAGGAAAGAACTAGATACTCAAGGCATTTTCAACTTGAGAACGACAAAAAAAAATTATAGTATATATATAATATACCTGGTTGTCCTTAGTGTAGAGTTTGATGGTCGGGAATGATGTGATCTTGGTGTGCTCCAGCTCATTGGCGGTGGCGTCGATCTTGGCGATAACGACGTCATCGTCCTTCTCGAAGTGTTCTCCCAGCTTGTCATAAATGGGAATCAGCTGTTTGCAGTGACCGCACCTGTTCAAGACAATGATTTCCAACACATATATTACAAATAGTTTGAGTACCTAACAGACATCATCGGTCTTATTAGAAAAACAAAAATGAACACGCATTTAACACATTTCTTACATAACACAATTACATAACAACAGTTTTACTAAACATTGTCTAAAATTTTAAACACACGTTCAAAATACTTTATTACAACAGTGTGTCTAAGCAGTCTCTAGCCAAATATATGGTTTTTGTCTTTTATGCAAGCAAATCTGAATAGCATTCATTCAATTCAATCTCATCATTCAAAACGTTCTAATTTACGAACAATATGTTTGTTTAGACCTTTATTAACAATATTTATTTCTTTTAAGTGAAATTGGTTATAATGATTGGGATAGTTGGTGTAAAAAAATGATGTCATTATTAAAATAAGCAATATATAAAGTTAAAATATACGCCAAATTGCGTAAAGTGAAACAACAGTATAATCTCAGAATAAATAAATTGTGAAATGTCAATAATGCCATATTGTAGTGTGGGTGTCATTTATTTGCCATATTTCAAAATTATCTAATTTACTAATATCTTCATCTTCCATATTAATTATACACACGAAATCCATAATTTACTGCGAAACGTCTTTTGCCGGCAAATAGAAATAAAATAAATCACAACAATAAAATGAGAACGGTGAACTTAGACAAATGTTATACAATGTTTAAATTTCAATAGTGCCTATTTCTAAACAAAGGTAAGACACTCTTTTGTGATCAAACTTTTTAAAAATAAGTGTTCGACGCGTATTTAATTTTTATGTAATAACACGGCATATGTTTACTTTTAAAATATAGAGTAATTGGTTCACTTTACAGTACAACCATTTAATTAAAAAAAACCATTTAATGAAATTAAATGGTAAGTTAACAACAACTAAACATTAAACTGTCAATATTTTTAAGTCTCTTTTCTATTTCACTCACTTTTTTATATGGACATTTTATAACCCAAATTTATCACATTTCCGTAAGATTTTTCAAATACTTTCTTTATACAAACCTTGTCCTAACAATTAAACACACAAAAAGAGAATTAAGAATATAAGTTCTGAAGTGATGCGTATATATACATTTGATAACTTACTTTTATTTGTACAGATTATTGAAGATCATAATCATTAATACAGTATAACCTCTACGAATACGAATTCGGAATTAGGCGATATTTTAATCCTTTCATTCAAAACTAAGTATATACTTATGATCAAAGAAACTTGATAACAATCTCAGTTTAATTAGAGGAAGATTAAAATCTCTAGGAAACACACATTGCAACATAGCATTTATATTGTATATATTTAAATGAAGAATTGCACTCCTAGTTACGCGATTTCAATTTATGCAGTTATCGCTCTGTTCCACCTATCGCCTATATTCAAAGTATTACTGTAATATTACATTAATTTTCTGGTCTTCACGTCTCGTATCACAAGTTAAAAGCGGTTTTTATCAGTTTTACAAAATGCTTAATCTGAATTGTTTTTAAGTGTTTGTTCGAAATAATGTTATATTCGTTCAAGTAATGATCCACCCCATAATAGTCTTTTGGCATTAAAACCCGCTTAACAAGGTATTAGAACTCATTATCCGATAAATCGCTAATGTGTTTTAGGACCTTATTATAGAACCTAACACTATTACCTAAGCGAGTGTTACTGGTCTTACTGAACCTTAATCATGTGATGGTTAATTTGTGACCTTTACTAAATCTAGCTTTATCAAGGTTTTGCGGACATACATTAAATTATGAAGATAATATTTAGAGAGCAAGGAACAGATTCTTAAAACCTAGGCTTTATAATTCTTACAAACATAACATTTAAGAACAATGATATCATCTGAAAAATACGAAAATATATGACGTTACTGCTTAGAGACAACAACTTATCAAAGGGGATGATATTTTCCAAACCACTGAACCAAAACAAACAATGGCGTTTGACATGAATGTATTTAATTGTTCAGTGAATACGAACTTAACGATCGGACAAGACACTTGTACAAATTACAGACACGGATAGAGAGGTGGGAAATGACGCAACAGTAACTTCTTATTAGATGACGTGTACGTAACCTAGCGGCGGTTTTAGTACTACACGTGGACTTGAACTCAAATTAAAAGCGACACGCAACACGTATTGTTTACAACGATCTCATAGATGTTGATGAATACAGTTCAATATTTAATTTAACAAAACAAATAATTTGAAATATACGTTCATTATACATGATGATTCATTTTATTTACGTTTGATTTATCGCGCGACAAACGATTAAATATAATTACGTATGTTGTAAAAGAAATCACACAATTAAATTTTATGATCTTACATGAAATTGAACTACATACATCAATTATACATACTTTATGACAAGAATAGATCAATTTCTTCTAGAAAATATCAAAGGTACATTTATGTTTCACAATCAAATATGGAAAAATGTTCATTACTTTTATATATTGCCTTATGATATTATAGTTAGCACCAAATGAACTTTTATGAGTTATTTTTAAAAGATCTCGAGTAAGCAATACAGTTTACCTTTAGTGTTGCTAATTAACTGATCTAGTCCCAACAGATACCGTATACAAGAAAAATGATGTAAAATGGATATCTATATCCACATAAAGAGAATGTGTAACTTATTATACATTTTATATCAAACAACAGCTGACTTTGGAAAAGTATTAAAAATACCACTGACTACTGGACATTTTTTTCTACTTCATAAGTTAATTTTTGACCGCAACCTCATCTGATGTTAAATGATGATGTGGTCTAAGATGGTAGTCACACTAAATCTAGAGGGAGGCTGGGTCTCAAGTGCAGCTGTTGGAATACACCAACAGGTGCTTGGCACCAGATGTTCAACTTGCGGGTGGTAGCTAACCAGGCAGACTTAGAAAAAGCCCTATCATCCATGCTTATGATTTCATCACACTGTTTTCCGTTCACCGAAAGGTCCGACTCAGTTGCTAGGATTCGAACCTACGTCCTTCGACACTGTGCCCCAATACGCTATCAACTAAGTCATCATCGCTTCAAAACATTTAATAGAATACGATTGAAAATTGGACAACCTTTAAAATATAAATAAAAACTATTAAAAATACAATGAAAAATTAGATACTTGTTAAAATACAGCTGACAATTGTACACTTTAAACCACAACTGAAAAATATAATTAAAATTGGAGAATCGTTAAAAATACAACTGAAAATTGAACACTTACCATGGGGCGTAGAATTCAACGAGTACTTTCTTGTTGCTATCGAAGACGACTTCATCGAAGTTGGTAGCGACTAAGGTCTTGACGGGTTTGGCGGCCCAGTCAGAAGGCAGATCTTCGCTCAGCAAGTGCTGTTTCAGGGTTCCAGCGAAGAACGATTGCACGAATTCCTGATTTATAATATATTATTAAAATTATAATAATTTATCTATAGTATTAATTTTTAAGTAAAAAATATCCAAATACAAACAAAAAATAATTAAATATTAAAAACATTTATATAACATATTTAAAAATTTTCCTTTTAAAATAATAGTTTGTTATGAAGACAAAATTAAACATAATGAGTCTAACTATAGTCATAACTACTGAAATTACATTTAAAACTGGTTGCTGCATGGATTTTAGTAACATAATATAGCATGGTTAATTCTGGTAAGACTGAAATATTGATTACCGTATAATCCGTGACTAAAACGTAAACTTACAACAAAAATTCAATTCTGATAAAGTAAGTTTAAACGTAATGTTTTCATAACATTCAATTTTTCATGGTCTTTAGCTAGAAACAGCGCTGTTTTAACAATGCGAACATCTTAATTGATTAATAGAACAATCTTAATGAATCGATGCAATATTTGTACTGCTTTTAAAAACACATTAAATATTGATATTTTCCTAGTAAAATATTACTCATTGTACACAACAAAAATCAAAACTTTATCCTAGTTTTTTATCAACTATATTATAGTTTGTATGTGGGTAACTCTGGATCCAATGTTATGCTGAATCGGGACATTTTTTTTAATTATAGCATAACACAGTAAAACATTGGATGCTATGGTATCATGCAATGTAAAAACAATGTCAACCGTCAAGATATCGATAGCCCACATAATATTAGCCTGTCTTATCAGTCTGCAAGTCATTGTGACAGGTTTATATATTTACCAAGACAGGTACACATTCCTATCACTATACTTAATTACTCGATATACACAGGGTAATCCCTGAACACGATACACCTTAGTGTGTCACTAATCGGATATTATACCTAGTGTATGGTGGTCGTGATTCAGTTAGACGCAATTGCCATGTCCTGCCATCCGGTAAAAATTAGCTAGTGGCGCCTTCTACGCTAGAATTTGCAATATCTAGACTAAGTCTAGGGACTTTCCCTGGTATAGACGATATCATAGACGCCACGTTAAAAATTAACTTACAATACGTTCCTAAATTCATTAAAACTACTGAATGTATATCGCGCTTTTTAAGTTAAAGACTATTATTAAATTAATGTATATAAATTTTTGACCACTTAAATTATCGCTTGGGACAGGAATCCTAGCTCCTGTTCCCATTAAATCCGGGACTACATGAGGGAGTAAAGGTATTTAAATCTGGCTATCTACTCATATGGTTCAGTGGAAAGTTCGTCTTAGAGATTAGCCATAACGCATGACAAACTACCTTTATGGACTTTGTCACGGTATATTTAATGGATTAGTCAAAGGAAATGAATTTGATGGAAGGATTTTTATATGGTCGTCGCTGTCTATGCTTCTATAAACTAATAACTAACAAAAGTGGTCAGTTACCTCGACAGTGTTGGCTGTTAGTTCGTCACTAGCTGGCTTGTATTTGGCCATGTCTTGCTCGAGGGCAATCAGTCTTGCAGCCGGTACTTCTTCCTTCTTCATGCCGAAGAACTCGAGGATTCTGTTAAAATAAACCTACTGTCATAACATATTACAGAAGATGATTTATTAAAAATTAATATCCTTAAAATATATTTGAATTGTAGCCGAGTTTTTGTATATCCTGTATATCATAATCTAAATTTGATCTATTTCTAAGTAATAATACGTGTATAGGAGATAAGAAATAGTGGTGTACCTCTGGTGTTCGTCCTCATCAGCGTCGATGGCGACGGTCATTAGTTTGTCACGGTAGTTCTTGGCAACAGGTTTCAGATCTTCGACGTACTTCTCAAATTCGTTGTTTTTCTGCCAACATAATAAATAAGTTTGCAATGGCATTCTTGTCTTATACAGGGACTATAGTCTTTGTTTAATAAAAGTGACCAATGTTTATTATTTAATACTTTTAAATTACATGTTTTCCTGGATGATGGTACCTATCATGTCCTTTTCTGTACCCCTGACAACGTGTATACAAAATATCATTATAATTGCTAAGTAGTCAAGACGTCAACTCACTTTCGCATTTATAATATTACCTAGCCTATACATGTAAGTTCGTAGTTTATAATACTGCTATTACTTACTTTTCACACAATTTTTTCACGCCTTAGAGTGTAAGACTGAGACAGTGGATCTTGAATAAATTTAGTAACAGTAACAAGTGCAACACCTCTTTTTTAAAATGAAACTAGCTGGAGCCTGCGACTTCGTTGTCATTAAAATTATTTATTATTACATGAATTAATTTGAGGCTATGTATTTTATAAATGTAATTTTGTCATTATAAGTAATGACTACCAATCGACATATCGATTTTAAGTTACCTTTTGTAATTTTATCATTACCGACTAGCCCGTATATCATTGTCCGGTGAAACTGTGAAGGCCCATCAGGTCAACAGCGTATAGTCAATTAGCACACAAAAAATAAGATTATGGCCCGTATGGAAAAGTCTATTATATAAAATAATACATACATATGATTATATGTAATGTATGCAAGACTGACAGAAAAGTCCTCTATTTTCAAACTGAACGGAATGTAACATGAACTTCCATTCCTTTTTCCCCTTCTTCAGTTTTTTTAAAGTTAATTTAGGAAGATTCTACGTTTCAAAATCAACACACTGTCTACATGTCATATAGGGCATATATTATTATTTATTTCGAATCTAAATAATACTCCCGTGAGTCAGTATGAAAATAATTTCTACAATTAAGACTAAACGAAACACACAATTGATAAAGACAACATTCAATATTGTAATAAGTATTTGATCATGTTGAAAAATAAAACCTTCAAAGTTCAACGGCCTCTAAAATTTTAATGGTCGTAATTTTATACTGACTTTGTATATTTTACATGTGCATAAAAAAGTATATTTCTATTAATTTGTACGCTGCAACAGTAAGACGTGTAGCGTAGTAACACAGACGCGACGTTACATTTTCTTATTAGCATAGGTTACTGACCTGTTGCGGTCGATTACCTTTGCCTTGACAACCGTCAATAAAATGTATTCGCTAAGTCTAACACCATAGGTAAATCCTCTAACAAAATCCGTTTAAGGGATATACTTATTTGTATTACAATTTGTAGTTGTGGCTTTATTATAACTACTAAAATGCCCTGAAATACTTTATGTAAATACGTTAATGCCCTTTTACCGATATCTCCGTTAAATTTTATCATTGCTGCTTAACTCATATGAAGAAGCATAGTGGTTGTTAATACTCTAAACATTCCTCTATCTGCTAGTAAAAGCCTTATCAAAATGGGTTCAGCCGTTTCGCAGAAACAACAACCTCTTCAATTTTATCTACATATATGTTTTAAATAACAATGTGCCCTATGATGGTAACATGGTAGCCTAGAAAGATACTGACTCTAGTGCAGTTGCCGGAATATACGGAATTATATGGGTATGGCGACTGATTTTTAAGTTAAGGGTGGTAAAGGTAAAAACATCCAATTATGAATGCTATTATTCGATATTTTAATACTAGTCTTATTTAATGAAATCGTTCTAAAAAATAAAATTAATTTCGCAACACAACGCATCACCGACTTAAAACGACTAGAGAAAGCTGTTTTTAGAGGTCATTTTTATCCAAATGTTTATTAATATAGCCAAATATCCACGTTGTTTGTGAAAGCGCATGCACTCGTACGAATACTTTCAAGATTCACGATGCGGTATATATAAAAAAAAGTATGACACACTTTCGACATCTAGTCAGTGAGTTACTAGGTGATTAACAAGTTTGTACCGTTACAATCGATCGTATGCAGTCGTTGTTTATCCGACAATGAATAGGCGAGAACGCGTGAGGGCAAACACGTTTGCGACAGTGTCACTCGATTTGATAGAATCTCACCCACAATCTATCTCCTGTTTAAAATCATTTATTAAGATTAGATATTACCATTTACCACCTTTGTACGCAATCTCTTTGTGAACGTTATATTGATATTTTTGTATTTACCATATCCGCCTTATTTTATTTTATTTTAAGTGACGAAGTTAAATAATTCGATAACACACGAAACCTAGAGGAAAACACCTATATGAAACTAGGTATTACTCATAAATTCGCTCGTGCGTTTATATAGAATTGACTTATCATTTACAATACTTTTTTCTGGATGAAAGCGTAATAAACAAATAAACTCAAATTCACATTTATAATATTAGTGAGGACTAGTGATACGTTTTCCATTCGACAGTGGCAAATAGTCAGGCGAGCCTTATATTCGATATAACAGTGCTACACTTTCTTCGTGACGTTTTCCTTCGCCAAAAACTAACTAATTATAGGACTCGAATCAAATTTGATCGACACGTTATTCGAACAAGCTATAATTCAAATTTCTAATGAAAAAATATACATGTTTTATATACCACATGGATATTCAAAAATAGAATTCCGTGAACGTTTTGTTCTGTTATATTTAAACAGTGTAAACTTCATATAACACTACTCGATTTAACGACAAACTCCCTAAAACGGCGAAATTATTTTATTTTGCTCAGTTCATCTTAAAGTAATATTGATTTTTTTCTCTTTATTTAACGACGACTCTCAATTTCGTCATAAAATGCGCCGTCATTTAAATGTCGCTATATAGAGTTTACACTGTATTAACTTATTCTTACCCGCTTCGTGGGGCATAAAAAAATGATTTTTTTTAACTAGTTTTTAATCATTATCCTCTTAGAACTTCCATGTGACTTAATAATAAGCCCTGAAATATTAATATTAAAAATGCTACTGTTATAAAAAACAAATTTTGTATTTACTTTACAATAATTTTACTTTAGTAGTTCTTGGTAAGGCTAAAAATAATGTTAACAGTTTCCGATTTCAAAGTATAGAATTTCGCACAAATGTATATATAAAAAAGTTTCAATAACCATTTTACATGGTTGAGTTATTCGACTATAGGAAATAAGTAGAAATAAGTAAAATGGTTTCATTCTTGCAAAATAAAAAGTACGTATTAACCAAAATCTGACCGACTTCCGAAAAAGGTTTCGCCTTCACTAATGTTCTAGTGTTGTCTCGTCGCGGGACATCTTAACTCCATCTACTTAATACATGACATGGTACTTTTCTTGATGGTTTATTCAAGTTAGAAGTAAATGTTAAAGAATTTA
Organism: Antheraea assamensis; assembly: GCA_035772565.1. Lineage (NCBI taxonomy): Eukaryota > Metazoa > Arthropoda > Insecta > Lepidoptera > Saturniidae > Antheraea > Antheraea assamensis. The sequence goes on from JAQQSE010000144.1 coordinate 363,958, forward strand.
ATGTTACGGCGTACTATAATAACAGTTATATCAAAATATTTTATATATGTACACTATTAACCTAACTAATATTATTATTGTTTCATTTATTCGTTTGTTTATTGCAAAAAAAAACAATCAGAAAAAAGTACTGTTTCCAAAGGATAAACCAAATCTACATTATAGCGAGCAAAGTCGCGAGCAGAAGCTAGTGCTAATACAAATATGGTAATTTTGTACATATGGACTTATTACACAACACAGTCCACACGATATACCGTAATCTGCAATTATAAGCTTTTTAAACTCACCTTGGACAGGAACAGAAGGAGGTGGTATTTGATTTGTCCACCGAAGATCTTGGAGGCAGTCTCATGGGAGAATTCAACAATGACAGGCATGCTTTGGATAAATACCCACGATTTGAACAGGTCTTCATCGAATGTTTCACTGTCATATTTGACACGGTTCTCTTCAAACTGTTGATAAAATATATGTGATAAATATATTTTATAAAAGAATTCCATCTACGAAGCGATATTCTTAACATTCCGTTGATTCTTTGTATGGGTGCCGTGTTCTATGTGTAGAACATCACGACATATCAGCACTCTACTCTCCCTAGTTTACCAATTTTTGTATGAACCTACTGCCTACTATTCATTTCAATAAGGAGCTTCTTGTTGGTCTAGTGAGGCCAAAATCTTTTTTAATATAAGAATATGCTAATATAATACAAAATGACTTAATAGCATAATTATATTTCGGTAATCTTAAAATAATGCTAAAAGTTTCCGATTTCAAAGTATAGACTTTCTCTTATACAGATATATTTAAAAAGGTTAACTAGCCATTTTACTAGATTCAGCTTTTTCAACTATTCAAAATAAGTGTAAATAAATAACATGACTTAATTTTCAAACACCAGTATTTCCATAGATTATTTTTTTTTATGTATGGCCCATACAATTATACATTTTGTATGAACAAGTCATAATAATAACATTTGTAGAGTTCACTATGTATGTATGGTGATTAAAAAAGTTTTAATGAAATCTGTTTCATATAACTTATCTCAAGACAATGCCTTTATAAAATGTTATTGTTAAAATAAAATAAAAACTAACACTTTCCTTATCTTCTCAAGAAAACATTGGAAATAACACAAGTTGTCTATTGACTTGATGACCTTTAGATACTGGTTGACCTTTTAGTAACAGACACTTTTATGAATTTTAGTAACAGTATTAATTTATATTCAAATAAGGATATTTATATTTCAAACATCAAAATAATACATTATTTTACAGATACTAAAATATTTTACAGTATCATCTTTTATACATATATCATTATTATATATTTCATTTCAAGATACATCTTTCGCTAGTTGGAACAAATTAGTAATTCTCTTATCTCTTCCGTTTATAGGTCAACAAACTATATAATCTCAAATAATTTTACTATAACAAATTATAGTATACTCAATTTATGATAGCATCATTATTTCATTTAAAATGTATATATATATTTATAATATATTGAATGTATTTATATGTATCTGAAATTAAAAGCCAGGCAAACTCAACTTTCACATTAAAAAACTTCTTAGCCACAAATTTTACTATAAAATTAAATTGATGGAAAAGATTATATATATTGTTAGAATTTCAAAATAGTTCATAAAAATCCAACATATTTAAATTCTATGATTACAAAACTGCAACACAGATTTTTATTGTTAATTTTGTTGAATTTAGTAAGTTTAAATTTACTCAAAGACTTACTTCACCACAATTATTATATATCAATTTTATCAATTATCAAAAAAATTAGTAAAATTTAGTTTATTAAATCTAGAAAAAAGAACTCACGTTCTTGAAAAGCACGACATCGCCTTCCTCAGCTTCCAATTCTGATATGACTTTTTCATCAGCAACAATTGCAAAGACATGGTCATCAACAATACTTGCAACACCAAGGAATGCCTTAGCTTTAGGTGTGCTCTGGTCGGCAAAGAAACCAAATACAATGACAGGATTAGCGGTAATAAGTTCCTTAGCTTGTTCAGCTGATGCAACCTCCACAGCTGGAGGTCCTGTCTTCTTCTTCAGCCAGTTTACAATGTCATCGGCTTGACGTCCACCTTGTTATACAAAAATAAGGAAAATATTTAAAATACTTCAGTTAATAGCTTGTTACAGGTATGTAACTTAACCATTATGGAGATCAATCCAGATGTGTATATAATTATTAAAATAAATATATTTTCTTTAAAATATCATGAGTTATATAAATAACAATTGAATAATTAAACACATGAATCAATAGACGTATGCTATGTAAATACAATAAACAGGATTTGGACACATTTTCGGCTTGGTAAGATGTATAATTTTAATAAATTGTAACTATTTGATTACCAGAATAATCGACAGGGTTGCCGTTCCTGAAGAACTTAAGCGTCGGATACCCTCTAACGCCGTAACTTTCGGCAAGTTCTTGCTCTTGGGTTGCATCAACTTTGGCGAGTTTGATTGGAGATTCTTCCTCTGCCAACTTAGTGGCAGCCTTAGCGTATTCTGGCGCGAGAGATTTGCAGTGACCGCACCACGGCGCATCTGGTGGAAAATAGCACATGTAATAACAAAAGCATATGTAAATGTGGCGTGGCCGGTGAAGTTGCCGGCAACCGGTACACATGAAAGGAATATATACAAATTATTTTATAACGAGACTAATATCTTTTTATAGTAAATTCAATAGAAATAAAAGTAAACATTTCATAGACAGTTGACAACTTACAAAATTCCACTAAAACGTAATCTGTCGTTGATACTACACTGTCGAAATTAGATTTACTAAGAACAAGTACGTTGTCTTCAGTTGGGATTTCGTCTCCCAGAGCAAACCCTAGGAGGGTTATAGCCGCAAAAATTGCCACACGCATCTTGATCCACCAGTGACTATAACTAACGACTACTCGGAAGACGAATCTCAACAAAATGCCGAATAATGCCACTTCATTCACTAATGTCTCATTTGACGTGGCAGCGTCGAACGTGTGTTTGGCTGTGATTGGTTCACTTATTTTTTTTAATAACAAGGTTTACAAGACATAAAAAAAAGGAATTATTTTAATATGCTAATACAAATAACACATAAGCATGTAGATTTAATTTATATCTTTATTTATAAATTATTTTGTTAGGTCAATAAAATACTAAAAATATATTAAAATAAAAATTGTGATATAGAATGAGTGAAATGAAGCAATAATGTCAATGTCAAAAAAGTCAGCTGTGAGTGCTTGTTATTTTTGACAGTACCTATATTTATAAATAAAAATTAATTTTTATTTACTTACAGTGTACTTTCAAACGAAATTTTAGGCTAATATTATGACGTTTTAATAGTAATAACACTCAATATTGCACTACCTAGAATAATTGAAGTTATAAATTCTGAATTAATTAATATTGTGAATATGCATAGAAATCTATCATTTTATTTTAAAATGACTGGAATATGTATAAAGTTGAAACTATAGATTCTTACGTTTTAGCTTATATATAGTAATAATGCAGTATATACCTCTATTTTACATATGCATTCATAAATATACCCGAATAATATAAAGTCACGGTTGTGTTACATTTTACAATCATTACCTATCGTTCATACCTCTAATGTACATTATGTGAATCTATTGTACGTCGAACATAAATTATGTCGGATCTCATTAAATATCTGGCACTCGAACTGACTTCACTATTACATATTTATTTTAGATGTTTTCAAATTGGAACTAATCCAATTTTTGTAACTCTATTGCTTCCTCATTAACAGTCTCGGGCTAGTTAGAATTTCATGCGTAGCCTGTAAATTAATTAGTAAAAATTGTGTACAGAATTGAAAAGGTATGTTCAGAATTTAATTAATAAACACTTCTAATTTAGAATTATATTTATTACTCAATCATAAACAATATTCATTAATTAATATATGTCATTAATAAATTTAACAGTATCATACTATAATCTAAATGAGTAATGATTTGGTTTGGCTCTTATCATGGTAATAGAGCAATAAAAGTTAAACCTTTTATAAACAATACTTTTATGTTCATTAGAATTGAACAATATTTAAGTTAAGTGTGTAATTATAGAATATGTGTAATTCAATACAGATGCCCGAGTATACTGTGACATCAGAAATATATGAGGAATATAATTATAAAACAAAAATAACACCAAGCATCGAAGGGAGTAAGTACTACCTTGTAATATATATTACAGATGATTTAATTCCAATTACTTTAATGCTAATATTATGAGTGGGTAAATTCACTGATAAATAAACATAACTGTTAGTGAATCTATTATTAGAATTCATAATTAGACTTGTATAATTATTCAATTTTTGCTATTAATGTATATAGTATAAGTACATTTATTTCTAGTGTAACTCCCAATACTAATTGTAAGTGTTATTAAATGGATATAGATTGTGCCTAGCTATCAAGTAGCATGACTTAGTTATTGCAATATACATAGTATAATTATGTTCGAACACTGACAAATATTGACTAACCTGAATTTAATCATCAACTGCTTTCAATCAACTCCAATGTAACATTGTAACAATCTAAAAAAACATTATATAACCTCAACTAGTTTTAATTATATACGGTACATGGGAGTATATGTATGTCATTTTGAAATTAACAAATTATATGACTTAAAACTAATACTTTTATTAATCATGAAATGTGAGAAAAATATTAAATAATTAGTTGAATATAACTACTGCATAAAATAGGTATAGCCAAAATTGCGAATACAACTAGTAATCATAAGTAATTATGAAAAATAAATCCATTAATAAAACCATTTTTTTTTAAGTTTCGTTCTGATTCTAATCAGTAGCGTAGCTAGTTTTAAATGGGCACTGCCTCTTTTATCCGATTACGATAAAGCTCAAGAAGACGGTTACGTTTTTTTTAAATATAGAAGAAACATAAACACTCGCATTAACATACCCATGTATTATATTTTTTTATTATAAAACCAAAAAATAATTATTCTATAAACATATCCAAGCAAATTCTTCATCTCACAAATTATTAATTTCTCATACTTCTGGGCCTACGTAGTCCGGGAGCCTCGCGTCATTAATTAATACGGCTGACACACCAATAGCTGCGCCCCTAATTCTAACCCACAACATTTTAACAACATAAACACACATGGATTTTTTTTTACTCTCTCATACCAAACAATTTTGAAAAGTTATCTAAGACTTACCCTTAAAAACCTTGGATAACTCTTGGTCTTCGGCCTACTCTAAGACTAATTCGCAGGATGTATTGATATCCTAGACCAGATGACTCAGAGCAACACTTAAGAGAGACGCGTGTAAAATGCAACACAACCCACCTCTGGTTTGCAGATGTGCCCAAATTCATAAAACAAAATAACTATTATTGTATAAACCTGTATTTAGTTTATTAAAACCATGCTAGATTCATTTACTAATGTTGATTAAATATTTTTGAAGATGTCATTTCTGAATTTCCGTTCCTATTGGCCTCCAATGCCACAACCAATAATTTTGATGAAGACGAAGATTTGGATATTGAAAGACCGACGAAACATGTTATCAGAATTGGTAAGTTGTTGAAAGTTTATAGGGTATAAATAAACCTTTTCACTGTTGAAAGATTGGTTTAATTTCAATTGAAACGAGGATGGCTTAGTAATATCGCATCAATTGACATAGGTTTGAATCCCTGCAATATGCCGTAACTTTCGGTAAAGGAAAACATCGCGACGAAACTAAATTGTGACGAAGGGTGTTTTTTAAGCTCGCTTGACTATATACCACCATCAAGATAAAAAACAGTTAGAAGTAACTCAAAAAATACACGTAATGACTTCAAAAGTCACAAGCATCAGCTTGGTTTCATTTCATTTAATTAAATTAGAAAACGTGAAATTAGCGATAATATTCTTGGGTTTGGCAAACGCTACGTGCTAAATTACAATAATAACAGCATTGGACTATATGGGGATATATAACTCTATAAATATTTCCAAGATGTGGTGACAGGATGGTTAAAACTAGTGGAATATCTATCCGATATCAGCATGTTCGATCCCTGACAAGTACCATTGAGTTGTTAGAAGTTCGTTCACATTTACTGATTTTAATTTTTTCATAATACGATCAGTGGGCGATGTAAGAAAACATCGTGAGAAATCCTGAACACCCTAAAACACTACTCTTATTATTACAACAAAGTGGTGAAAGTAATTAACATAATAATTATCTGTGGTTGTATTCACCAATATGGCTAAAGCAGTGGACAAAATAATTCTCTTTGGGTACATTTACCAATATGGCGGTGGCTTCCTTTCGAGAAGAGGTTTATGCTCAACGGTAGAATATGTATGTACAAGTTAGAGTTATTAATATCGAAGTATTCTCTTCGAACTTCTACAGGAATATATTAGCGACAAGTACTATGTAACTAATTGCTCTCAAAAGACCAGTAGCGTTATTGGAAACCATAAAATACATTTTAATTGATATATCCAAATATATTTTCAGAACACAGTCCTAAAACAAATATATCACTAGTTGGTCTTCAAGTTTGGAGAGGTGCCTTCCTTCTTGCAGATTTGCTCATTCATCTCGGTTTGAAGGGACACTTGAAAGGAAAAAATGTATTGGAGCTTGGTGCAGGCACCGGACTTACTAGTTTTGTTGCTGCTATCTTTGCAAATAAAGTTGTGTGTACAGGTATATTTAAACAATTTAGTTCTTTGCTTTTTCATAAATATCGTTATTTAAGAGATTGAAAAAAGAAAAAGGCTCTAGGCATATAAAATGTATACAGCAAAAGTATTTTCCTTTACTGAGGCTAAAATATAATCGAATTTAACGGTAAATATTTACCTTATGGCCATACTAAAACTAAATCTATCGCTTCATCTCTTTCCTATACTCTACCTTGTCTTACTCCATCTCAAAACAGTGGTACGTCTAATCGCCCACTATTTCGCTTCGTATCTTTCCTACACTCTACTTTATTTTTTTTTTCTAACTGACCTACACTGTTAGCCTGGCAAGGCCACTACAGTTTCACCGGACTACAGTCGGTTCAACTTGTCCTGCTCAGAACATTACTATGTCTAATTGCCAACTATTTCACTTCGTCTCATTCCTATACTCTACCTTGTCTCATCTCAACTTGTCCTGCTCAGAACAGTGCCACGTTTAATCGTCCACTATTATTAATCAATAGAAAAATGCGTTAACTATTTATGTAATTTTCGCATATATATTTTCAGATATTGATTTAGGAGGAATATTAAATCTTATAAAATTAAACATAAAGTATAATGTTAAATTAATAAAGTCGCAATTTCATGTCATGCCACTGGATTTTACAAGTACGCAATGGACACAACAATTAACAGACGCGGTTAGAGAAACTGATATTGTTATGGCCGCAGATGGTAAGTAATTATTCGCTTTATTTATCTATTACCAAAACGTAATGCCGCTCTATTACATGCAACATAAACAAGTTTATTACCTTAATATAGATATCAAATTTTATATCGATTAATTCTCCTATTAATATCAAAATAAGAATTTTTCAAGTTTATTTTTTTAAAATACTGCTGCAACTTATAAACATATCTATATAGATAGCACTAGGTAGGTTAGGTTATGATTACGTGTAAACTGCTTGACATAACTAATTTTAGGTTATCTCTTATATAAATGCCGTTATCCATTTTATGGGAAAGCTACTATTTTTGAATCGTTATATTTTATATTTTTCAATCAAAAATATTACCATGTTAAAGAACAATAACAATTATAAAACACAAATTATGTACTACGATGTGAGTTGAAAGAATTATTTTAGTATTAACAGGATGTGTCGTAAAGATACACGACAGAAGTAAAAATGTTGTATTACATTTTAATTAAAAAAATAACAAAAAGCCAACGTCACGCGGTGTTCTCAGACAGTCACCCATCCAAGTACCGATCGCGCCCTACGTTGCACAACTTTGGTGATCGAACGAGAACCGGTGTTTCAACACTCTACACGACACAATGTTTACCGTCTCCATTTTAAGGTCACACTAAAAGGTTGCCGATCCGAATTTCAAAGCCATCCCATAAGAAGTTTCACTTCAAAAATAAACTCGTTAAGAACTATAACGTTGTTTTTACAACACCGGGCTTACGAGTCTACCTGTACTATTAATATAATGGCAATGGATGTGTGTCTGTAGGAAGTAATCTCCATAATTTCTGATTCAGTTCCAAAAATGATTTCTAGATCACCCCCGAGTGCTATTATTATACTCCATAATAATTAAAGCGAATAAAGTCGAGAGTGATCGCTTAATGATGAAGTATGAGTGAGTAACACAAACCTCGCCAAGCTTTTTGACCGCTCTGAATATATATATATGCATAACATCGAGACAACTTAAGGATAAACAATTGCCAATTTTTTATATCAACAATAATATTTTAACTTTGGCATTGAATTAAATCGTTGAGTATATTATGCACAATTATTATGCAAGTTACTGGCTACCAAAAAGATTGACGATAAATAATAAACTTTTACAGTTGTCTACGACGACGATATCACCGCGGCTTTCCTATCGACAGTGCAGAGAATACTAAATATAAAACCGCCGAAAACACTCTATCTTGTAATGGAAAAGAGATATGTCTTTACAATAGATCATTTGGACTCGGTGGCGCCTTGTTACGAAACATTCCTTACGTTACTCGACAAATTGAAGACGGAAAACATTCATTCCACTTGGATAATTGAACAATTGCCGCTCAATATACCAAAATATTTCACGTACGATAGAGTAAAAGACTTAGTTTTATGGAAAGTCTCATCATGCTGTCTATAGTTTTTTTTTAATTTATCAATAAAAGACATAAAAAAGGACTATATTATGTATTTTATTTAAATTAAATGTTACATTATACAATATGGCCGTTAGTTTTGAATAAATAACGTTAAACAAAACACAACATCGTAATTTAAACGTAATACAAAAAATTATATTCATATAACATTTTTCACTGTCCAGTAAATCTCTTGATTTTACTATCTTTTCTACGTAAACAACTTCTCGATGTTAGTTTTACACGTTACTATTTCTCCGTTGGCCAGAATTCATTATACTTAGTGAGGAAAGTTTTTCGTAACTCTGAATTTCTCGCTTGTTGATCTTTCTCTTTGCTTAGTGTCTCGACACTCTGACCGACGCAGAGGTCACCGGTAAAGTGTATTATAAGTACGTGAGTGTTGAAAGTCACATTTTTATCAACATTTTGCTTCGCGTAATGCGTTCTCGAGTCGAAGTGTATTTGAACTGGTGAAGATACGTCATCGTCTGTAATAAAAACGTAAGAAAACAAGTTGATATCGACAGTGGAAAAGTTAAGTAAGTAAAGAGCCACTGACAGTCTTAAAATGTTAGTCAATTAGCGTTTTCATCGTCGATATACACAAGTCACACATAAAAAAGATTCTATAACATTTTTTACACTATATATATAATCTTTTCATATGTGTATAAATTGTTCCATAACAGAATATTTAAAAAAAAATCAAAAATAATATGGCCTTATCATAATTTTTTATTATCCTACACGGGCTCACGGGAGTCTCATTTATCTAACGGTTTAATTACCATCTTCATCACAATAATTCAAGATTAGCCGAAGATCGAAGTTGTAATCTTTTAGCACCGACACCAAGACTGCAGTTGAACAGAGGTTTGTATTATTATCTTGTTCTAGGTCGATAAAAGAATTTATTAATAAAGAGACAAACAAAACAAAGTTGTTCAGTTGTCCAATACTTGGTTTTTTCATATTCCTCCGATTTTTTTTATTTGTTGATATTATTCGTACATAAGTAGGGTACGCCTATGATTATTAATTTTAATACAATAACGAAAAACGTTACTTGTATCATATTCATCTGCTCCCTGTACTATAGAGTCACCAGTACACTCCGGCCCACATCGACCGCCTTTTAGAATCCCCCGCATTGTCGTTAATTTGCTGAGAGCTTTTTCACTGCTTTTAGGGTTCTGTTCATTTTTCTGTTTATCTATATTACGTAAGAATTTCTTCATCTGTAAAATGCCTTTAAATAATTAAGACCTGTATTAAAACTATACAAACTGTTGTCGTATTCATAAGCCCTTATCACCTCATAGCAAGGCATACTATGATTTCCAAGGCGGATCAGTGTAATGAGATTTTTGAGTTTACCTATAGTTATAGAGTTGGCTTAACATAATTTCCACACAAGAATTGGTCTACAACAATTTTTTTATTTAACAAACGTGATCGCTCACTAGCAGTTTACCGTAAAAATTAGAAATATCTGGTAAATCTATTTCTGTGCTAATAATTTCATTCATCATCATCGACCTGGACCATAGGCCTCTCCCAGGAAGAAGGAATGGGCATAATCACCACGCCACCCCAAGACGTTTTGGTGATTTCAAACTCAAGAACATTTCTCAGGTTCAGATTTCTCCACGATGTTTTCCTGTTTAGCCGATAGTGTTACCAATTTAAATTAGTAAATGTACACAAATATCGATTAATTCGTTGGTACATGCCGGGGTTCGAACCTGCGGACTTCAGATTTATATTCCACCGGTCAAGCCGCTCGAACACAAATTTTCCATTCATTCACTGAAATTCATTGCAATCTTATAATGTAGAGAAACTCTTTACATCTTTATTGCAGTTGCTTGTTGGTAAAACTACTTTATGGGTGAATTCTTAGGTATAAATAGATGAAGGAATTCAATTACCGTCTTAGATATTTTCTTTGGTGGATCTTGATATGACATTTTGGGTTCGCCGGGGTTGCTGCCGACAACGTGCAGTGTATTTTTTGGTATATCAAAATCTGAATATACTGCAGATTGTCCTTCTATCGGGTCTTTCGGGCGCGAACCAGTAGACGATTTACTGTTCGTCGGCACATATGAAGACTTTGCGTCAGTTCTTGGCTGTAGATTTTGAGTAGTCTGTTTTTTAATATGCTTCTTTTTCCGCCCTGTAGAATCATCTTCATTTGATACACTTTCTTCAGACGTTGAAGGAAACACTTCGTTACGACTTAGAACCTCTAAATTACACTCTTCAAGATTAGCAGGATTATCTTGATCCATTAGTTGACAGAGATGATCTGTCGAGTGTATACTGATAAATGATTTTTGTCCATGACACGAAGCCCCGTCTTCACTAGAGTCTGAAGGTTTTTTTGAAATTGTTACTGGAATAAATTATCTAGATCACCAATTTGTATATGTGTATAACTTTAATAATTTATCTGCATTATTTGAAACAAGTATTTTTTTTAAAGTATCTAAAAAGTGTTGGTACATACCGGCGTAAGTGCAGTTTTCAGACGTTTCACAATTTCCTATTTCACCTATAAACACAAATGATTATCAAATATAGATTCAATTATATACAGACATGCCATATACATGAACGACATACCTTCATTCCTCATTTCTGATATTCTCCAATGCATTCGATTTACTTTTATCGATCGTTAGGTGTGTGCTCTTCGTCTGTGACATTTTTATACAACAAATTTCAGTTAACAATCTCTGTCAAATGGATTTCCATTTTTCCTTTATCGGTCACTCTTGACAATTCTAATTTTAATATTTTTAATTTCATGGTCTTATGACTCGTTGCATTTAAACCTCCATACGACAGATGTTAGCGACTGGGCGCACTCTAATATGAGCTTTGTAGTCTGTTTAAATGTATAACTACATAATTAATTTATATAATTAAAAGTAATGTAGACACATTCATGGTTTTAAATAAATCCATTTATTTTGTCGCTGCTTGTTTTGTTTCATAGACATACAATTTCAACTACACGGTGCAAGGATTGAAGCGGAAGCATCTTCACCGTGCCTATTTCGTTCATAAAGCTTTATTCGTTCTATTGTGAATTGATTCGAAGGATATATGTGGCAACATGATTTTTTTTTCGATCAGTATACCCTACTGGAAGAATGACCCTTCACGCCTTCACCGAACTAACTGGTATATGAGGTGTTCCAAATCATTCTAACAAGATACTCTACAATTCAAAATCAATACAAGATACTTACATCTACAAGAGTAATGAGTACTCAATCCATTATCACTAGCGTAAAAACTGTCTCTATCCTATCCTAAGTTAGTTATAAGTATAAGTAAAAACACAAATAATCAAACAGCAATAGGTATGAAACATATATAAATATTGAATTTCCGAAGATGTAATTTTCTCAGCAAAATAATTCTAATCCAACTCTATTCGACATCTAACGATAGTAACAATCCTTAGCAAATTTCAATAAAAACGTACGGTTACTAAAAAAATTGACTAGAACAAATAGCGAGTAAGAAGCCGTTACGTATTCGTTTGTATAGCGAGGTTGAAATTACGGTAAAAACAACATCGTAATGAAACCGCATATGGTGGTAGAGCATTTTACAGTATTCGCGTCAACTATCTATACGTGCGTTTCTACATTTACATGTCGAAGTCAGTCTTCCTATAAATTTACCATGTGAAATTATGCTCAAATTGTGAACAAATAAAATATATACATATAATTAAAAAATATCATACGATAAAAAAAAACTTTTTTATTTTTTTTGGAACTGAGATATCCTGTTGGCACTATGGCCTCTACAGATTCACCGGACTACTGAAAAAAAAAACCGTGTGGTAGACTAAAATTTATATTTGTGAGCTTCTGACACATCGATACTACATACTTTTTATACACCTCTGTTCGTTTGCGAGTTTATAACCACATTTATAACTGGAGACCACAGCTGATTGACATATTTTTTGTTATTTATCGTGTATTATATTATTATCTGTATGTGTTTTAGCATACATTTTATTACTGTAAGTAGCATAGGGAATAAGTAATTATACTATTAGTAAATCAAATCAAGCAAACAATTGTAATTTAGTTATTGTCTAGATCAGGGTTTCTCAAAGTGGGGTACGCAAACCCCTAGAATTTCGTCATTCGACGGTAGGTGGTTCGCGACAAGATTTACGTAATGGTGGTTTGATGACTAGCAGGCATGTGCGGCACACATTCATATAAAAAGATATTTCTTTTGTCTCTGTATTTGTTACCTTTTATTTCAATAAAAAACCTTATTTTCTTCAACCCCAATTTGGGTGAGGAGTTTAATTAGTTAGTTAAGCAGTTCGCTGTTATCTGGAAACTTTTTTATATTATAAGGGGCAAACGAACAGGTGGGTGATCTGATGGTAAGTGATCACCGCCGTCCATAGACACTAACAACACCAGGGGAGTCGCAAGGGCGTTGCCGGCCTTTTAAATATGTGGGCCTCCGGCGCTCTCACTGACCGAACGAAACGCAACAATACAACCACTGTTACTTCACGTCGGTTTTCTGTGAGAGTGTGGTACTAGCCCGGGTGAGCCGACCCATTCATGCTGAAACCAGTAATAGCTTCAGCGTAGCTCTACCACCTACGAAACTTTCAGAGGTTCGTTCGTAGAGTCAAAAGTTGAAGAAACCCTGGTCTAGACTATTAAATATGGGTAATAGTCACTGTGTTAGCCTATTGCTTTCAGATTTCGTTCGTACGTTTGATTCCCATAACAGTCAGAATTTTCGGTGATGAAACTACAGTATGGTGGTGGTGCTTTCTTTAATTGCAGCCAGACTATATACAGGCCTCAAGTTGAAAATCCGTAGCCAAGTTACCTACAGTCAACTACACTTTAAAGCCAGTTTTCCTTAGGCTTAGTACCACGTGATCACTTAACATTAAATGAAATTGTTGTTAAAAGGTAATACTTATAAATAATGAATAAATTACATGTACAAAATAAAAAGGTAAAAAAATACGTCTACGATATCATGTATTCAAATTTATTTATTCCAATTTTCTTCGAAATCTCGAGACGTTTTTACAGGAGTAAAGTTTCAAATCCCAACAGACAGTGAATTACGCCGTTCGAGAGTTCGTGAATTTCTTTAGCAGAGATATCAATAACCTCCATTACAATTGTAAAAAGTCCATCGACAATAAAATCCATTACTTCGAGTTATTAAATACATACTTTCCTATTAAAATATACATAATTCTTATATAAACGGCAGTGTCATAGGCAAGGCTCTATTAAAAAGATAGCTCCAGCTAGCGATTATATTCTTTCTTACGGAGAACTTTACAAACATACAATTAAAAAAGATATAGTACATCCAGCCTCAGAACCATCATTTGTGGATCAAGCAAATAATTGTTCTGTTAGTTTCGAACCCACACACTAAGCGCGACGGCAGCAACGAGACGATTGCTTAAACCACAACGCTATGCGTGCACTCAGTTTTTAACACTATATTATAAGTATACTTTACCTTTTATAATATGTCATATCAACGTTCCTCCGAGTGAAATAAATACAGTTAAAACAAATGAAATTATCGGAGAATATTAGTAAACAATAAATCGGTAGTAAGATTTATATTGGTTTACTGTATAGTAGAAATACTTATATGCCTGATAATGCTAAAAAAAAACAATATTTAAAAAATAATAATTACAGTTTATCTCATTATAAGTAAGTACGGTTTTTAGTAAACATAATACAAAATATTGGAACGATACAAAAACAACAGACTCAATGTGTTAGCCCCGCAGAATTCAAATACAATAAAATGCTGTCAAAGATATAAATCTATCAGTAATATTTATAAATACTTAGTAAATACATTTGTTACCTAGAATATAAAGTCTCTTGACGCTAACCATCTTGTGGATTACGTGGGAATCGATAAATATTTTTTATACTATTTTGTATCCTTGAAATGTCTCAGAATCAACTAGACGAGTTGTCTACATATCGATTAAAATATTGAATTAAAAACACATTTAATAATTCCCCACTCAGGTTACGCCATATTCGATTTATGTCGTCCATAATTGTACTATAATAAAAATTGTAGTGAAACACCACAACTTTGTAATATTTACTAAAGGACCACATCAAAATAATTAATTGAGACGAGAATGAGTTAAGGCATCGAATAACCCTGCAGTCTTTATAAAAATTTGATTTAAACAAAACACATTTTCATAGTCTTATATTATTTGTGATAACCTGAAATTCGTTTATCTATATTTAAGTAATTAAACTAAGCTAAATAATTCTGACGAAATCGTATGGTCATCTAAAGGTATTCAAGTACGCTTTAGCCGTTATGCCCGTATTTTGTCCACTACTCGATCGGGTCGAATCGGGCGATTCAAATATTATTTATATAACAACAGACATGTTACAATTTAAAACAAAATATAATTTATATTTAACCTTTTAGATATTATCTATACATATAATAAAAATTAAGTGTCTGTATGTGATATCAAAACAACGATTTTTTACTGATTGGATATGAACGTATACACGATACTGATAACAAAAACATACTTTTTAAAATTTTTGTCTGTCTGTTTGCTCCGGGTAATCTCCGAAACGGCTAGACCGATTTTGACAGAAATTTCAGTGACGGATAGTTAAAACTACAGCGGGTGACATAGGCTACTTTATTTTAGACTAACTGTCATCCGTGGCTTCGTCTGTAGTACTATCTACAAAATGATTGGACCTATTTTCATGGGACTTTCACTGACAGATAGCTAAAGTTATAAAAAGTGATTAAAGCTTCTTTATTTTGGACTAGCTTTTACCCATGGCTTCGTTTGCAGTACTAACTATCTCCAAAACGTATGAACCATTTTTCACGGAACTTTCACTAACAGATAGCTGATCTTATAAGAAGTAATTTACAATTATAAAAAAAACGCTGGCGGAGCTGCGGGCAATAGCTAGTTATCTATATAAAATGCTCCTTTTAATTTAATTTTTACGAAATAATATTTATTTCACTTAGAAAGTTAACAAAAACGTAATTCTGCTAACATACTTGAATACCCCAGTTTATTCAAAAATAAAATCTATTTTCCATAGTGCAACTTTTACTAATTCATATCCTAATTCCTTCTTATACTAATTCTTCTGGGATCTATTTAAATTGTATATTAAATATTCAGTGAAATCCATTAATATATGATATTATGAGGGTGGGTGTTTAATTATTACAATAGAGCAGGGTTTCTCAAAGTTATATACGCGAACTCGTGAAAGTTCGCAAGATGATTGTAGAGGATTCGCGAGTTAATTTTCGAGGGCTCGCGAGTTGTTTTAGGAGTTTTGCAAGTTGGTTATCGAGAGTTTACCAGTTGATTGTAAGGGATTCGCTATCGGCTGATTGACTAACTCGTTTGTGCAACGTGCTTGATTATGAAAATCTTATTCATCATTCATCTTTCTTAGTTCCCTGGCGAACTGAAAATAGACAATCGTTAGTGATGAAAACTCATTTGAAAGCAATTTATGAGTACAACCGAAAGCATAAAAACTAGTTGTTACAACATACATACACTATCCGCGGATCACGCTTTTTCATACTGACTTAAAGTATATTTTATAGAGAATTGCGCAGCAATGCCAGAAAACTATCTGCAGGTCCCAGGTAAAACCGTGACTGAATATTTCTTCCAAAATAATTTATATCTGAGTAAGTTTTCACAACTGGTCATGATAAAAACGAACGTTAAAATCAACTTCAAGCTGAATTCCAGATAAAATGTACCAAAATTACTACTAAAATATTTTCAATTTACGATAATAAAAAAACCCGTCTATCACATTAATTCATTAAATAATATAATATTGCTCACTAAAAAAACTTTATTTCATTCTAAAATATATTTTTAAAGGGGTTCGCAGTCGTGTATATTTAATAATTATCCGTGGAATTATAAATTTGAGAAACCCTGCGAAGAGAACATTAATTAATTGCAGTATCTATCCATGGATAAAGATATATGTGAGTAAAAAAGGTTTTCTGATATATTGAAAGGTTAAATATACACTGTATCTGTGTATATTTCAATATATTAATTAATTCGAAGAGATTGGGTTATAATAATGTTAAAATAAAAAAATATTCCACTCTTCCTTTTTACTCTGTCTTACTAAAAATGTATGATTATAATAAGTATAATAAACTTTATTACTAAATGTATTGAGAAATCACAGTAAAACATTATCGCGGCAGTAAACGTTAATGATGCAACGAACGAAATGCATCGAGATCTAAGATCAGGACAAAGGCAAAGTAAAAAATACCATAATTTAGTAACTTAATAATTGTCATCCATTACATGGACAATTTACTTACATCTAAAATGCAACAGTCAGAACAACAGAATCATTACCTAATCAAAAGACGAAATTTAAGAATTCATAACGTTGATATGGTGCTGACGTAGTCGTTCAATTAACAATACATATGTGAACAGATGCTACAACAGAAATGTAAAGTTGAACACTCTGGTTAATAATAAATATATTAGGAGCCTCGATGGAAGTGTGTCCATACTAATCGCCGACTCAATATTCGCTATACAGAACTTTTCCTTTCCGATATCGAGGAACGTTTACGGCTTTGTATGCCGCTGGATGACATTTTCCTTTTAGAATCTGCATGACTCGGACCGGGACTTGATGATTTGTTGAAATTTGAACTCGTGCTGGCCATTCTGTTTGCGTTTTGAAGGTTCGACGTTTTTCTCCGCACCGATGGTGAAGCCTCGACGCTGTTCAGTTTGGCTGTAGTTGTTTGCGCCTTTGGTTCTATGATAACCGGCTGTTGATATTTCCCAACGACGTTCCAGTGTTCGCGTTGCGCTTTCAGCGAATCGCGCATTTTCTCTTTGGCCTCGGCGTTATCCGCCAGCATTTGGTTGAGCATTTGTAAAGTCTGATAAAGGGCGACCGGACTTATCAGTCCGAAGTCGTGCAACGAACACATGTGTAATATAAAATTTCTATATAGATTCTTCTCTAGCAGTTCCTTGCCTCGCATCTGGAGGAACATCTGGCAGGCGAGTGGTATCTGGCAGTCTCCTACGTAATTGTATTTCATGACGTGGAGGTTCCACATTTTCATGAGTTCCTTTTCGCCCTCAGTTTACATCCGTGAATTCGTCTATCATCATCATCGTTTTCTGTTGGAGCCATAGGGGATCAGTTTCGCTTTCCGAATCAATGTCCAGTTCATTGGGGTAAACAGGGAGGCATGTAATGGTGTGGTGGTAAAGTCTAAAAGCAACAAGGATTAACTTAGGTTTACACAGCGTTTACACTGAATGTATTACCTTAATAAATACATAGAATACTGTATCTTAAAAGATAACTTTTAAAATTAAATTATTCATCATCGTCATTTAAAGAGCCTTTAATTTTTTTAATCATCACATAAGCCTGTAAGAGACCCACTGCAGGTCCATAGGCCTCTTCCTAAAGGTATTAGCGATTTCTGACTCCGAGAAATCCAAAGTTCTACATTTTCCCACATACAGTGGTACTATAAGAACATTTCATAGATTTCCTCACGTTTTTCTTCGTCCAGAAAAAAATGTATTATACCCAAAGCGTATATTTTAAATCTACATCAACATGAACGTAACTGCGAGCAAGAGATAGTTTGCCTATACAAGTCTCGTCGAAAACGGTACAGTCGTCTCGGAGATATTAGCCCAGATAAATAAGAGATAAAATGTTTGTATAAATATAATCAAAATACAATTCCTTTAAGCTTTAATCACGTCAAACCTACTGAATATAAATATTATGATCATTTAATGTGGACATTTTTCGTACATGGTAGTTAGTACCCAACGAAGTCAGTAGGAATCAGCTAATTTATATGTATTTATGGTTAAAATTTGATAATAATGAATTAATCTTTAAATTTTAAAGAAAAAGACCAACTTTTCTAGATGTATGTTATTGATAACAAGAAAACCCGTCAACGCCTATTAAAGGGGGAAAAAAAATGAAAATCGGTTGAGAAACACCCGAGGAAGATGTTCTTAATTGTTTTCCCTCTGGCTATTTATATATAGATATTAGTGAGAGAGTATCCGTATAATGCTGCTCCTATATCTACGCGAAGAAGCTTCGACCATTTGTCGCGTTAAAATTAACGTCAAAAATAATTCCGATAAAGGCGCAGATTACACGTTCCCATACCTGTGTCTTCCCAATAACTTGAAATTAGCGTCCGATATATTTCTTTGATGTTCGTAAAAACCGCCGGCCCAGTCATCGTGCTGCGTGTATCGTCACGCAATCCGATAGTTCGTAACGCATAACGATAATATCGTCCCACATCTGCATTTAGTGTGACCATAGATAAAACTTCGTGCCGATACACGCAGGTATGGGAATAGCATAATAAGAGAAGGGGAATAATAGTGTGTTACCTGTTATGTCCCGTGAGGTAGGGTCGCTGGGCGTCGAGTATTTCTGCGTCGTCGAGCTCGAGGAACTCGGCGAGGCTGTGCGCGGGGATACGGCGTCGCGCGCGCGCCCTACACACTACGACATGCGTCAGCGACGTGCGCCGCGCCGGACCCGAGCGCGGCATTGACCCAACACTCGCGCCCCCCACACCTCCCACACCCACACCGCCACCCCCCGCAAGACCCGCGCCCCCGCCACGAGTGCCCTGTGACGCGATCAGGTCGTGCGGCGAAGCCCGTGTACGACCCGTCGTACAACTCGTTGATCGACACATCAATACGCGCACCCCCCGGTATCGGCTAACAACCAATGCAACAATTAATTATAGTCAGGAAAATTGCATGCAATATCTTGACACTAATAAGTATTATCGACCTGTGAGAGACCAACTGCAGGGCCACAGGTCTCTTCCCGAAAGAAGGTATGGGCATAGTCACCACGCCAGCCCTAAAACGTAGATGCCCAAACGTGGTGATTTCAAACTCCGAGAAATCCACAACAAGAACATTTCTCAGGTTCAGGTTTCCTCACGATGTTTTGCTTCACCGTCAGCTTATAGCGTTAAGGGTGGTAACTAAATAGGTGATTAGAAAAAGCCACACCAAAAAGTTTTACTTTCACTGAAAGCTCAAACTCATTGTGGCCATTCAGACGCATGTCGATAGTAATAGTACTGAGTCACCATCTGTTTTTTAGCTCAAAACCATCACTGTTTCTTTCACTCAAAAAGTTATTAGGTAGAACAAGTCTGACGCAATGGTAGTATTACTATGAGTGGTATTAGTCATTTTGAGTCAAGAGGTCACGGATTCAATTTCCACACATAGCCAAGTTTTAAGTGATAAACACAGTTTTCAGTTCTATATCTGAGTGTTGTATAACTATGTATATTTAGTTACCAAAATACAACTCATGATAAGTTTGCAATTAGAAACTGTATAACGTGTACTGTAACTGTATTATTATTTCATACACTAAGTATGTTGTGATATTAAAATTGACATTTGAAGTTAAAGATTTAATCATATTTGTACCATTACAATTTATGCGCATAGGTTATTCCACTTCGCCTTATTAAACACAGCTATATGCCATAACGAATAAAATTCTTTGTGTCGGACAAAGCAAAAAAAAATAACACACCGCTTAGTCAACACATGCCCCACTTCTCGACAGCAAGAAAACATATATCACTGAATGTTTTGCTTATAAAATTGTAGTTTCCTAAAGCTTTATTTAACTTTTCGGCAAATGAGGTTATCGTGATAATTATTTCTTTAAATAAAGACCAACGGTCTTATTACAATAACAAAAATGAACACGTGTTTAACACAAGTTTTACTTAGCAGTGCTTATAATTTGAAACCTTGTTAAACACATGTTTAAAATACTTTATTACAAAAGTGTGTCTAAGCGGTCTCTAACTAAACATCTAGTTTAAGTTTTTTATGGAAGCAACTCTGAATTAGCATTCATTCAATTTAATCTCATCATTCATAAATGTTCCATTACATACAGATTTGCAAATAATTTGAATTTGTGAATAATATTTTTGTTCAGGTCTTCCTTAAGAAAATTTATTTATTTTAGGATATTTTTATTATGACATTTTGGTTGAAACAAATGGATGAAATTGCAAAAATAAGCAATATATGAGTTTAATATATTATTACGTCAAAGTGCATAAACTGGAACAATAGTATAATCTGACATTAAATACATTGTCAAATATCAATAATGTCATATAGTAGTAGTTGCGATTTAGTTATGAATCACCGAAATTGTTTAATTTATCTACATCTTTCAAATTAATTATACCCACGAAATACATAATTTAATACAAAACGTCTTATGGCCGCAAATAGAAATACAATAAATCACAACAATGAAATAAGAACTGTCAACTTAGACAAGTGTAACAATATGCTTTTAAAGTGAAATAGTATCTATCTCTTAAACAAATGTAAGACACTCTTTTGTGATCAAACTTTTTTAAATAAGTGTTCCACGCGTATTTAACTTTTTTGTAACAACACGGCAAGTGTCCAAGAAGTAAAACAAAAGAAACTTATAGAAATTTATCTAATAGATTTTATTTATCTTTTTTTATTTAAATAGTTTATGACTCTGAAATAAACTAAAATACTCACGAAATAAGTGAAGTTGAACCTTGAGTGACATAGTTTGAGATGTTTCAGCAGAGAGTAGAGAGTCCCACAGTCGAGGGAACACCATGGGCAGTGCAGATCATCACAGGCCTCCGTCTGCTGCCTCGAATTGTTATTGTATAGGAATTGGTATATAATCTGTTGTCGTTTCGATTCCCCTTCACTACTGTCCGGTTTCGGCTTCTCTCCTGTAGTTTTTATTATCTATTTACTAATCATAACCCACACGCTTCATTAGGAATAATCAAAGTTTAATAATAATTTATAAAAATTGACAAGTCCTATAATAATCTTCCATGTCGAATTTCATTAAAATCCATTCAGTCATTCAAACATGATTGAAGAGCACGCATTAAAACAAATATAATTTCACATTCAATCTTCATTTTATAGTAACAAATAGTGGAGTTATTGCGTAAGAGATATTATATAAATATTCTCCATATTCAAATAGCTAGGTGTACCAATTTTCATGGCTATAGATTAAAAGATATAGAAGTCGATATATCACAGTGCATCCAGCAGTGAGATATTCCATAATACAAAATTCTTTTTCATCAAAAAACACTTTGATGTCTCAACATTCATAGTGAATTTTCAAATAAGTCATATTAATGTATATGGATATAAAAATAATTATATTAATGTATAATTGAAATATTAGTATTAGTTTTTTTTATATTATAGGCTAACAATCATATGTATTTAACATGTTCCGTGCCACGTGTACCGCCGGTGGTACAATATCATCATATCTTTCAACGTAAGTTCATTGTGTGTTGATTGCTGCTCTGGCTTTTAATGAGTGTAGTCATTCATTGCACATGGTATAAGGCACAAATAATAGATTAGAAGCCCTGATATGCCTTTTGGATGTCATTGCTATGATTTCAGGGAAATCCAAGTAATACATCATTATATTTTAGTAACTACCACCTATGGAGTCTCCTTTTTGAAATTCGAGATACAGAATATAAGTACATCTTATCAATACTTCCTAGAGAAATAATATTTTGTTAGGAGTTACAAACCTAAATACTCTGAGATACTGAGGTTCAACTGAAGGAATGGCATTTTTTTCGAGTTGTTGAGGATTACGACCTACCGAGGTTCAAATTTTAGAGATTCCACTCTATTATTGCCCATATATATTATATTACGCATATTTGTTTAAATAAAAAATATAACATGCAAATTAATAATCATCAACATTAATATTATGGAAATAAATACCATTTTTCACATCACTGCTAGATTTTTGATGAGAGTTACGGTCCTTTGCTACTGCTAGATTCCTTTTTCAAGCCATTCTCGCTTGTCTGGTGATACAGTTTTGGCCTGTTCACCAGACCATTTGTGGGCTCTTGACTCCAACTCAGTTTCAATTTCAATAAAGGTCTGACTTTGAATATATCAAAAGGGTTTGATTCTGTTTGTAAGTCACTTTCCTGAAAAAAAAATTCATTTTGGATAGCAAATGAAGTTTTAAACAATCACCTTTAAGATAGACAGTATATATGCTATACCAAATTATGAAACTTTTTTATACTACCAATTCGGTAACAAATTCATGACACAAATCGTTTTCAAAATTCAATTCCATGGCGACAAACCATTCAAAACAGTTTATAACCATTCAATACAAATGAATATATCTATTTTTATGAGTGCAAGACTTTGACTACTTTGAAGTTTCAAATAAACTAGACCATCTATAATATCTTCATGTTTTTGGCAAGATTTTTGTGCCTCACATAAGGGCTTTATATTTTGTCTCATATTAAAATTGTATTATCTGAGGCTAGTGGTATTTTGGGTAATATTTGATTAGAAGTACACAGTACATGAATTTTGAAAAGTCACAAGATGATTCTGGAAAGTTATAGGTAGGCAGTTGTATAAGGCACTGGTATCACATATGATACACACACATAATGAGAAACAGTTAGCTACCCTCTTAAGAACGACAGTAATAATCTTCAATAAGGAGGTATGGTTAAGTAAATAAAAAACCATTTTTTTATCTTAGGAACAGACAAAGTGACTATATTTTCTTTATATAGCTTAATAAAGTGTAAACGAAATTCGAATTAATCTTAATTATATAAACTAACATTAGGTATAGTCTCCCATTGCGCCATTAATGCTTTATGCGGTGATCTAGCTATAGTAGCGCTCCGGCCTCCGGGTGTAGCGTCGTGCAACACTAAATCATATTCCCCATTCGTCAGAAGACAGCGGTTGTGCTTATCATATACTATTAGTTCACTGCCATATAGTTTAGTCCATTTGCTATCAGAAAAATGATCTGTTGTGGATTTGATGCGTTTTGTTACTGGTTCTAGAAACATTTTTATTATTATTGATATCATATATTTGACATATTAATAACATTCTTCTAAATATTTTATGAGCCTCTCACTTATATTATAAGGACTATGGTTATAGTTGTCTTACTATAGTATTTTTTACTAAATATCTTATGAGCCTCTCACTTTTATTATAAGGACTATGGCCACAGTTGTTTTACTATTGTAGTTTTTATTGAATTATGAAACACTACAATTATGACTCATTACATAATAAACTACAAACTTTAGTATAGTTGTTTTGGATGCAAATTTTTTTATGAAAAGTATGTCAACAAAATAGATTGCACACCTTGAAGTCCAAAATACCAAATTAAGCAATTTATTGTTACTAGTAGAAATCCATTAGTCTAAATTCAACCATAATATGGGAAACAAAGAACTTTTTTGTCATATATCTATACATGAATATTATTATTTACATTTCTATTGATTTTCTTTCTAAATGCTAAAAACTGTGATGAGTAATTTACAGATATCTTTAGACTTTGGTTTTCGACTGTGTGGAATAAAAACGAACAGAATTAAAATTGACAAAAACAAATTAATTGTAAAATAATGAAAACTAAAATGAAAGAAACACACATAAATAAAAATACCTTCACAATCACCATTAGTAATTTCCGTAGAGCTAGAAGCACCATTAGATGTACCAGGCCCTGAGGGTCTTGAAACAGTCACCCTTAGCATGAGCATGTAAGATTTTACATTTGGGCCTTGTGAAGGACTAAATGTGTCACTGGATATGCTTACTGCTGATGCCATTGCTGGAGGCTCTGATGTTGAAGGATTCAGTGGTACTGAGCAACTGCCAACCTAAAACAGTTATATAATTTGTACTATATTTCTATTTATTTCTTGTAAGTTTATCAGGCAAGCTGATAATTCACATTAACCCTTACAGTGGCAGGGCTCTTTCTAAAATAGGTTTTATTTTACATATACACTGTAAAAATATTAGATTGTAAATTTTATTAAAATTATATTTGCTGATGTATTGATTTTAAGGTACGCATAATGGTTTTTCTTAACTATCTTGAACTTCTTCCAGTTACCAAGCACCCATGTCATTGGTCCAAAGGTAAAAGATATGGTGGTTTAAATACTGTAGCGGAGGCAAATGTGTTAAACAAATTGTAACAAGTATTGATTAATATAACATTTAACATTGGTAATATTTGTGAATGTACTATGAAACAAATATTTACTCATATATATATATATATAAGCCTTGCTTTTGACAGAAAAGATGATGATGATGAACAATGCACAGCAGGAATGAAAGGAGGTGCAAACAGTTCCCTTTGACATCCCTTTCACAAAAGTAGAAAAAAAAAATTGTGGGAGCCCTATTAATTTGTAAGTTACATATATGAAAATTGGTAGGCTCCAAGTAATAAAAATATGTATTCTGACATGATATGAAAAGATATAAAGACAAACTTAATAAACTAAGGTATTATGTTATTTAAAAATTAAATTAGTAACCAAATCTAATAGTATATTACTATGAGCTCTTTAACCATTTGAATATATAGTTGTGAAAGAATCTAAATATATTTTTTGTTAAATTAAATTTATGGATACTATTTACACTTACAGAAACTTCAACTATAGCAGAAGAACTCTCCTTTCTCTTTTTATGGCAAATCTTTAACAACAATGTTTCCACTTTCACTTGGTACTCCCTAGGGTCCTCTAAGCTTTTATCATAAAATCCAAGAAAGGTAAGTGTCATGTAACCTCCTAGGCTATTTGGCTGCAGTTCAGTACTCTTCTTCAATGAGATCTTTTCTAGTAGTGAGTCCACTTTGAAACCAACGCGGGTTTTATTACTTCGAGACATCCTTCGTTTCATATATGAAAGTGTTCTGTTTAGGAAAATTGGCTGCGAATATAATAGTAAATTAGAAGTTGTTGGTAAGCGCGCGTTTTTTCACAAGTGTTTTGTTACCTACCGATAGCATATTCCGGGTTCTAAGAAATCTATATATCTGAGTCGGTTCTGAAAAACATATTTCAATGAGTAATAATTAAATTTTTATGGAACGCTCACTTTTATAGCTATAAGAATTCACTAACTTACTTTCAAATGCCTGTAAGAATAGCTCATGGTCAGCTTGTAAATGATCTATTTTAGAGTTTTTGTTCGTTTCACTATCTTTATCGCGCTTTTTGGGAGGCATTTTTAGAGCTTTTTTTATCTGAATTGTTAGTGAAACCGCCAAGTTCATCAGTTCGTTGACATGACAGCGTCAGGTTATAGGGATACCAGAGTTGAATGCTAATTATTCTTAAACAATCACAAAGTTGCGCGGCGCGATGCTTTCATAAAACTATTTCATGAACCGAGTCGCGTCAATGCGTAATTCTAATAAAAAATAATGAAATATCATTTTCGATATAAATAATTGAGATCTTTATGTTTGTACGTATTTTTCAGGTTTCAGGAGGAATCATTATTGTAAAAGATTGTAATCATGGAATTCGACCTCTTCGAGTAGATATATTTTGTGTTCAAGAATCAGTATACCAAATTTACTCCGCAGTTTAGTATTCAAAGATAGTACACGTAGAAAGACAATTATAGCAACGTTCAGAAAGAGTAGTAGGCATAGAATTTAATTTTTTTTATCACACCATGATATGAGTATATCAAAATCTATTTTACACATATTTTTTTAATCTATACATATAAAAAAAATTGGAGAGTCTGTTTGTAATATCAAAATAAAGACTTTTTACTGATTATTTTAAAATAGCTGTCATCCATGGCTTCGTCTGTATTACTATCTCTAAAACGATTGGACCTATTTTCATGCGACTTTCACTGACAGATATCGAACGTTATAAAAAGTAATTAAAGCTTTTTTATTTTGGACTAGCTTTACCCATGGCTTTGTTTGCAGTACTATCTCCAAAACCTTTAAATCATTTTTCACGGAACTTTCACTAACAGATAGATGATCTTATAAGAAGTAATTCACAATTATAAAAAAAACGTATGTGGAGATGTAGGCAACAGCTAGTATATAATATATGAAAAGGAAATATCATACAATTACATAATACCACCTAAAAATTATTTACCTTTAGATTGCAGTACTTAATATATTTTACTGCACATAGAGTACTCCTATAGGATCCAGTCGCATCTGCACTAGTCTTTTATAGAAGGACACTTATACAAGTTCATTATTAAAATCAAGAATATTTACCTTTATTTCCAATGTAACTCGTTGTGAAGACTTTAGACTAGTTTGTCGTCTTACTTCTTTGCACAATATATGCTTAACGATACTTCTTCATATAGATCATCTAATAGATCACTGCTATCGCGAAGAACAATGACCATGCAACACTTACAACCCAAAAAAAAACATACTGCCATAACATGTATGATAAAAATACTTTTATCACATATTTTTACACCACAAAGCCGAACGTTTCACTGTAAGTGAAAATGTGACGGTTCGAACTGTCAAAATGTCTCGCACTCGCAATCACTCGCAATAAAGCACTATGTAAATTCGATACCAATAAAGTATCAAAACTCGCACTCACAAATGATGGATAGGTGGCGCTTTTACAGATCAAAGATAGTACACGTAGAAAGACAATTATAGCAACGTTCAGAAAGAGTAGTAGGCATAGAATTTAATTTTTTTTATCACACCATGATATGAGTATATCAAAATCTATTTTACACATATTTTTTTAATCTATACATATAAAAAAAATTGGAGAGTCTGTTTGTAATATCAAAATAAAGACTTTTTATGATTATTTTAAAATAGCTGTCATCCATGGCTTCGTCTGTATTACTATCTCTAAAACGATTGGACCTATTTTCATGCGACTTTCACTGACAGATATCGAACGTTATAAAAAGTAATTAAAGCTTTTTTATTTTGGACTAGCTTTACCCATGGCTTTGTTTGCAGTACTATCTCCAAAACCTTTAAATCATTTTTCACGGAACTTTCACTAACAGATAGATGATCTTATAAGAAGTAATTCACAATTATAAAAAAAACGTATGTGGAGATGTAGGCAACAGCTAGTATATAATATATGAAAAGGAAATATCATACAATTACATAATACCACCTAAAAAATTATTTAACCTTTTATATAAAAAATGGCAGTGATGTAAGAAAATACTATGTCTGGTATGTAGGCAGATACAGATTTTTTTTTCAATATATTATTTTGTTGTGGAATGCAGTGTGATTCGAGATGCTATCTAGTGAATGCAGTGTCACTGTATCATGCTAGCTAGGCTTAAGCCACTACCGAGGTGTCGCGGTGGGTATGTGAAAGTGAAATGTATCACCCGACCACGGTAACAAGAACGATGTTTACGTTTTACGATTACCGTTCGTAGTCGTGGCGCTCTCTTTTATGACAGGGCATAGAGTTTGAACAGACATTTAAATATAATTGGTTAACTATATTATTCGTAAAATAAATACCTTAGGAGTACCAAATGGTTACATTTCTCTTAACCTTTAACTTTCTCGTGTATAAAGTATGTATGATGTAGGTAGTTTGAGATATACTCGTATTGAGGTTGTACTCGTGTTGAATTATATTTGTATTGAACCATACTCGTTATTTATTAACATTACATGTGTTAATAATTACTGACACTAATCACTTAAAAAATAGTTGAATTCAATTGCAAAATCTACAATTATTCTATATATGTAATATATTCATACAATTTATATCGACACCACTGCACTACCGAGGCATCATTACTACACACCATCGAGATACAGTTTATTAAACAAAAAAATAAAATTATTAAAATTCGTTAATAGTAATTGGTCAAAGTAGTTAGAAAAACAATGATAATGAAATACAATACAGAACAATATAGTAAAAAAAATTATACACAATTCTTCCAGGAAATGTAGCTTAAGGTTCGTGGCAACACTGAGAAACTACCTAGTTATAGCTTAGAAGACTTGCATCCAGCAGCCTCAATAAATTAACAAAATAAAATCTATATATATTTCAGTCTCTGATATCAATATAATACAATATTCATAATGTTATTTGCTGTGAGCTTGCAAGGATTATTATTATTCCATGAACTATGGTCAAAAACATATTCCCCGAATAATTAAGCTGACATGTATCTTTCAGTTTCTGTTCTTATGATTTAAGTTGATTATGCATAATTTAATAAGGTGCTCACAGTTCACTCGGACACATCAGTGATGAAAACAGTTTTAACTTAATACTACTATTTAAAATCAAAGTTCAATAAGAAGTATGCTTTCTTTAAGCTAAGTGCCACAAAAGACTACCTACAACATTAAATTAATTTCAGAGAAAATTTTATGCCCGTTCATCTTATTTATATTGAAAGATACTACATTTTACAATTATTTCCAAATGATCGAGGTTTTTTTTAAATTATTCGTTATAGCAGCATGTTACACAATATATTACGATACATGAGTATACTGCTAAAATCCTCCACGTAAATTTTTTGGCCCTTCTGAATATAGCCGAAAGTTTCGGCTTACGCATAATATAGTCGAGGATTGAATACAAAATAAGGTTAAAATTGTACGAGCACTATAGAAATCTAAAATATGTATGTATAAATATGTGTTCTTCGCGTCTATATTCAGAGCGGTCTAAAAGTTTGGCGAGAACTTTACTAGGGACCACTATTCATCATCTTCTTACCCTTATCCCACCTAAATGGGATCGACACACGGAAGAAAGATTTCTTTATTCCGTGGGTTGACATAACATGTTTGTCATATTGTAGTGTATGATTTGGCTTAATTTTTACGATCGGCCGTCTGCTTGAACTCAACCCTCCTTGAAACCAATTTGTAGTACCGCTATATGTGGGAAAAAATATGTAAATGTTGATTTCTCTTACTACAATGATGCGGGCTAAACGATTTTGTATCTTGGTTTTACTGACAGAAAGTATTGCCCAGCAGTGCTACACATACAGGGTAACATTATGTAACATTTCTATATAGAGTTATGAAAATATTTCTTGTGATATGTATAAGAGTGGTGTGGGTAAGGCCACAAAAATTGTCATTTTAGCCTAGAGCAAATAATATCAAAATGTGATCAATTTCAAAATAAACTCAAACATTGCACCACTGCTAGTGGATGAAATATCTATCATGGTTTAATTTTGGATGGCAACCTATTAATATGATTACGAGTGCTGATAGGCAAAACTCTTAGTTTTACAATTTTTCTGTCGATGTCTAGCTTTGGTATGCTATTTATAGTTTCTGTTTGAGCGATACTACCAACCGGTTTAAAAACGAAGTTTTTCAAGATGTATGGTTTGTTTGCTATATTGTCATTTTTAGGTAACAGAAAACTAGCCAGCTTTGATTGTTCCTGACGACTGCATTTTCAGGTTTTTTAGTATTTACGGTTTCGGATACTTTCAACTTCCCATTCTATTTTACCTCTATTTTCGTACAAGCTTTTCAGGCTATTTACTCACAGATTTTAGTTCAACGTTGGCGACTGTTATAACGTAATTCGCCTGCGCTGTTCTGTGATTAATTTTAATACTGTGATAGTTGTAGTATTAACTACTAATGAATAAATGTAACAACGAAAACATACCACAGTTACATATATACAGTACTAGCGGCTCGCTCCGGCTTCGCACAGGTATAAAATATATAGCCTAGGACATTCACTGAAAAAATGATTAAAATCGATCCAGGAGTTTTGATTTATTCATTACTGCCCGTGGCCTGCACACATTATTTTGATAAATCTCGTAGGGACATCACATTAGAAACCTCAAACATAACAGTATTTCTCCACTATTTAATGGATGTTATTATACATATAAACCTTCCTCTTCAATCACTCTATCTATTAAAAAAAACTGCAACAAAATCCGTTGCGTAGTTTTATAGATTTAAGCATACATAGGGATATAGGGACAGAGAAAGAGACTTTGTTTTATACGATGTAGTGATGAAGAGATAACAGGTATATGTCACTAATACACGTATTCAAAAGAAGTGGATTGGATCGCTATCGTTTCAGTAGAATTAGTTTCTAGAGTTATTTCGATCTAGAAATTCGCATCTCTATTTGTCAGATTATTTGAATCAAATGAAAACATAATATGATGAAGTTTCAAAGAGTATAATAAGTATTAGGGAAGAAGTTTATTATGAATGAGTTCGCGTATATAAATTCCCAGTTTTATCTATTTTCCAAATATGTATTATAATTTTGTGCCTAAATAATGCAAAAGCTTATTAACAATAGAAAAGCAGTTATAAGAAAATTACGAAACATTCAGAAGAATGCCATTAGAAAAGGCATAGAAAAGAGTTCATTAAAACAATATAATTTAATTTTTGGGCACACTAATGAAATAAACACAAAGGGAACAAAACAAAGTCTGATTGTCGGAGTTTTCATATGTTTTATACTATTAGTTATAGTCGTAGGTGTGATAAATAGTCTTTTAAGTGAAAGATGTTTGTTATCTAGTAGCTTTGTTGTGTGGGAAGCAACGCGACCTCTCGCCAATTGCATCTACTGTGAGAACATCACTAAACCTATGATATTGCGTAATGTCAGCAGCAAGGATTTTAAAGTAATATAGAGGACATAATGCTATTATTTGTATTTCATTCAAGCATGTGTGTAATATATATATTCTTTTCAGAAGTATGCATACACTTCACATCCAATAATAATCAAAAATGCTATAAATAATTGGAGAGCAACCAAAGAATTTAGTTTTAAGATGTTTAAAAAACTTTATGAACAAACAACAGGGAGTTATGAGAGCCTAGAAGAAGGTTGTCAATTTTTAAACTTTAAAACTGATCTGTTCAGCTTGAAAGAAGTATTCAACATGCCAGTTTCTAGAGCTCACAATGAACCTGGTCAAAATCCTTGGTATGTTGGATGGTTAGTAGATTTAAATAAATAATACAAAATTAATATTTTTTGCCTATTTGGCTATATTCTTTTAATAATATGTATTATCCATTTTGATAACTAATGTCACTTAGTAAATAAAAGTTTACAATTTTCCTGATAAAGAAGTGTAAAGTTGTATATAATTAATTTATTTTGGGAATTTGATATTATGAGGACATCATTTTACACAGGACTATTTAATTCCAAATGATGTATAAATTGTATTATAGTAACTAAAACATAATTAACATTTGTAATAAAATTGACAATTATGTTTATCATACAAAAGTTAATAATGTCTACAGATGGAACCCGCAACTTCTCTGCTCCAATTAAATTATAGCTTTACTACCATTGTGCTGTAATAATGATATTTATGATGTAATAACATTATGTTTTATATTTTCCTATAAAATAATGAATTGTCTATGAAGTACAACTTTTACTTTGCCTTTTTTAAATATATTCTATAACTATATAATTTATAGTTAAAATTTTACTTCTTATATAGGGGGAACTGTCATCCTGAAATTTTAACAAAAGTACGTAAATACTACAAAATGCCAGAGTTCTTGCCAGAAGATGCAGAGTTCCCAGCAACAGAGAACATTTTCTTTGGATATGAAATGGGAGCTGTCATGCATGTAAATATACAAGTTTAACATTTTAAAATCAATAATTGATTTAGGAAAAAAATGTATTTGAATTTGCTAGGTAGTGTTTCAATATCCTTGAATCAAGCATAAAAGTCTGTTGTATTGATTGCAGTTAGATTATATACCAAGACTGATGTGGCAGGGCCAAGTCAAAGGAAACAAGACATGGTCCATAGCACCTGTACCAGAGTGTGAGCACACTTGCCATAAATTTGAGTATTATGTGGAACCAGGTGATATTGGTTAGTTTTAATATATTATATTAAATTAATATATTAAAAGGAAATAAAAATGTTATATGACTTTTCATTTGCAATTTGAATTCTCACTATGCAAAAATTACTAAATTAGCAAGTAATAAAAAGAAATACAAAAATGTAATTTGGGTAATATATTATGATTTCTCTGAAACTTGATTAAAATCAAATTTAAATCCTAACGATATAGATGTTATTCTTCAATTACTTCTTTTTCAGTGTTACTTGACACACGTGTGTGGTATCACGCGACAAGGATACCAAAAGGGCAGCTTTCCCTCACTGTTCAGTCAGAATATGGATAAATTTAATTTTACACACCTTAACAGTATTACAACATATCTTGATGCCAAATATTTTACAGACTTATTTATACAACATATTTTGATATTTATACAATGATATGTGCCATTTGTATGTAGTAGTGTAACTACTTTATTTGTTACATTTTTTTATCAGTATTTATTATTCTTAAGGTTTCATATTGTGTAATATGTTTTAATAATTTTTAACACCACTTATTTTAAGATATAATAAAACACAAAACAAATATTAAAAACATTGTATTTTTTCTAATTCTATGACCAAAATTTCTATGAACAAAGTGAAGGATTGGTATCAAAACCACATGCTACAAAATATACGTACTTTAAAACTACTCATGCACTAAACACCAATGTTATATTATTTTAAATTTAGCTGAAAATGATTTTGGCCAATCCTTCACTAACATGACTGATTGTAAATTCACATAGAGATCAATTTTAAAAAACTTGTGGGACAATAAGCTCATTGTGTAACAAAATAAGCAATGAATGTACAGCTCACTGAACCCAAATGCAAGTAATGCAAACTCACTATAACAATAAATAATATTTTCATATGACCAGATAGATGCCAATATAAGAATGGACAATTTTAATTGACATGGCATGCAATTATCACAAAGAAAATGGTACTTTTTATAAAGTACTTTTGACATGGATACCATATTATATAAATTTTGTATTGCAACTACCCAATAGAAGGGGAGGTACATTATAATCATTTGGACAGAGAGATTAATAATTAATTTAGAAGAACTGCCAGACACCCAGTACCGCATCTTTTATGGCTTCAATATACTGGGCTGGTACCCAGTATACCCAATATCTAGAAGCTTCTGTTGGTCCTAGTTGTAGTCCCTGTAGAATGACATATAATTTAATCACAGCATATTTGTGTCAAACTTGTATTGTTTATATTATATTATGGCTTACCATGATATGATATTCTTCATGATCTTTAATTGGTTCTGATGTAATGCCTGTAACCAAGATTCGTCAAAAAATTAAATAAGTCTTGATGTTTACATATTCAATATAAATATACAAGGAATTTTAGAATAAGAAGAGTAATTTCTAAAATGAAAGTACACGCATATATTTTCACAATATACACTTGATAGTGGATATTTGGTACTAACTTTTGATTGATGTCATAGCAAGCTTTTCAGTGCGTTCTTTTGTACCAAGCCAAAGTTGGTCCTGCTCAGGCTTAAAAGTAAGCCTTACTTTGCCACCATGTTTATTCAACATACCGCTCAAGGGCACTGGTGGAAGTGGTTCCTGAAATAAAGTTTATTGAATATTTTATGAATGTATACTACTGTTTATTATTCATATTATCTTACAAGACATGTAGTTATGAATGTCTTATTCTACAACTAGTTAAAAAATGGCTCTTGGAACAATAGGCTTACTAGGGATTAGGCATAGTCATTAGTCAATAATTATATGTAAATAACATACAATATTCAAATAAACATCACTAGACATATTTTTAGTCATCACTAGGAAAAGATTTGTATATATTCCTTATGTATGAGTGAGTAGTGGCTAGAAACAACATGATGAATATAGGTAAGATTCCATATAATTTCAATTATTACATTCATATATGACCTGATATGATAGATATATTTTAAAAAGCAGGTATAAGTGATAACTAATGGAGCATCATTTCACTGAAACAGACAATGAAAAGAAAGAGAGTTTTTGAAGTTCATTCATATTCAGTCCAATATTGCACTTCTAGCAGGTATGATTGTGAACACCTTTTTTTTGTATGATGTTTATTTGTCAAGTAGTAGGCTTTCAAAGAATAGTCATATTTGAAATTATTTATCAAAATTAGTTACAATAACATGAATATAACAAAATTAATGTTTAACAAAGCCTTTAATACAGAAATTTTAATGCCCTTCATAAATAAAATAAATTTATGTAAAATCAAACAAACAATGTTTTTTTATATAAAAGCCGGAAGAAAATATTATTTTAGTAACTTGAGCAATCATTCTTCAATGTTTTTTTTATTTTGAAAAATTGGCTTAAAGTGCACTTTTTGAACTTTTAAAATGGGATTTGTATTTATTATGAAGACATATTACAAAAATACATACCTTAACTCCTTTAATTCCTGGCATTACGTCAGGTGGGATGCCCTTATCTAGAACTTTCCTGTGAATTTTTTGCATGCAAAGAGGTTCTTTACTTGTTTGGCTAGCTGCTTTCTCTTCTAATACTTCCTGAAAGTTAAGCTAATAAATTAGATAAGGGTTTTGATTAGTTCTTTTTGTATCCAATTTCAGCTTTGCCTTCCCATTCCAATAAACAGTTTGTTTGTTTATATTTACAGCAAGGGGTTAACTTTACTGAATATACTCATATTTATAAGATGCATTTTAATGGTGGTAGAACAATTGTTAAGTTTGGAGAGCCACATATATAGTAGAAATGCAGCCTTAGCCGAGTTTTCAATTAAGAAGAAACAGTGATAAAACTCTTAATATCCATAAAATATATGTCTTGCTAAACTACCACCATTAAGTTCAAAATATGCCACCAAGCTCTTAAAGATGTATTCCAATAACTTCATTTAAAATCTAGTTCCTCTCCTCATAGCATGTTACTGTTTTTCTGCCACATCATCATTTAACATCAGGTGATATTGTGGTTATTCAATGAAACCTAACAAGATAATATGAAAATAAAGACATTATTTGTTGGAAATCATTATAATTAAGCAGTTGTATAGAAAACTCTAGTCTACAGTTTATCATTTTACATACCTTTGGAGCACTCTTCACTGCTAAAATGTCATCCATTTTAGATCCAACTAACATTACTTTACCACCTTTTACAAGGCCAGTCATTCTTAAAGTCATATTATCCCGTGCCATGCCTTTTACGATTAGCTTCTGCGCGGACTGCTGTACCCCGCATATTCGCTCTAAATGAGCTTTTAATTCCAAAACTGTCGCGTCATAGGCAAACGTTATATCATGTTTAACTTTATTAAAAACTACAGTAAATTCGATCTGTTCAGGAATATCACATACTTCAGAATCCTCGACTGACTCTGAAGTACAAGCTGCGCTCTCTGCGGGGGCTTCTATGTGTGATTTTTCGCCGTCAACACTTGGCTTATCAACTGTTTTACTCGTACCATTAGATAACAAATTTGGATCACAATTTTCTGTTGTATCTCCTTTCTCTGACGCTGGTAAATAAAAATATACGGTGAGTTTGCAATTTTAAAGACAAAAGGCCGACTATTTTTCAAACACAAAGGCTTGTCGCATCGAATAATTTACCAATACTCACCTGTATACTCCATATTTTATGGAAATTTTGCGATCAGATGTAAAATAATATACAAATTCAATGTTTATAAAAAATAATCGAATGTATGTAGCCGAAATACTGAGTCTGACGCAAAGATTTTTTAGTGAAACTTCTTCTCATTTTTATATAAATAGGCAAAGATATTTTGAGCATCCAGTCTAAAGTGACGTTTGTCGTTAGTTTCATTATTTAGTCCAGAGCAATATATATCTTAAGCATATGTAGGTTTGTGATATAAAAGTAAATTTATAAAGTTATTTTTGACATAAATTGTACTTATTTCATTATTAATAAAAAATTACTGATTCTAAAAAGATACATAAAAACCAAGACATGATAAATTTTTAAATTAAATTTCAAATCTAAATACAATTTATATACTACTTGATGTAACAGTTACAATACTATTTTGTGGATTATGCAACCACCATAGAAGATTCGCTGTTTGGAGTCCGTATTTTATACATAACGCGTTAAGATGATCGTCAGATTGTAAAACTTATTATATTGATTTGATATATGACGCGACGCCTGGGCAGCGCGAAGTAAATGTGTTTGAGAAAAAAACGAGTACCTTTTAGGTAAATTTAGAATTTCAATTAAATATTATATATGGG
This sequence comes from Antheraea assamensis, assembly GCA_035772565.1. Taxonomy (NCBI): domain Eukaryota; kingdom Metazoa; phylum Arthropoda; class Insecta; order Lepidoptera; family Saturniidae; genus Antheraea; species Antheraea assamensis. The sequence goes on from JAQQSE010000144.1 coordinate 401,157, forward strand.
ATATAATCACAATTAGCCTGGCAATCTTTTTATTTTGTCAAATCTGTATAAATACTCAGTAAAATACGTTACATTTCCGGATTATACAGTATACAATTGCTTATTTAGCTATATGAAGTTTTTCATGGTATCTGTTTAAACCAGCAGCTATGACGATGGTAACTATAGATAAATTTACATGTCTCATTCCTGATATTGCTAATTTGAGTAACTTGATAAAAAGCAATCATATACACGGTAGAAAAGAGGAATATAAACATATTAATTATCACACTATTTGTACAATACAATTGTATTTTGTACAGTAGTGGTAACAAAATAAGTAATGACGCGGCTCAATGATCTATTAACCCTTGCCCTCATTTTCTTGCTTATGATGAAATTATATTACTATTGTCTATGATTTTTAACGGAGTGCCTTTGCCTAGTCTTTTGGTCCAAATAAATTATTACTGTCAATAGTTGTCGATTATTGTTTTATTCTGTTTCTATAGCAACCTGTTTCTAAACATTCAACTATAGCAGTCAAACAATATTTATTTTATATACATAGAAATACAAAGTATTGTAAATACTAACAATGAGTTTCGAAGATCCCTTAGCCGGGATATTAAGTGATGGTAGTGATGACAGCTTTTTTGATGATGACATTTTAGGGAAAAAGAAGTCATCTAAAATTAAAAACAACTTGCCTAATTCTGATAAGAAAAATACCCTTTTCGATTTAGACGATGATAAACAAAATAAGCCCAAGCCAATAGAAACAAAAAATAATGCTGTATTAGAATTAGACAAAAAAAATGTTGAAGTATTTAAATTTAATCCGGTGTCACCTGGACCAGCAAAGCGGACACCTTCGAAAGATTCATTTAAACTTCAACCAACTAATGTAACTAAATCGCCAAAAAATACTAAAAGTACTACAAGTGCCGATAAACTTGATTATTTGCATGAACCTAAGAAAGGAACGGAGAAAATTTTAGAAAAAAGTAAAAGTTCACAACTACTATTAGACGATATTTTAGGAGGTCCACCAAATAAACCAGTATCCAATCAAGCAAAACCTGTCACTGCAGCTAAAAGTGACTTTAATTTAGATTCTTTTTTGGAGACTGAAATTTCGAGAACTGTACCAAATAAAAGTGTTTCTGAAAATAAAAATTCCCGGAAAGAAGATACAGCGACTTCAAAAAAGAAATCTGGCGACGATTGGTTAGGTTTATTCCAAGATGAAAATAAAGATGACCGTGAAGATAACGCTGGAATGCCATCATGGCTCATGGGCGATACTAAAAAAGAAAAAGAAAAGCGAAAGGATGAGAAACGTGTAGAACAAAACCAAGCAAAAAAAGATGAACAAAAAGAAGATCACAAGGATGAAAATGAAATACAAAAAAACTCAAGCCCTGTGAAAAACGTTGAAAATATACCACAAAAAGCGTTAGCTGAGATGCCAAATTTAACTCTATTACAAGAAACGAGTACAGATGTAACTACAGAAGGAGCTGCGATGTATTTCCAGCAACAAGAGGCACAAATAATGGTGGCCATGCAATTGAAAGCACAGGAAGAAAAATTAGCAGCTATGCAATGTACGTTTCATGTATTTAGATTATTCTCGCGGATTTCCATTATAGATTAGCAATCGAGCAGGAGACTTGATTAATATCGAAGATAGTACTATGTTAAATCTAGGATGAATGTACGTTTAATGGATATTATACTATTGGAATATATTACCAGGTTTCCGGCAATTGAGTTTACCTTTGTCAAAGAGCAGATAGCTTTGGAAACATTAGGAAATACTCAACTGCCGTGTTTGGTCACGTAATAAGATTTTAATTTAAAGGAAAGTACAGGCTAATAATATATTATAAAATACCCTTCAAAACGATGTCTAATAGATCTATCGGTATTATTAGTAGCCATAGTTATTTCTGATACTACAGTAAAATTACCGCCAATGGGAACAAACATTTTCGTATCTAGTTTTATTAAATAATTTGTATAATTCTTTGCTATTGTCCCACTTGATTAGGGTCAGCAGAAAATGTTTTTTCTTTCGTGTTTTGAACCGAGATTCGAGTTAGTCTATTACGATCGGGTGTCTGTTTGGCGCCAACCAGCCTTGTTATTGCCTTGTCTATATTTAGACACTGATAGTTATGTAGCTAAATATTTATCAGTGTCCACTGCCATTTTACCAAGCCCTTATTATTATAATCTTTGAGACATTCGACTACTGACCTATAGGTATAGTAATATACAATCTTATCTATTCTAAATTCTATAGTCAATATTAGGGTACTCATCATGTTTCAGTGACCAATAAATTAGTTATTATAACGAAAATATTGACAAATGAATGTAACGCATCGTATATATCTCAGTAAAGGCAACTTTTCTTTATCATACACAGTACGCCAGAAAGAGAGCCAGCGTGTACAACGCGAGGCTGCTTTGGCTCATCATGCCCAACTAGATGCTATGTTAAAAAAGCAAATGGAAAATAGACATCAGATGCAAGCCATCATAGCTGTGCATCAAGAGCGAATCACACAGAGAATAAAGGTGAATAGTTTAATTTTTATGGTTGTAAGTGGTACTAAAGAATACTGTAAGTTTTCAAGAGGAACAGTAGAGACAAATATTTATTTTATGAATTAATAATTAATGAGGAAATTATAAAAATTCGATTCATATTGCAACAATCATCTATCTATTAGTTTTTGCCCGTAGCTTCGCTTGCTTTAATTTACATTTAAGCTATCCCTCGGGAACAGTACTTTTTATCCGAATGAAAGCTAGGTATACTATAAAGGTATAATCGATTAACTAGTTAAGGCGTGAAAGCGAAACAAACAGACAAATACATATTCGCATTTGTAATAATAGTTAGGATTATTATATACACATATGGCGTAGTTTCTCTTTATAAACAGAAAAAAAAATACTGTCGTTTATATCTCTATACAAGAGGAATATTATGTTTTTAAAACAAATATTGATAGATATTTTCCAAATAATAAAAAATATATACAAATGGGGAGAAATTATACAGCTAAATACTAATTCACAGATAGCCTATATCCCTATAGTTTCATATGCTTATAATTGCACCACTTCCTTGGGTCTGTAGCGTTTCTTGACGAAACATTTTTTGTACGTCCGCAACCCCGAAAAGGGACGCCACAAAAGAGGCGTCGCTTGGGGAGAGACAAAGGACAACTACCTGAACGATCTCCGTTAGGAGAACCATATTTAGAGATTATTCATTCTGTGTGCGCGACTGAGTAAACTACATTATATATAACTCACGTGATGATATATTATTCTGTGTGTGTTTATAACGATTAACTTGTGCAGTCATAATAAACTTTATACATTATATATTTAAACGGTGTTTTCAATCGAAACCCGGGACACACACAAGATTTTTTTTCACGTCTAACAAACTTATACACTGTACCTGTTTTAGCAAACTTTACAACCTGCTATTCTATTCTGGTTTGTCCAGTTAGACAAATGGAGACCAATAAGAATTTAATAGAGGAGAATACTTTGTTGCATCAGCAAAATGCAGCTTTACTTGCGGAAATACAAAAATGCAAAAGTCAAAATCCTGAATACACAAACACACCCCCTGCTGACTCAGTTCCTATTCCTCAATCTCCTTCGGTATGCAAGGTGGCGGTCAAACTCCCACCATTCTGGGCTGACCGTCCTGCTATATGGTTTGCACAGGTGGAGGCACAATTCTCTATATCAGGTATATCTGCTGATTTGACCAAATTTAATTATGTTGTTGCTCAACTGGATACTCGTGTAATAGGTGAAGTCGAAGATATCATTCTTCGACCTCCACTGGAAGATAAATATATTAAACTTAAGTATGAGCTCATTCGCAGATTGTCCACATCTGAGGAGCAACGAGTCCGGCAACTCGTCAGTGATGAAGAGTTAGGTGACCGTCGTCCCTCGCAGTTTTTACGTCATCTGAAATCACTTGCAGGGAATGCTCTTACAGATGTAAATTTGCTCCGTCAGCTTTGGATGCGTCGTCTACCTCAACATATTCAAGCGATATTGGCCGCTCAGTCCGAACTTTCTTTGGACAAAGTTGCTGAGCTAGCGGATAAAATTTTAGAAGTTTCACCAGGCATGAATATTTCTCATCCAGCGGCTGTATTTTCAGCCAGTTCTTCTAAAGTATCGCCTTCATCTCTTGACGATATCATGCGACGCCTTGACGAGCTCACTCATGAGGTTAATACACTTAAGGCTGAACGATATAGGGAAAGATCTCGAAGTCGTTCACATCAGCGCGAACGTTCACGGACACCCAGTAAACCAAAAATGTGTTATTATCATAAAAAATTTGGTATTAAAGCAGCAAAGTGCATAAAACCTTGCACCTGGACACCGTCCCTGCCGGCGGGAAATGCGGACAGCAGTCTTTAGCGGCGACGACTGACTGCTTAACGGAGAGTCGCCGATTATTTGTCACCGAAGGCGTATCAAAGCGCCGTTTCCTAATTGACACAGGCTCAGATCTCTCCTGTTACCCATACCAGTGGTTAGCAAATAAGCCAACACGGTCGAACTATACATTAGTTGCTGCTAATGGTAGTGAAATTCGTACCTTTGGCCATATTCAATTAACACTCAATTTAGGGTTGCGACGCGACTTTCAATGGCAATTCATTGTCGCTGATGTTAACGTTGCCATTTTAGGCTCTGACTTCTTGGCACACTATCGGATAATGCCCGATTGTGCCAATAAGAGGCTAGTTGATAGTAATACTGGTTTGAGATGCATCGCGACTATTACAACTTTGGCTGAATCCAGCGTCAAAGTTATTTCTACTCCATCATCAGGGTTTGGGGCCATTCTCGCAGAATTTCCATCAATTACTAAGCCATCCGGTTTGTTTCGTGAACATAAACACAATACAGTGCATCACATATTGACCACTGAGGGCGCCCCCATTTCTTGTCGTCCTAGGCGTTTAGCACCTCAAAAGCTTCAAGAAGCTAAAAAAGTTTTTGACGACATGGTGAAATGTGGGACAGCTAGACCATCGCAAAGCTCTTGGTCTTCACCTCTCCATATGGTCCCTAAACGTGATGGCACTTGGCGACCTTGTGGGGACTACCGCGCATTAAATTCGCGCACAATACCTGATAGATATCCGGTTCGTCATATCGGTGACGTCGGTCACAACATAGCTGGCTGTACCATATTCAGCACAATTGACCTCGTCAAGGCGTACCAACAGATACCAGTTGCACCTGAGGATATTTGTAAAACGGCAATCATAACACCGTTCGGACTTTATGAGTTTAATTATATGACGTTTGGTCTGCGTAACGCAGGTCAAACTTTTCAACGTTTTATAGACGAAGTTGTCCGAGGGTTAGATTTCTGTTTTGCCTATGTCGATGACATTTTAATCTATTCTCGTGATGCTACCCTACATGCTGAGCATCTCCGTGTTGTTTTCAGACGATTTGAAGAATACGGAATAATCATAAATCCAGCAAAATGTGTGTTTGGTGTTCCTGAGGTAACTTTCCTCGGAAATCGAATTTCAGCAACTGGAACTCAACCGCCACCTGAACGCATTCAAGCTCTGCAAGATTTTCCTCTTCCAAAAACCGTACAGGGTCTCCGCCGTTTTATTGGAATGATTAATTATTATCGCCGATTTTTGCGAAATGCTGCAATGTTGCAAGCACCGCTAATTGAAGCAATTGTTGCTACTCCAGGAAAGGGCTCCACACCGGTCCATTGGACACCTGAACTTGAGGAATGTTTTAAGACCTGTAAAGAAAGCTTGTCATCTGCAACTCTTTTGGCTCATCCTGTGCCTAATGCTGAATTAGGGCTTTTTACCGACGCTTCCACTTTCCACGTCGGTGCCTGTCTTCAACAGAAAGTTGGCGATGCTTGGGAACCTCTGGGTTTCTTCAGTAAAAAGCTGAACTCTCGCCAGTCCCAATGGCCAGCTTACTACAGAGAACTGTTTGCAGTATATGAGAGTGTGCAACATTACCGGCATGTCCTGGTTGCACAACACGTAACAATTTATACTGATCATAAACCATTGATTTACGCTTTCTCACAACGTCGTGAGAAGCTTCCACCGGTTCAGTTAAATCAACTTTCTTTTATATCGCAATTTACAACAGACATTGTTTTCATAAAAGGCATAGACAATACAGTAGCGGATACCATGTCCCGAATAGAAGCGGTTAGTTCTCAGTCTGACCATTCTGCTCTTGCTTCTTGCCAAGAACTTGACGACGAGTTGAAAATGCTTCGTAACGATGCAAATTCTTCTCTTAAATTAGAGAACGTTGCAGTTCCTGGCACAAACACCACGTTGGTTTGTGATACCTCTTCAGGTCGACCACGACCATTTGTTCCAGAACCAATGCGCAGAAAGTTTTTTAATCAATTGCATAACCTAAGTCACCCTAGCGCTAAATCTACCATCAGGCTTCTTTCCGATCGTTTTATTTGGCCGGGAATGGCCAAAGACTGCCGCCGTTGGTGCCAAACTTGCTTAGCTTGCCAGCGAAGCAAGGTGACTCGGCATACACAGTCACCGCCTGGACACATCTCTAGCCCCACAGCTCGGCTCAAGCATGTTCACATTGACATTATTGGTCCTTTGCCAGTCTGTTCTGGTTACCAATACTGCTTAACTGCTGTGGATCGCTACACTCGGTGGCCCGAAGCGTGGCCTATGAGTGGAATAACCGCAGAAGAAGTAGCGAGTACCTTTGTGGCTGGCTGGATTTCTCGTTATGGGGTGCCTGCCGTTATCACAACAGACCAGGGACGGCAGTTTGAATCTGACCTGTTCAGACGCCTTACAGACATGTGCGGTACCAAGCGCATTCGAACTACGAGCTATCATCCTTGCTCCAACGGACTCGTAGAGCGCATGCACAGGCAATTAAAAGCCTCTCTCATGTGCCACGAAAGCCCTTGGTTGAGTGCACTACCGTGGGTTCTTTTAGGGATGCGCTCTGCCTTCAAGGAAGATTTGCAAGCTACAGTTGCAGAGTTACTCTATGGAGAAACATTAACTCTTCCAGGGGAATTTTTGTCATCTAGTACATTATCTGGATGTAAGGAACCGTCGGAATACATACTAAAATTAAAACAGCAAATGTCGAATTTGCGTCCCGTTCCGGTTTCTCAACACAGCAAGCCGTCTGTTTTTATATTTAAAAAGTTAAGCGAAACGTCACACGTTATGCTTAGAGACGATGCCATCCGACGATCCTTACAACCGCCTTATTCTGGTCCTTATAAAGTTATTTCTAGGGCTGAAGATGGGAAGACATACGTACTAGATGTAAAAGGTAAACGGATGACGGTCAGTGTAGACAGACTCAAGCCTGCCTTTATCGAGGACTGTCCATCGCATCTCAACAAAGTCATCCCACCTGTTCCTTCTGTACCTTCATCGCCTACTGCACCTGCACACGAAGCTAACTATACAACCAGGTCAGGTCGTCGAGTTCATTTTTCGAAACCTTTCGACCTTTAATTCCTTTTTTTCTCGCTATGTGCTTTTTCCTTCTCCGTAGGGGGGTGGTGTAGCGTTTCTTGACGAAACATTTTTTGTACGTCCGCAACCCCGAAAAGGGACGCCACAAAAGAGGCGTCGCTTGGGGAGAGACAAAGGACAACTACCTGAACGATCTCCGTTAGGAGAACCATATTTAGAGATTATTCATTCTGTGTGCGCGACTGAGTAAACTACATTATATATAACTCACGTGATGATATATTATTCTGTGTGTGTTTATAACGATTAACTTGTGCAGTCATAATAAACTTTATACATTATATATTTAAACGGTGTTTTCAATCGAAACCCCAAAGGTCCTTGAGGTCAAATACCTCGGAGTTACATTAGATAGACGCCTCACTTTCAAAGCGCATACTTATAGAGTGCGAAACACGGCCGCTATAGTCTTAGGTCGCTTGCTCCCGTTAGTTTGTCCGAAAAGTAATATGTCCTTCAGACATAAACTCACTTTGTATAAAATGTGTATCCGTACTATTTTGACATATAGTTGTCCCGTTTTCGCGCATATATGAAGTCGTTAGTCGTTATGACAAAAGTTACAAAAACTAGAGAATCGTTTTCTTCGTAGGGCAGTAGATGCCCCTTTGGTACATCCGGAGAGTCGACCTCCATAGGGCCCTGGAGATGCCGTCTATCTGGGAGTACGTTAAGACACTCACTAATAGCTATTTTGAGAGAGCCACGAATCATCTCAGTCAGTTGGTGGTATCCGCCACGACTTACAACACCGTACCCGACGCGCCGCGTTACAAAAGACGTCTGCGATATATTTTCACAGATCCTCCCGACGAAATAACGGCAGCTAACTTTCAGTACCCTTCCGTCCCTCGAAACAGAGCGTATGTGCGCCCACGCCCGCGTGATCACAGATCTTGCCGCCGCGGCTTGACCGTGAATTTAGTTACAGCACACTCGCCTAGGTCCTCTTCGGCAGCGGCTCAAGCCGAGATTCGATTCTCCGGAATAGAGCCCTCAAGCGCGTTGCATGCGCGACCACAGTGACACTGAATAAATTTTCAAACACAAGTTGTTACAACACAACACCGATCACCCACCCACACACGTGCACATACACACATGTAGGTACACATAGTGGTTGGGCTTGATTTTTAATCCCTTTTTCCAACGGCGCTAGCTTAGATTAACTTGGTAGTCAGATTCAAGATATATGTATAAGTTCGTGAAACATACATTGAAGAAAAAGATGTTTACTTGGTAAATGTTTTTTATTATTTTTATGGTTAGAATTAGCCGCTAATGGTAGATAGCGAGCAGTGGTGGTGAGTCGCGTGTGGTTGAATGCGAACTGGTCATATAAAATAAATTATCTATATAATGAAATGTAAAAGTGCACGCAGTGCACTAATTATACAATAACTAAAGAGACGTTCGGTTGTGTAACTCCGAACATAGATGCTTGGTACACGTGTATGTTTCACGAATTCATATATGTATGAAATAATAGATAGCTTAGTTTAGCTTAACTTAGTTAAACTCGGGATATTCGGTGACAGTCCAAGCCGAGGCGCGTTCTGAAATTAGTTAGAACGGCTTACCGATAAATAATACAGATCTTTTAACAATTAAAATAACCATTATCTCCAAAGTGTAAAGTATACAACCAATCTTGAGGCTAATAGGCATCGCTTGAACAAGTCGAAAATTATTACAAGTATCACTTTATAGGCGTTACTAAGCACAGAAGATGGAGTCACAGATGTTATCAATAACATGACAAAAGAATTCGATACTCCAGCAGTCGAACAAACAGAATCACCGCATGGTAGAGAAAAAAAACAGCTGCTGCAACTAGTGCAGTCACTCCAAGAGAATCATGATAAGGAGATTGATCTAATGGAAACGTCATACAGGTAATTGTAGTTCCGAGTTATCTTATGTTTCAGACTCAGCAAGGCGAGTGACAGTTTTTTTGGTAATAATGTTAAGTTTTACAACTGCATCCCAAAGCACATTATTGATTTACTGGATAGTAGGTTCAAGTACAAATGATAAATGGATTTTAAATATCAAAAGAATATTATATATATGTTATTATATACAAGATAAATATGTGAACGATGGCGATGAAAAAACACTCGTCTCTCCATAACCCCAAAAACTTCAAAAACGAATGTAACTGTATTATTATATGTACTAGGAAAAGATAAACGAGATCGAGTTTTTTGCCGGTTTTTCTGGATGATTGGTTCGTTTTCCATAACTGTGGTAGTTTTGACGTTCATAAATGCCTTCTCAGAAACCTGCATTGAACAAAGTACCAATTATTGATTTTATTTGTTGATAATATTTTCATTATATTATTACTCAAACGTGTGTTTGAAGTGTGAACTTCTTTATCCACGTTGAGCGATTTTTGGTAGGTGAAAAACACTTGGGTTCGCGTCACTGATAACCTCGACATGCTCGTGGCTTATTGCATTTACGTCAGACTAGCGACGCGTAGGATAGCGGACTGTGATATTTATTATTAAAATCGTGCAGCCCATTATATATTTAGATTAATTAATAAACTGTATATAATTACTGCTCGAGGTGCCAATAGTTGTGAAAAATCCGACTTATGTTAATAACTTCAATTTATAAATTTAAATAATCTATACATATAATAGATCTTTAGATCTTTCCGTGTTCGTACTTTTCAGATTTTTGTGTAAAAAATTATTGCAAGTGACTAAAAATAAGAAATGTCTGTCTGTCTGTTTTTGTGCAGGCCTCACTGTCAAAGCATAATGCATAATTATGATAAAACGTAACAATGCAAATCCTCGACTAACATTTAGTCTTTGTTTCATTAAAATCGGTTCTCTCTATCAAAAGATATTGTAATTCGAAAGACGACACGAGTTAAGTACGAGAGAAAAGTAGGCACGGCACGCATATGCAATTCTGTCTCATTAAAAATCTGGGTATTTTGTAGTATATCTCGTATCATTTTCTATATATAAATAAAAATATAAGGTCTGCTGTTATTCGTGCATCATGTAAAAATTACAAGACAGAGGTCGATAAAAAAATTTGTTTTATTTTTTTGAGACTTGTTCTTATCTAAAAATATTACTTCTTCATTTAAAATAGATTTATTTAGGTTTTAAGAAACTATGGTTTTTATAAGCACTAAGTGTTTAGCAATGTGTAAAGTGGGGCAAGCGGTATAATGCGCATGCGCAGGAGCGACGAAATAAATGGGTTTACAAAGAAATTTTGTAAGCAAAGTATAATTTTGATGCCAATATTTTCATGTTTTTTCTTTGTACATAAAATATATTAATAAAACAATAAACAACGCAAACAAAGTCGCGGCTATCAGCTAGTTTAGATTATAATTGATTTAAAAATTCAAACTGGGACACATTTAAGGCCTTTGTTTTCACTTTTCGCTTCTATCGGCAATCCTTATGACTGCCTTCGACTAAATAAAGTAAGAAACGAATATGCAGTTTATTAAGTAAATAGCATACTCTAACGGAACTGTTATAGTTACAACTATTTGATAGTCGAAGGAATTAAGTTGGGACACTTTTTGTACTATTATGATTTGTAATTTACACTTTTCAGACCGTAATTTAACAGCATAAGCACATAAAATAGAGGTAGAGGTGATACTATCCTAGTCGAGCAGGTTTTTCATCTATAAAAGTGTAGTAAATATATGAATGTATAAATCTTGTAGTGAATCAAGCGACATGTTTTAGTAATTGCACGTGTAAAATAACAGTATGGCAGAAGCATTTCAAAAGATACTTCAATCGCAGGTGATAGATTTCAAGAGCATTCGTTACCACCATCGCGCTTAAATCTTCCTTCATTCTTCTTATAAAAACGCACTATCATATGGCAAGGAACACACTGGGTGAAAGAACATTGCATCATCATCATCTTACCCTTATCCCACTAAGTAGGGTCGGCACAACATGTTTTCCTTTTCCACTCTCTTCTGTCAGATATCATCTCAGTATTCACACTTTTTATACATATATCATTTTTCACACAATCCATCCACACCTTTTTCGGTCTTCCTCTATTCCTATATCCGTCCACTTTCAAACTCAAAACTTTTCTTGTTACATGACTTTCATCTCTTCTCATAATAAGCCCGTACCATACTAACCTATTACTCCTTAACTTCTTTGTCACTGGTGCTATTTTCAAACTTCCTCTGATATACTCATTCTTAATCTTATCCATCGTTGTTACACCAGACATCCATCTTAACATTCGCATTTTTGCCACATGTAATCTTTTCTCATCCGTCTCTTTCGTAGCCCAGCACTCTCCACTATATGGCAAAGATAAAACTTTACAAACTTATTTGGCTGGAGAAACGATGATTACTGTGTGGCTGAATCCAACAAGTGTGTTATAAATCCAAAATGAAGTGATAAGTTAGACTCCACCATAAATAGTGATACGGATTGTAAAAGATTATCTATGAGATGTATCTCCTTAGAAAAAACTATTTTATGTTCTTATTGATTGTTAGCTGCATCATTTACGATGCCAACAATCCACCACAACAACCTCATTAGAGGTCAGGATTGTATTGAGTCGGTTACTTTTCAAATATGCAACTAATATTCTACTGACGGCTGAATAAAGACTTATAAAAGGGAGTGTGAAAAACTCTAAAAATCTGTTGCCTATTAAATCTGTTACTGTATCTAGTACAAATAATACTACTGATGTGTTCGTTGAGATATTATAAAGAGTGGCAGGAGAGTAAAAATGGAGCATTTTTTGTTTTTTATTATTATTATGTGTTATTACATTTTACAGGTTTATTTTTCAGACCATATCGTATTTAACATTAATTGCGATTGTGGTCAAATATTATAAAGTATTAAAAATATATATTAAGTTATAAAGAAAATAAGAAATCAAGAACTGTAGATAGCAGATATTGGACGAAATTTAACTATACACATTGCAAACTGTTGTAATATCGACTTATTTCCACGCGTTGGAGTTTTAATACATATAACTAATATCTTAAAAGTTTTTTCATGTATCATTAGTTGTAAATAAATAGCTATTCTGATTAGGCTATTTATTTTAATTCAATGGAAACATTCCCCTTAAATTATTATGATACGCGTGAACGAAATAATAAGGCTAAATTTCGCTTATGCTTAAATATTAGGGTATGTCTCTCAGAGCTTTTGTAAAGGTGGCAAGATAATTCTGGCTAGTTAAGTTTTTAATTCTTTAAAAACTATACTGGTTTTAGGATATCAAATATTGTCGGTTATATTTGTTCTTTCATATTTTGCAATTTAAGTGTCATTAGCATTAATTAAGCTATGCATTATCAACATTTTTTTATTTTTTAGTAAGAAAATCTACCATGCACGCAATCTTTTGTTATGAATTAATATTTCAATTTACAGAAGACAGCTAGCCTTTTTAGAAGTTTCATTAAACCAATCAGAAGAAAGAATGAAGGAAGAAAGCGAAAAACTAGTTAGGTTTTATACTGAGAAAATAAATTGGTTGGAAGAACATCACCAGCAGTACAAGAAAATGACAATAGAAAATCTGGATTCGCTCACTGAGAGACACAAGTCTGAGAACGAAATGTTGAGGCAACAACATTTGGAGAATATTAAAATTTTGCAAGAACATCACGCAACGTTGATGGAAAATATAAAGTAGGTTCTAGTTATTAAGAACGTTTTCTGGGAATACAGTTTACTTTCCATTTTTTAAATATGTAATTGTTGCTATACTTATTTAAATTGTATTCTTTAAGCTGAAAGTCTGAAGTATGTAGATTTATAATATAAAATTCAGATATTTTCGAGTACTACAATAGTAGCAAAATACTTAGTTGTGCCAATTTCCATATCAGTCAAACGGTGGTCGAGTTTAACAATTTCAGAAATACCAAAGTCCATTTTACATACATACATTTATAATCTATTAATTACCATTTCCATAGAAACACAGTAGAACAAGAGCAAGTCCTTATTCAGGATGCTGCAGGATTTTCTAAAGATTTACACGAACTAGTAATTGATGTGAAGGAGAATAAATCCCAGTGCCAAAGTCTCGTTGATAAAGTCCAGACATTGCTTAAGGATAATCAGGAAGATCTTACAAAAAATTTGCAATTAAGAGAAGCCCAGGTCAAAGGTACTTATTATAACGTAAGTGTGATCCAATATTTATTTAATACTAACACTTAATTACCGGGTTTCAGATATGACACAACAATTAAAAAAGGAGCGAGAAAATTTTGACGTAGAGAAAACAGAAAACAGGGAACTAGTAAAAATGCTTGAAGCAAGATTAAAACAAATGACATCTGTTAGTACATTTCTAATAAACATGATTGTATTCGAAAGTGGATGTAGTTGCAATAATTATTTTATTCAAACAGATGATCGAAGAGGAAACTACTTCTTTGAAACAGAAAAGGTTGGAGTTTGAATTTGAAAAAGCTACTTTCAATAAAGAAACTGAGTTTGCTAAAAATACTATGAAAAAACAGGAAGAAGAAATAAAGGTTTTATTCATATTCCAATACTAAAAAAGTTATTAAATTTTATAAATGCTAAACTGCGGACAATTTTTATTACAGATGTTAAAAGAAGACTCACAAAAAGAATATCAAGATAAAATTGTCAAAGTAGAAGAAGAAAGGAACAAGATATTGAAAGAATATGCTATAGTCACAAAAGAAAAGGCAGCAGTGTCAACTTTTAAAACAAGAGCATGAGGTAATTTGGTTAATAATAAAATTGCATAATATTTGGTTGGTAATATTTGTTTTAATTCATTCATTTTCGATAACAATTGTGTTCATTTAGACATTGAAAGCCGAACTGGAAGCGCAGCTGGAACAAGTCAGTGAGGAAAGATTAAAATTGAACGTCGAGAAACACCGAGTGGAAATAGAAGGACAAAGGATTGTAGCAAAGTAAGTATTCGCAAATATGATTCTTTTTCTTTTAATCCTAAAGATGTAAATATATAGCATTTTTTTTTGTTTCAAGGTCTCGAGAGTTAGAAGTACTAGCAAAATCAGCAGCGGATAAGCAAGGGCAAGCAGATAAGAAGTATTCTGAAGCAGAATTCCTTCAAAGGAAATACGAAGAAAGGATACGTCTAATTCAAGAGCACGTTGTTTCTTTGAATACACGAGAAAAACAAATCGCAAGGGAGAAAGTAGCTTTATCAAGAGAGAGATTAACTCTTCATAATGAGAGAAAACAAATCGAGAGTAGACAACAGTGCTCTTTATGTAAATCGGACTCCAAATTTACCTTACAATTTTGAAACTGGTTTCACAATACCGGATACTTTTCCCACACCAGTGGCAAGAGATGTGAATAATATTCAAGTGAATTCTGCTATGAATGCGATCGAACAAGAAATGGCGCATTTGATGGGAAGGAATTTGAGTTTAAGGCATAGTATTGGTGTTGGTAATGCTAATGAGTATGGCAATCGCAAATTTATTAAGAGAAATGAAGACGAGATAATACCAAATTTACAAATGAATTCAGAACTGTTCAAGGTAGTTATCGACTAATTTCCGTGAGAAGTGTTAATTTTAAATAATTTTATAAATTTAAAAATGATTGTTTTAGGGTTACAGGGATCCCAAATTTATGATGCTTCGATTAGATGTCCAGAAAGTACTAAGTAATATAGACCAATCTAGAGGTGATCTAGAACATTCTGAACACGTGGACAGGGAACAATGAATTTGTTTATTAATTTGTATTTGTAATTTTAAGAAATAAAAGGTGTAATACATTGTGTATTAGATTCCATTTATTTTCATACCGATGACTATTACAGTACATCTTTTATTATTTATATTCATGTTATCAAAATGTACACAAATACCTAAATAGTGTATGCTAACTTAACTTTATAATTGTTATTATCTCATTGTAAAAATATAGGTACACATTCTCTCTTAAAATTTAATCGTTTTAGGTACTAAAGTATGTAGTTAAAACCTAATATTATAATTAAAATGAATACAAGAATACGAATGGCTTTGCTATAACTGGGTTTAATTATTTAAATGATGATAAATATTCATTAGGCGTTTAGCGTTTTCAAGACTTTTTTTAGAGTTATTTTTGACTTTTATTTAATACAGTAGTTATGAATTAATCGTAACAAAAGTAAAATTTACCCAGTCTTATATGAAATATAAGTAGCAAATATATAATAATATCATAGTGGACGGCCTGGCCTTGTCTAATTCATACAAATTGCACAGATCTAAATACAATATATACTTATCGAATAAATTACAAAATTAAAATTCATTTTGTTATAATTATTAAAAGCCTTTTAGTTAACTAAGGAACAGTGGTTTGTTCTACTATATTATTTATGGCTTATGCTGTCTCTATTCATAATATGTACAATTCAATTTGCTTAGAACATAATACATCTATACTTTGATTATAAATAGTTTAAAATCTTCATTAATTCAACATTCATTTATTACCATTAGAAGACATTTCTATAAAAAAAAAAAAATGAAAGCACTCTAATTTCATTAAATCATTTATCACAGTAACAATTATTCAATTCAATTATTAAAAATAAAAAATAATTTGGATAAAAAAAAATATTTTCCTAACTACATTTTGTATATTGTAATTTTTATTTCGGTCTAATTCATAAAGAATTATATTAAAATTAATAAAATAACGTACATAATTTGATGGCAACTGTTATGATTTATTTTCTTCTGGTTGTTTCTGATACTTCACTTCGAGAAGTTGCGGATAATTTTCTACGATAGACAACAAAATGCCATCGATGTAATTTCTTAGTTGCATGTTGACATCTTGCTGTTCTTTTAAAGCTTTTTGTAACTGCAATAAAAAAATAATTAATTATTGACCGTTTTGTATTTGTTTTTTGTTTTGTTATTGACGCAATTGTGCAAAAAAAAGTTTGTTGTGAGATTGATGCAATATTAGTAAATGCATTTAGATGAAATATTAAGTGATCAAAAGATAGGTGCTTTATTATAAAGTATGAAAAAGGTACAGTTGTACAGTCAAACAGATATATGTCTCTCATGCATTCAAATAGTTAGGTTATAATATGTATGTACAAACATAAAAAAGGTAACACATATAGAACATGCACAGTAAAAATATCGTACCTTTTCCAACTCTACGCTGTGATCGGTTTGTGTTTGGCTATCATCGAGCTGCAAAAATGTATATATAACGATAAAGGTTTGCAAATGAATCGTTCAAAGCACCACAAAGCGAAGCCATGAGAGGTGAAATTTATGGTATTACTAAATTTCAATCAAAGAAAAATGTTTTTGTTAAACATAAATGATATACAAAAAATAAAACAATTGAAGACATGAGTGAACGTAGTTGATAGATACGTCGCCAATTTCTAATATTACAGAAATGCGTTCCAGAGTTTCGTTATATTACACTATCTCTTTCTCGCGGTTCCGCTCGCGTTAATATAGGTCCGACCTTTTGAACAGTACATTTTTTCGGAATAAAGGGTATCCATATCTCCCTTTTTTGTACTCTTGACAACGTGTATGCAGAATTTTACGATAATCGGTTGAGTAGTTAAGGCGTAATAGCTTAACAAATAAATAATCTCAATTTCCCGTTTATAATATTGGTATATTACAGATATACTTTTGGTATACTGGTTATTTTCATTTTTAAGGTTATTTGCGCTAACATTCTAAGAATAGAATACATATATGTATAGTATATTGGGGAGATCACTATTGGACCTGTGTCCGTACTATTTATTACTATTGACTCGTATTAATGGCTGGTTATTATTAACCCCGTTTTGAAATACCATTAGTTAGAGGTATCAGCTGTTCATGCGTCTTATTTATTATTGGCTGTCTGTTGACTTTGGCTGAAGGCCTTAAAAGGTGACCGACGACTAAATCAGTTGTAAGTCCGGTGAAACTGTTGAGAGCAAGCCAAGCAAGCCAATAGCGTAGTCGGTTCTAAGAAAAAAAAGAAACTGGGCATTCTCGCTCCGATAGTTCGACTAATCATATCTACGGATAATTCGTAACTATGTTCAGTACCCCTAGCCGGGACATTTCTTTTTTTTCTTTTTTCGAACTGTATACACTTTTGACCTGTCAAGGTATCTACAGTTTCACCAGACTACTAAGGGGAGCGCTTGAGCACTCACCCGATTTTATATAGGCAACCAGCACAAGGGCGCACGGCGCGCTTCGGCTTGGACTGTCACCAAATATCCAGAGTCTAACTAAATAAACGAAACTAAGCTAACTATTATTTCATACATATATAAATTCGTGTAACATACACGTGTACCAAGCATGTATGTTTCACGAACTCATGCATGTATCTTGAATCTAACTACTTTTTTTTTTATTTACATGGAGAAATCCCTTATGGATACCCACCCTCTCGGGGGAAAGACTCGCACGGACTAAAACCCCACGGTGTACCGACCGCCGCTTTGCTTAGGGCGACATGGGACCGTGCAAAGCTATCACCATGTCGCCCCTGTAGTCAGCCCGGCGGAAGTTGGCCGCCGGGCTCCGTCCTTATAGGGAGGTAGACTGCGTACACAACCAGCTACCTCCCCTCGTCAGCCAGACTTGTGCAATGAGGAGATGCGCCCCCCGGCTCATCCCCTCAAGTCCGGCTACGGAGGTGGAAGGAGGCGTGCAAACCGCCGCCTCCTTCCACCGACTCTTCTTTGGCGGAGAGGGCCGCTAAGAGGATCCAGCTCTCGGGCCCTCTCCACTGCCTCCTTCTGCGAGATAACGTCCTCGCAGAAGGAGACCATCACTTGCCATGCCTCTTCGCTGCCGAGCATGGCCGAAACCACACTCGGCAACGATAAGTCCGGCCCTATCGCCGCAGCCAGAATGCGGCCCTGTCCCTCCCACGCAGCACACTCAGACAGAGTGTGCTGCGCGGTATCCTCCTTAGCACAGCATTCATGGCATGCGGCGGTGGGCTCCCTGCGAGGTGATCTGGTGCAGGTACCAGCCAAAACAGCCATGGCCGGTGAGTACCTGCACCAGTCGAAGGTTAGGAAGCCCCACTCCCTACTAAGCACGGCGTCAATAGTGTAACGCCCGAACCGCGCGTCCGCCTGGTCCTGCCTCCACCTCTACATTGCCACCTCCCGGCCCTCCCTTCTCTTGGCCTCAACCTCCCTGGGAGCCGGAGGCTCCCCCAGCCGTTTTCTTGCCGCCGTGAACTCGTACACGGCGGCAAGAACATCTGCCTTCAGCTCCCAGGGTAGGGAGCCGGAGAGCGCTAAGGCCGCCGCTGAGGCCACGGTAAGGTACCCTCTGACCACCCTCAGTGCCACTATGCGCTGCGCAGCGCGCAGCGCCCGCACATTAGCGGCACCGAGGACGTCGGCCCACACCGGAGCCCCATAAACGGCCATCGCCCGCCAAGGCTCATGAAACAAGAGGGCCTCGGTCTTCTCGAGAACCACCCTGAGGCCCAACCTCCTTATGCGCCTGACCACGAGGTTTGTGGCCGTCGTGGCCAGGCACTCCACCTCCTCCCAGTTCCCCCCCTGGGCTACGACTAAGGTGTCATCCGCGTAACACAATATGCGCGCACCAGTTGGCAACGCGCCGCTGAGCACCCAGTCGTAGCCCATGATCCAAAGGAGTGGGCCTAAGGCCGACCCCTGTGGAACACCCCGCCGCGTGACTCTCCGGACGATATAACCGTCGCCATCTATGTAGACGACCTCCCTATCGACCAAGTATGCCTCCAACAGCCGCCGCAGATACAGAGGCACTCCGAAATATCGCGCGGGGGCGGATAACTGCACCGGCTTGGAAGGTGGAGACCTCAAACCTAATATACCGGTGGTCCGATACGAATCTGACTACTAAGTTAATCTAAGCTAACTCCGTTCGAAAAAGGGATTAAAAAAAAAACAAACCCAACCACTATGTGTATGTGCACGTGTGTGGGGTGATCGGTGTTGTTTTGTAAAAACTAGTGTATGAAAATTAATTCAGTGTCACTGTATTCGCGCAAGCAAAGTGCTCGAGGGCTCCATTCCGGAGGATCGGACCTCGGCTTGAACCGCTGCCGAGGGGGGCCTAGACGAGTGTGCTGGAGCAAAATTCACAGTCAAGCAGCGGCGGCGTGATCTGTGATTACGCGGGCGTGGGTGCGCACACGCTCTGTTTTGAGGGACGGAAGGATACTGGAAGTTAGCTGCCGTTATTTTGTCGGGAGGATCTGTAAAAATATATCGCGGACGTCTTTTGTAACGCGGCGCATCGGATATATTAGCCGAAACACTTTTGCACATTCGTATAGTCAACGTGACTGTTAAATTTTGTATGAAAACTTAAAGAGCGCCACGTGAGCGTATTTAGAACTAACGTTCGGCAGCCTAAACGTCTCTGATATGAGTACAGTATTGCATATCTGTATCGAGTAATGTTTTTATTTGATTGGTCTTGGATTGATCGATCAAATTATAACCATAACGTCATACCCTTACGTGGACACCATTTTATCGTCGCCCCAGCATATATAACGCTCCTATTTAGGCCATAAATTTAAAAAAATATCGTATATCACCTTCATCCACACATGTCTTCAATTATGGATTTATTTTAAAAAACCTCGAAACATGTTTCAGGATAAGTTGTTTTATTATTATTACCTCGTCGTCACTCATTTGTGAGAGTTCGTGGGCGAGCGAATTGGTAGCGACTAGAGGTCCGCTGACTCCGTCCAACAGACTGCGACCTTCCTCGACACCGCGTGTCAGGATTTGCGCTTGAAGTTCTTCTTGTGCTTCTGATAAAGCTAAAACAAATATCATATATACATTGACCGTTCTGAATATAGATCCATAGGACACAAATGTAGGTATACGTACAAATTATGTTATATGTATAACACCGGGAAAAGTTAAAGATATTATACAATTTAAATAATAATATTTTAACATTGTTTTGTATTAAGCTCTTGTATGTAAGACGATGGTAAGACGTGGTTTATTTAAAAAACGAAATAATAATTATTTTCTTTTCGCATGCGGTTGATGTTTCAATTTTTTTAACGATTTATTTAGATGATGATAATGGATGATACTTCAATAGAAATGGATCTTAACGCGTAGTGTAACTGATGTTGTTGCCACAAAATAGAGTTGGTAAAAAACCGACAAACTGGTTTTGATGATATAATTAGATTCTGTTAAATACGAGTACTTTTATATAAATCCGCAATAATGATCACTGATAGATTAGTTGGGACTCGTAATTTGGTCCTTCGAGACGGATATGAACTAGCTAACTATGACATTACATTTTGTATTTACGCTGTGTCACTAGAGCAATTGCATTATTTCTACAGATACATTATAAATATTGCTGTTTTTTGGAAGAAAAAAGTTACAATGGTGGTGCTTACGCAGACTTTACTAGGTAATTATTATTTAATCATATGAAACTTACATTTATTTTGCGTCCTGAGTAAAATGAGTTCCTTTCTTAACTCATCAAGACGTGGATCAGGCGGTGGGGGCGGAGCTTCTTGCAGTTTTTGTAGTTCGAGTTTAGCGGCGGCGAGTAAAGCGCTTGCAGTCGCTGCAGCGTCCCTCTCGCGGCGCTCGGCTTCCCGCGCTGCGCTCAGCTGAGCTGCGAGTTCGCTCACTTGTTCCTGCGCGTCGCGATGTGCGCGGGTCGCTACCTCCGCATTCGCTCGTAATGTTTCAGCTACACCACGGAGTCGCCCAACCTACGTAAATTTTAACGTACTTTAGCAAGAACATATGCACTGATCCGATCCTGCAACTTGATAATATAAATAATTATTTTCAATTCAATATATGTTTATATCAAATGTAACACCGTTCACGTGAACTGAAATATTTTGTAATTGTGTGTTGGAAACAAGTACCTACCGCTTATAACTTACATACTCCTAATATAAACTATAAGAGTTTCGAATTGAACAATACACTGATAATGTATATAGATAGCAATAACGGCTATATATCAATAATAAACTACTCTGTTGTGTTACTTTAGCTAATGAGCTGTGGTTATAAAGTGTTGTCATTAGTTCTATTTTTGGGTAAAATTTGCTGTTGTGTATCGTATTGCAATATATGTTTCTCCTTTTCAGACCTATTCGTTATTGTATAATGTTGTCTCTTTCATACGTTGCCGTGTTACTATACACCGCCAACAGCAGAATTATGTCTTCACTAATTTGTTCATAATATAGTAAGAGTAGTTGATTTCAGTACTGTACTTATACTATCTAAAGAAGGCCTATTATATTAAAGTGGTATATATGTTGCCCTTATTGAATGCAAAGTGGACGTACTTCCTGTTTAAGATCGGAGGCTTCTGCTTCAGCGGCGGTGAGTCTGTCGGTAATGGCAGCCAACTGCGTATCTCTGTCGCGTTCTATACGAGATATTGCCTCCCGACTCCGTCTCTTCTCTTCAGCTATGCTTTCTTCGCAGCGGCATTCAATCTGTTGATACATAGATAATTAACATAATTTACTAAAACAAACATCTAATGTAATTCAGTTTTTCAATATGTCAATTTAATAACTATATGGCGATTACTTTAATACAAATCATAACTATGAAGACATTAGATATTATTGACATAATTATGTGCTCAAAAAGAAATTGTTCATAATTTAAACCATGATTCTCAAATCTTATTAATATCTTGAGTCATCATTAAGTTTCTTTGAAATTTTTCATTTAGGTAAATGATTATTATTTTTTTACACGATCTCTGTCTTATAAAGAATAAAGCATATATTTTCTAACGTGATATCTTAATATTTAGCAGAAACGATTTCTTATAAATGACAATTAAGTTATTTTTACCTCACGAATCTGTTCGTCCAGCATGTGTACTCGGGCTTGCAGCACCGCGTTATCAGCCTTTGCCCTTGTGTACCGCTCGTCTGCGGTGCTTTGTGTGTCCGCCAGGGACGTTACTTGTTGCTGTAGAAGTTGTACCTGAAAATAATGGAAATAATATTTAATTACAACATGGTATAGTCAACATGATAAGGTTTTTGTGAATGAAATTGTATTATTACTTTTAACAGCATTTTTTTCAGTTTAATGGCTAATATATTTACATGCGGTTTTATACCAAATTAGTTATAGTCCAGTGGTAGGACATTCGGTTATAATTCATTAATTTTTAAAAGTTCTAATATAATTGATTTTTAGTTTTATGCCATAAAGTGTACAAATATAGTGACGTAAAGATTGTGAAGTATTTCGAATATAAACTTATAAATAATGCCTAGGACTTGTTATATAGTAATAAATAATATAGACAAGCTTTTTTCGCTCTTTCGTCAACTTGTTTTTCACTATAGTCCAGATGAAAAGTAGTCTAGGCAATTTCTTCAGGTGCTAGACCGCTTTTATTGTAAATTACACAACAATTCGTTCACAGATTTAATCGCGAAAAATCAAGAGTTTTAGACAACGTTATTTTCGAATATTAAGATATACGGGATAGTATACGGTTAACGCAATTCAAAGGCTCTCGTGGACGATTTCTCCTTTTAGAAGTTAAAGCTATAAAACTATGTTATTACAAAGTATACGTAGTTAGCAACATATATATATGTATGTCGAATCTAGCCACGTATTTAATTTTCTACAGGTAATCAAAAAGTGATGAAAACGTTGTCTTAGTACTAGTTTTCAAGAATACAGTATAACTATGCTAAAAGTACCTTAACCTTCTTTTTTTGCGCTCGTAAATATACAGCTAAAATTGGGTACTTCAGTAATTTACGGGCTAAACACCCCAGCCCCTGAGTTTGGTTGCTGTAGCCGAAATTGGCTAGGAGGATTATATTAAGTATAGTGTTAGCGTGTTTGAACATCACATGTAACGCCATAGTTTCGATTACTTTAATGATCTTGAACTTCTGTTTAACGAAAATATAATATGAAACTAGCATGATGGCAGGGGACTCTCTAATATTAATATGTATGGCTATCGTTATCAATATCTTGACAAAATATTGATATAATGTGTGAATACTAAAAAAATATAAAAGCTGGAAGAAAATGAGAGCGTAAGTATATTAATATGTCAATTTAACATACAAGCCTAAAGTTCCGCAGTGTTCATAATAATATCACTAACAACATAATTAACAGGATGATGTTCGCGTCTCTAAAGGAAGAGAATAGTTTAGAATCTTACATGTTCACTTGAATGAATCATGAAATAAGAAGAATAAAATAATATATATAACGTAAGTTTTGTAATTAAAGTAAAACTGAAAAATATTATACGATGGTTTTTTTATGTAAAAAATAGTTATATCACGTGTTGAATGAATAAAATTGTATATTTGCCAAAAAATGATTCAGTTTTGCGTACGATTTTAAATTCGAGTTTCGGAACAATATCATAACATGGGACATCCTTACTAAATATTATAAATGCGTTTGCGCATTTTGCGCAAAAGTTTGTTTGTTACGCTTTCACACCTTAACACGTTCCGTGCCAAGCCAATTTTGCCTCACATGTCGTTCAGGCCATTTGATATTTTGACTTGAATATATACATTACAATATTAACATAAGTAATTGTTTGGTTTTCAGTAGTTATCACATAATGTAAATGTAAGTAAGCGAGTTGTGTAAGTATCACATCACAAGTGTCTGGTACACGTGGCCCAAAGATCAAGCTTAACGTGTACCACCGGTCGCACAGGTGGCATGGAACGTGTTAACTACTCGATCGATTATTATGAAATTGTACACGTTGTCAGGGAAACATAAAAGGACAGAATACTTTCATTCGGAAAAAAATACTGTTCCCTAGGGATAGACTCGTTTCATCATTAATTACATTAACGCCGGAGAAGTCACTAGTCAGAGGTAGTATTTATGTAACATAAGTGTTGTGACTCAAGTGAACCTGAATACAGGGTGGATTATATTAAAAATAATTATGTCGCATGTTGAATGAATCAAATTGTATGCTTGCCAAAAAAATGATTCAGATACTGTGTACAAATATATTACGGTGTAGTTATTTTAAATTCGAGTTTCTGAGCAATATCATAGATGGGTCACAACACATGTGTTCATAATCCGAAAGGGGTCTTTCAAGTATTACGTCAACAGATTTTGCTATTTTTGATTCGCCTCACCCCTTGTCAGCAAAAGCAAGCAAGGCTCTTCTTCCTCTCTTACGCTTACGCGCGTAAGTATTGGCATAATTTTTACAAAATTTCTGGCAATTTCTACGAGTAAAAAAACGAAATCAAATAACTAAATATAGCTAATGTAATCACGTTTACAAATAGCCGACCGGTTGCGGTTTCTATCTCCAAATAACACTATCTTCTATGTGATGAGCATAATTGTCAACTCTGTGTCCAGGTATGAAATATCTATATCAGCTGTGTACAATACAATTACACAAGCACACAATTACATAAGCTTATTCACACAAAATTACGCACAATTATATAAACTTATTCTGCAATTAAATGCTCGTGTTTTAAATATGTCCTTATATTTTTTTTTGACAGCTTTCAATTAATATTTAACAAATTTAATAAAACTGTCATAACACTTAAACAAAAATGAAGTTAAATATAACGATAGCTGTATACATAGACACACCCAAAAATGTACGTAAACGATTGCTTGTTAATATCGTCCGTAAATTCTGTTAATATAAAATAAACCAATGACCAAAGTCAACTAAAAAGATTGTGCTGATTCTAAAGAATTGTATGATATATGTAGAATAATAATTACATAACCATGTAACTGTCATATAAACACAACAAACTACAAAAACTTTCGAAATTATGGAAATTATGTAGTGTATGTCAATAGATACGGAAATATTAGAAGGCAAACTAGAAGAGTCTTTTCCGTAGAACTCTTGAATTATTGTTAACGTCAATATTACGACATAGATATTTAATATAGCATGTTACAATTGACACAATATGCAAAGTAATTGAAATAATTGTTACTACTTGAATATAGAAGAAAAAACACGACAAAATCTACACAAGCTGTATATACTATACCTATGCCATTAAGTAATTTAGGATAAGTAAGCATTAACAGACAACTACGTGCGAAATTTTATACCTAACGAATATATCCGTAAATAAAGTGGTATAAAAAGCCATGAAAACGTGCAATTTTTTTCGTTTAAATTAGATACTAAGTGACTTAATACAGTTCTTTAAGTTATAATATCAGGTTCGTGGGAAAATAATGTAACTCATTGTTTCAGTTTAGAATACTTTCATTTATGTGTAGTATAAGACAATGTATCTTGTAAAATTTACTTAATACAGATACAAATTATTGAACTATGTGGCAGAGTTCATTACATTTGGTTTTACTTATTTTCAGTGTTTCTTAGATCCTCAAATTGTTTTCGTACATTGGCTTATAATTTAACTTTTTTTTTCCTACATTAATATTTACCAATACGCAAGGTTGGTGCTTAGTATACACGAGTACCTAATAGTATAAAGTATTTGCCAAACTTTTCGACTGTTCTACATATAGTGATGCATAACACAAATTTAGTTATCAATACGTCTTATATTATATGTATAACATCCGAATACCTTAAGCAAATTTTAGATCCGTATAATAATATTTTAAGTTTGTTTAGTATTAAACTCAAGCCCGAAGTTTACGGCTATGTTCCGAGCGGCCAAAAGGATTGCGAAGGCCTGTACTTAAGTGACTATTAACAAGGTTGTTCGTTTTAATCGCAATTTTATTTTAAAGTGGCAAAATAGGATTATATAATAATTTTATTACTGGGATTTTATTAACAAAAGAGATATTTCATTCAGAACCCGTACTTCATATGCTAAGTATATTCTATAACATCGTTGTCAAACCAAATACTTTTTGGAGACTTCAAAATACTGACTATTTGAATAGATTAGCATCCAAATTTTCATATAAAAATACTACTAGTGACTCTTAATACAGTGTACTGTGGTCGCAAAAATATGCTGTGCTTCAGCTAGCACATTGCCAAAAAAGATCTATGTGACAACCTTATTCTTCTTTTTTCTATTTATGGCGGCCTATGTAAGTAATACACAATTCTGCCAATGTCACGAAGATACAGAGAGTGTGTGGTCTGTGGTAGGATATGTCATAAACGAATAAGGTTGATCAAAAAAGGGTTATTATTTACTAAAGCTAAAAGACACATAAGGTTAGTAGGACTAGAAATAGGAGGTTGAAAAGTTATACTTTATGCACATAGCAGATATTTGTTTGACAACAACGATGAACCTATGTAACACGGTTGGTGCAGTGATTAAATAGTCACCTCATTCCCGTTATCGCTCTGAGAGTTGTGTGTTCGAATCCCATAAAGAGAACAATTATTTGTGTCATCCGCAAATTATTGTTTCAAATCTGGATATATGTTTATAAAGTTTATATCATAAATGTAGTTTACGCAGTAATTAATAGCGTCGTTATTTACGATATTAGTCGTAAACAACGTTCATAATAATTATACAGCAACTTACAATATATTATTTAAGAACTCTATACATATAATAAAAAATAAAGTGTCATTTTTAACAATAATAATCCGAAATGAATGATACATCAATCCTGTCATATCGTTATAAAATAATGTCAAATCTAAATTAAAAAAAAAACATTTATTATTATTTTAGTTCACCCTTGTACCGAAGTTTTTATTAGGCGCTAAATTTTTATGGCTTACAATTGGAAAGTTTGGAAAATAAATGTTACACATATATATATATATATAATTCCGCCGTGCCTGTGTTCGTAGTTTGCATTCTCTTAAACAGTTTGACTGATTTTAATTATTTTTATTGTGATGTGTTATATGGATTGTTGTTAGTAATACCCGATAGACGGCGTTGTTGTCGAGACCACAAATTGTTTTATTGTCACATAAATAAAAACATACAATCCCAAATTTTCAGTCTATTAATACCCTTCAGTATGTTTGTACAATCAAGAAGCGTTTTTTTATATTCTCTGGCAAGACGCTAGTTTGAGTTAAACACGTATATTAAAAGACATCATACTTCAGACGTATAAATACCGTAATATTGGTTAATAAAGCCTTTATAAATGCTGAAAGGGGGAACGCCATAGAAACTTATTATCCCAGTAAACGCAATTTACATAAGCGAAGTAAGCATTTTTTATTAATATGATGACATACATAGGATATAGTGTGTAAATAAATGTATAATATAACTATTAGGTAATATTTTAACAGAATGTAAAGTTTTGTATCTGTACTTAGTCGGTACATTGTATGAAACAGTAACATGACAGTACTTACACGTAATAACTAATTAAGAACGGGTCGGAACGAACATAAGTGAAAGCGAAATCATTTTATTCCATTTCTGTTGTCAATAGTTACACGTCAGATAATAGTACTCAATAATTTATTGAACGGACTACAAGTATCAATTAAATTTATAGTATCTGGCTTTTGATTTGGCTTGTCGAGGAGAAAACCGAGCTAGTCGGATAAGTTCAGTTTCGTATAGCGTTATCTTTGCCTATCGTAGTCATTGCGGTGTGCGTAAGAGACAATGCTTTACAAAACTGAAAGCACACCGATCTAAGCAGGACATCTCACTTTTCTCACCGGCGTACCAAATCAAACGCCGCTGGGTCCTGGCTCTCAATTGCAACTGTGGGAAAACACATATGAGATTGGTAGCTAGAAGAGCTTAAAAAAATGCTACTACTATGCAATGATTTTATTACGTTTTTTTTTCACCGAATGCTCATTAGCCATCATTTAAATCTACGTCGATCAACGCTATGTCAGAACACGTTAATCACTGGAATATCATAGCTTTAAAAAAGAAATATTCTAATTTATGTTGAATAAAAAACAATTTAATTTTTTGCAATATTTTTTATTGTTTGTAAAGGCATTAATGACGGTTTTTAAACTGTTTATCTATTTTTGAATTACATATACTTTCCGTGCACAAAATTTTATTACAATTGATCCAGGCGTTTTTGAGTTACACACAGGCATGCAAACGGAAAGATAGACAAAAAATAGAATCAAAATCAATGTCGGGTGACCTTTAAAATCACAAAATTTGGAAAAAGCAACAAAAATATAAAAGAAATATTCACAAACGTCGATAACAATTAAAAGCATTTGTCATAGTTTTTACTTTAAAAATATGATTTTATTTATACCTCACTGTAATTGCATATTTATTTGTACGTATCAGATTTAAATTACATTTATTTCACTGAGTTTAACTGTTATGATAACCTCCATTATGCCCCGACGTATAGATATACGAGACATACGAGACTCGTACATACCAGAATATATGAATAGTTAGTTATCTGATATGTTTACCCCGAATGTCCACGGCCTGAGATCATCCTTCATTAGTTATGTCAATATTTCCAATGTATAATAATGCTGCTTGACTACTAACAATTTTAGTTAATGAATGTTATACGCTTCGTGTATATTATATTTTTTCTAGTCGTCATAAGGCTAGAAATAACCCTCATCAAAAATAAAACGTGTATTAGTCCTTTAGTGTAGTATAGGTGATTTTCGCGATTGGCGCAGGCGGGCATTAAAAAAATTGCAAAGGGTCAATCCAATCCAAAATATAAGTAGCCTAGAACCATGTCCGAAAAATTCCGCATCAAATGGTCATAGTCATGTGCCGATACGTTCAGTAGTTTTGAACATAATTGAGCCTCAAAGGAACTGTATTTACATTACAGTATAGATTACGTACTCATCGCGGATAAATTTATATAACATATTTAATTTTAAATATAATATAAATCAATTGTAATTTTCATTATATATTTGTATATATATACATATATAAATAAAATATAGGTAGAAAATTATACAACTCATTGATTGATTAAATGAAACCTAAAAATTATGGATATTCGAATTATACGAAAAGAACTCCAATTTTATAATCACAATAGATTTGGAAATATCTTATTGTTTTGCAAAAATCTTAACAAACCATACATTAACACTCTTAATTTGATATTCGTCATTATTTGTTTTTTTTTTCTTTGGTAAATTTTAAAGAATGAAACATATTGGTCAAATGATTGAGTTTCATATCGTTCTGATTATGTAAGTAAATAAAAAAATAGTATCATAACTAATATTTAAATGACAATGTGAGTTTGTTCGTTTAGATGTTAAGTTTTCACTCTTTAACTATTCAACCAATCAAGTTCTGTTCCCGAGGGATAGGTTAAATATACATAAACACGAATGCAATCACTAAGAAAAGCGAATATCTAATATTATATACTTATTTAGGATTTTTTAAAGTACATAATAAACAAATATACATGTATGATAAAATTATTACCTTTCAAACCGTTTTAGTTGTATAAGTAAATAGAAACTGTAAACAGTATTCATTATAAACTTAGAATAGTGGCTTGTAGATAAATGTCCAAATAAAATTAGCCATATCGGCCTATCAACGCGGCATCGCTCTGTTAAGCTTATATCTTGGTATAATATTTATATATATAAATTATCGTATATCTCAACGCGTGAATATTACATCCGTCATTTTTTTCATCATAATACAACTTTTTATAGATAGATTTCTAGAGAAATAAGTGTATCTTATAGGATTGCCCATTAAAATGTGGTAGCAAATTCTTTTAATGACAATACAGGTCCTTTTTTTTCTATTTCGTTCATATGGTTTGAAGATATCTCAAAGAATAACAGGGAAATAACTAAAAAGGTGAACACTTCTGACATGACCGTAATCTCCTATCAAACAGTTATAAATAGGTATAACTACGGTAAAATACGTGCATAATGCATAAGTTACGAAACTTATACATCAAATTTTTAAATGAATGGTATATGCAGTGTTTCCCAAAATTGTAGGCGAGTGAGTATCTTTTAGTAATTTATCAATCCATGTAGCAGGTTTCTTTCGTCTAGTCGTCCTGCACTTGAATTTATAAGTAGTTTTACAAATTTTTAAATTATGTGGTGGCCGAGAAGTAGTATGATCGGAAAAATACAATGTGTGTTCAATACAATGTTAACAACTAATTTCAGCACCAAATGGAGGCATGTATATCGATTATTAAAATATAGACATCGCCTTTTATTACAGGTAACCGATACGTAAAACTTGACTGTAATAGTTAAGTGCAATCAATAAGCACTTAAATTCAATATACAGTAAGTGATTGCTCGTGACTTCCTCGAGTGTACATTTTCTTGGCTCTGTCGAGTCGTCTTGCAACTTTCCATAGTTTGTTCACAACGTGTTTACCTCAGGCGATGTATATTTATTGGACAATATTGTCACGCTACATCCCTTAGCTGTTTACGTAATGATCGATAGAAAGTAAATCATATAAATTAATCGTTTGCATTTTTTTTTCTCCAATTAAAACGTCACGCAATATAATGAAGACTGAAGAGTTACCATTAGCAATGCATTTAGTTTTTATTCGTCTATTCTGGCAAATAAGCATACCTCTAACTGATCTGATGCTAGATTTATAGTGATACATTTATTATATTTTGTACTTCAAGTACTATTATAACTGAAAAATGCACTACATAAGCGTAGTGAAAACAAATGACATAAGTCCTAGGTTTGTACTATTTATAGGATATGTATAGGATAGAAT
The DNA here is from genome assembly GCA_035772565.1 of Antheraea assamensis. NCBI lineage: Eukaryota > Metazoa > Arthropoda > Insecta > Lepidoptera > Saturniidae > Antheraea > Antheraea assamensis. The sequence goes on from JAQQSE010000144.1 coordinate 432,500, forward strand.
AGCAGAATCATTACTTACAATATCACAAATCCAATCGAACATGAAGAAATGAAGCATACCCAGTGGTTTAGGCGCTAAACATTATTTCCCGTTAGTAGACATAGAAATTTACTTAGATATCCTTAGATTTTACTAAACACTTTCTACAATCGTTTAAATTTATACTAACTGGACAGTACAAGCTTTTGTACTTGTTTAGTAATATTGTGAATAACTGAGTAGTTACATTGTCACTTTTTCTTTTTTTTTAATACTTTATAGGTTAGCGTTTGACCACGATCTCATCTGATATTAAATAATAATGTGGTCTAAGATAGTAGTTACGCTAAACCTTGAGGGAGACTAGATCTCAAGTGCAACAAGACAGACTTTCAACTTGGGGGTGGTAGCTAACCAGGCGTATTTAGAAAAATCCCTACCACCGTGCTATGGTTCCATCACGATGTTGTTTACTAAGCTACCATCACTTCATATTGAAACATTGAGTTTAATTAATTCCAGCCACGAATTAAATGAGCAGCTTATGTCATTTCATTCAATAAGGACGTGTGGAGTGCCGGGATATAAATTATTTTAATTTGCCACGGAAATTATAAATCCGGGGTAGATGGAAAATTCCATATAAATGTTCATGACCTTTATTATCTAAAGGTAATGTTGTCCCGAGTACTTTTCTTATCTTTTTAGTGTCTACTTCTTGTTATTATTTATTTTATATTTTATTTAGATTTACGTTATTAAAAACAGAAACATATTTAGAATGGAGTTCATATATTTTGTTAGTATTGCAATTATTATGAATACTGAAATATTATGGTGTTTTATAAAAATAGATTTTATTTAAGTTATCATTTTCATAGCTTATTTATTTATTTTTACATGAATAAAGAACATAAGAAATGTAGACCTTGTCCGTCAAATAACTCCAAGTAAAGTGGATCAAATTCCAGTATCTAATAAGTGCATGGGTCACTGCGCATCGTGCATAATTACGAATTGTCCCACTTTAAATGTAATTTATTGTATGCAAGTACTGAATCGTCGCGGTGGAATGGGGTGGGCTATGAATAGTTAGTACAATGTATAGTTATTTGTTTATCTGTTATGAAGTCTTGATTTTTCTATAGTCTGTTTCTTTTCTGTTACGTTTTGTTTAAAATTATTCATTTTCTCATTTTTAGTTCTGATTGTTAATACTTGATCGCTCCGCAGAAATTAATTGAATCTTAGCTAAAGGCATAAAATTTCATAGGAAAAGATATCGGAATATTGAAAGTAGTTTACATAATAAATATATCACAAGTAGCATAATCGTAGCATTAAATTATTTATATTATAGGTGTTATGTTTACAACAACTTTTAGTAGAGAATCGAAAAGTCAATAAATGTGTTATGTATGGCAGTGGGTCAGCTGAGATGAAGCTGGTTACATATGAATGAATCGAATAGCATTTCCTATAAAAGCATTTCTGGTGTCAACGACATTTGACAATCTACTTAAGTATCTCAAGTAAATATCTGTTCAGTTAGTCGGAACATAATTACCATAAATACCACAAGATAATCTATCTACTTGACATGTATACTGCGAAGGGCGAAGTAGATAAATATATTCGTTGAATTAGAAGCCGATTATTAGAACTAATAATGTTATAAAAATAAAACGAAAATAAAGCGATGGATTTTTATATACTACTTTGGAGAACATTTTGAGTACATAGCAGTTTTAAAACGATGTTGGTTTTGTCGATAGCGTGTTCGGAGACCGCGTCGATGGACGTAGGTTCGAATCTTTACAACTGAGTCGGAACTTTCGGTGAAGGGAAACATCATGATGAAACCATAGCATGGTAGTAGGGCTTTTAAGTCCGTTTAGCTAGTGAAGTTGAAAATCTGTCGACAAGCACCTGTAGGTGTGTTCTGGCTGGTGCACTTGAGACCCAGTCCCCCTCTAGGTTTCGCGTGTTTACCATCTTATATCACATCGTAATTTAGTATCAGATGAGATTATGGTCAAAATGGTTTAAAGTCCAAAAAAATGACAGAGCTCAGCCGTTGTGCGTACATCACGCAAAATGTACAGGATAGGTAACAATCAAATTCTTTTAGCTTTACTTTTTAGACCCTTGGTCCTTATCTAAAAAAGTTATCCCAACAGTTTAAAAAATTTCATTGAAAAGACTACGATTTTTATAAGCACTACCTGTTGAACCAAGTGTATTTTTGCCGTGTAGAAATGGGGCCAGCGGTGTGGTGCCTATGTTTTTCCCTTAGTATATAAAATATATTATTAAGACTATACACGATGTAAACGAAACGAAAACGATATAGTTAACGAAATATCTAACAGTATATTATATCGATTTGGAAAAACTACAAAATTATATTGAGGTACGCTGCGCGAGCGAACTAAATATGCATTAGTTATTCCCTAATCCCTGAGCGTTCTTAAGAACCCTTTAACACGCGATTTATTCCAAAACAAGAATTTTAACATCAGTCTTTGTTTAGTGAATTTAGTATTGCTATAAAGAAATACACAATCTTTTGATTGTAATGCACTGTAGTAAGATTTTGGTATTTAGGCTATGAACGATATAATTATGCAACAAAAAGGAAATTAATGCTACGTCTGTTTATATCACAAAACAGTATGCGTTCCTTTTAAACAGCTATAAGCTGAGATTTAGTAAATATAAAAATTACGAGTGTATTAATTTCTCAAAATGTCTTGATACTGATGCAAAGTAACGATAACGTAATAAATTCGAAAAGCCATTTTATGATAAACAAAGATAAAGACAATATGTAACTTAACGAGTAAATTTACGAAGTAATCCATTCCAGAGAAAAGAAAACCTAATAATAATTATACATTTTCAAATTATAGAAAACGGAAGATCTTACTTAGGAGAGGACTTCTTTCCGAGGTTTAATTAAAATTACAAATTTAGATTACAATAAATTTATTATAATCTTCTAGATGGTTCGAATCTCGGAAGTGGGATGACGTTTAAAAAACGTAGGAAATAAAACTGTAAGACTTCTGCGTTTAATTGAACTCGATACGGTTGATCAGTTCACTGCAGTATTATGATAAATAATCGTAACGTACAATTCGTATTTAATACAAATGCAACAATGCATTATCCTCCATTAGTTCCGTGTGACTTCTCTCCGACTAATTATCTCAGTGAAGGCTAGAAAACAAACGCTTATATTTGATTTTAAGAATCCGCCGGTTTCGTAAGTCGATTTAGCGAATGAACAAGTTGATACTCGTTACGTCGTTTGCGTTTTTTATTATCTTAACAATATAAAGGAGAAATAATATAAAAAAATTGAAAGCAAAAATAAAATCTACTTACAATTTTTAGTACAAGTTATAGTTATTTTAGTACTTTCAAAAATCGTAATTTCTTAATTTCAATGACTTTATGTGAACTGTAGATATCATAGTGTTTTTTTTCTAGATAAGGACTAAGTGCCTAAGAAGTAAATCTAAAAATATTCCTTTTTTTTTTCGAAATGACCTACACTCTTAGCCTGGCAAGGCCGTTACAGTTCCACCGGACTACCTAAAAATATTTTATCAAAATATATTTAGTACTTTTTATGTGATGCACGTCCAATTATACACCAAGACAAAGACAAAGAAGTCTATGAGATAGTACAATGCTTCAAAGGTAACTAATAATTGTATTTAACATTTTTATTTTCGTAAATGTGTTGCGTAATATATCTATTAAATAACACAATAATAAACATTTACACGTCCCAATTTTATCAGATAGAATTTTGTAGATATTCCTTTGAAATGGACTGCAAGTTTTATGCAGTTTATACCTTTCAAAATGTTCGAGTTGTCCGCTATATACTATATAGATATAGTTGCACATCTATAGTTTGGAATGTTACCTGTTTGGTGGCGATCTTGTTGCTCGCTTTAGTAGAAAATCTTAAGGCTTTAAATGAATGATTTAAATACTATGCAATTTTTTACATTTTTAAAGTAGTAACAATGGACATAATCAGCATATTTAGTTCTAGTATATGTTACAATATACTAACAACTGACCCCGACTTTGTTCGCGTTAAATAAAAACATAACAAAATTACAATAGAATATAGATTAAAGACATTTGATAGTGAGTTATAGTAGAACGGTTGCGCAGAAATATTTTCCATGAGAAAAAATTGTAGTATACCATTCTCCATGGCGTTCGATCAAACGGTGTTTGGAGTTTATTGATCTTAGTGTCTATTTGTATATATGTCGGTTTTATAACCTGCAATTTGCGTTTGCTAAATCTACATAAATAAAAATCAATTGCCAAATGTATGTAAGCGTATCACTTCAGAGCGGCTGCGTCTATTGGCGAAAGAAATTGTTAGAAGAATCATACAGAAAAATGAAAAAAAATGGTTGAAAGACTTCATATAAAACACAAAACATAAGGCAGTAGGGAGAACTTCAAAAATATTGACAGCATTGGCAGATTGGCGGTCAGTTGCCTTTTTATTTGATTACATGAGAGAAAGGAAAAAGGGAAGATTTGGTCGCAATTTCTTTGTTAGTAAACTGTGCGAAGCAGGGGCGGGAAGCTAGTAGGGATATATACATAATTCCATGACATTCTGTGCATATGTATGTAATGCTAATGGAGAAGTCGGAAACATAAAATTGTCAACAATGTGGCCTGAGAACTATTTTAATTGTTACAATTTTCTCTACTAGACTGATACGGTGCGAGGAAACGTTTATTATACGCTTCACAGCAACTAATACCACGTCTTAATTGCAGAAAATGAAATGTAAGCACTCAACTTTTTTTTAAAACGGTTCCCGAAAAAATGTCTATCTGTCCTTTAATAGTAAACGTATCTACCATAAATTCTACTAATTTACGATCCTTCAAAAAATTGTGAGCCGTCGAAGGACGCCTGATGGTGTGAAACATCGAAATTATTTTGTACTGGTATTATGCATAAAAGGATAGTTTACGATAGGAAGTATATATGACATAATCAAAGATAAAATATTAAGATTTTTTCAGTACATACATAACTACCATATAGCATGGTGACGCATGCCGTGGCGACGCGTCACCACGTGAACAGTTCGTCAGACCAGCCGCTATAGATGTTTTTCACGTCAAAAATTTATCGCATTGTATCTATCGACTACTCTACTGTCGACTACTGTAACTGTTATAAATATGTGAATTGAAAATCGTGTTAATAAAAAATATGCAAATTTAAGCTGAATAGGTATTATAACCTCCCTAACCGTATATTTTAACTACACGGTGAAGTATCCCAAATAATACCTTTATTCGAATCAACAGGGCTGCACGGGTCTCTACTGCTTAAACGGAATTGGGGGTGAACGCAAAAGATACTTAGCCTAACGACAACTAGCTCAAGGATATCCATTTGGCCGAATGTCATCTTGGGTTTACCTTGTAATCTTGTATGCAAATTTGAACGAAAATAATATTAAAAATGTTTAATGTTTTACATCATTGGATTACGTACATAACAATAATTAAGTTCATTGAATGTAAATTGGAGCATACCTAGCAGCCCGGGGCTTCATGAGAGGCCGTTCTATTATCTACTTTGAAGAAGATCGTTCAATGTTAAATGGTTTAATGTATAGAATTGTAGTGGCAAACAAGCGGTTCGCTTGGCGGAATCGATACTCGATATCCGCAGGTAAGAACTCTGACGTAGACCGAACAATTGTTCCGAATTCGTGTACATTAATTAATATAAATTGGTAATACTATGGTTGGACAGTGAAGGGAAACATCCTAAGGAAAGCTGGCCTATAGAAATGTTCTGTAGTATCACCATATGACGTCAAAAACATACGAGTTAATCAGTGTTTGAAATTACTAATACGTCGTGGGCCAGCATGGTGATTATAGAGGTGGTGGTGGGAAGAGACTTTTGGCCCAGCTGTGGGACATTTACAGACTGATATTGATGTTTCATTATCTTTCAAGTATTACTTCGGTAACTTTACCTTTAAATTTTCGAAAAGTTTTAAATTAATCAGAAATCATGATTTTTTATTAATTTTAACATATCAAATAATGTCACATTTTATACTGCATGTACTAGATTGAAGTTTATAATATATTATTAGTACGAGTGTTGATCTCTATGCAATAGTTGATAAATAAAATGGTCTACGAAATTCCTTCTACATATTTGGTTAAAGAAAATGCATGCATTTGGCTTATAACAGATCCACTTTCAATATAAACGAAGGTTTATTATTAAAATTAGATACTTAATCACCACGACAACTCATTGTATAACATATCAAAAATTTATCATTAGTTGTGTAATAGATACTAAAAGTTTAGTGAACAATTCATCTGCGTAATAGAGACAACGATTTCAAAACTAATTACCGTTAAAGTCGAAATATAATCGAACAGACAACAACAGAAAGAAATTTCTCTCATATAATTATTACAGTGAAATCTGGCCTTCGAAATTGTTCCAACAATAAAGGGAAAATACTCACTGTAGATAATATTTCAATCAAAGATTAGATACTTACAGTTCTATAACAACTTAGTAAAAATTGCAACACATATGTATCTTAGATAAACAGGTCGGAATATTTTTATCAAATATTTTGTGTACATTTTTTAAACCTAAAGAATATATTTACGTAAAGTTCAAATTAAATAAATATTATTCAATGTAGTGTTTTGGTAAGAATAAAATTATCTTTCAACTACTATCTTGTTTGTTCTGAAAACATATTCAACGTTTCAAATAAGAAACAAGTAGCTATTTAACAATAGTAAGAGTTTGTTCCCCAAACACCCCATAGCCCCAAAACCAAAAATTGTGTGCCTATTAACTTTGTATTCCATCGATAATTATATCCGAGCCCCTCGTCGCTAAAGTGGGGGAGCAACTAACAGCGATGAGTCGAATTACTAAGAACAATATTTAGGAGTATATTGACACCCATGTAAAAAACTTATAGGTAAAATTAATGTATTTTCAAATGATTTACAACAAATCGTTCTAAGTAAACAATATTATTAAATTATAATAAACAGCGTTTTACAGATTCTTGCAAGTAACGCGTCTATGAAACTCGCTTCCAGTTAACATCCAATTAGAAAAGTCTCGGGACTCTCTCTTTAAAGCGTATATTACATGATTTCTACTCTGTGTAGTTGCATGTCTGATAGACAATATTATGCACCCCTTGCATATATGCACCCTTATTGTGCACCCCTGGTTTGTTAGCAGAGACTGCTTTTTAGCATTTGGTCTTTCGTTTTCTTAGCCACGTGGAATGAAGTATTATTATATAGTGTAACTATCGGATACCCGCGAATAGTCAGCGTCCTTTATTATCTTAACAATAAATTTTAAGTACAGAGTAGAACACATAAACAACACATACATCACAACAAGACAAACATGTTGACCCTGCTTAGGTGGGATAAGGGTAAGAAGAAGAAGGTTTGCCCCACTTCTTGGTGGCAAGAAAACACACATAGTAGATCACGAAATGGTTATAAAAAGCGTAGATTCCTACCTTAAAACTTTTATAACTTTGTAATAAATAAAAGTATCGTGTTCTTTTTTTTAGATAAGGGATATCTGCGAAGTATAACTAAAAACAATTGATCAAAAACTCTCCAACAGTTTTTGCACGTTGCGCGAACAACGTCAGAAATCTACCATCTCATTTATATAGATTTATGCACACTATTATGTATTTAAGGGTTCATTTTTGCTGTGTCAGGGCATTAACTTACTTAACGTTATATAATACTGTTTTAGTTCTAATACATATCAGTTACGTGAACATAAAGTTTGATCGATGAAAATGGTGCATACATAAGTATCGCGTGACAACGTTGTACAAATCAAAGGCCGCGATGGCACGAGCTGGTTGAGAAATGGCGTCTACGCTTCGATTCCATTGTAAAAAAAAACCCACCAATTTTCTATTCAACGTACATATATACGTTGCTACTATCGAAACCGTGTTTTTGTCCACCACTGAAGTGTTAATTCAATCTCTTTGAATGTAGCATCAATAAAAAGAATCGATGAACGTTTAAGCCACCATTGAATTAAATATTGATTTTTTTCTAGAGTTCGACAATGGAATTTCATTTAGTAATAAACGTATTTCGGTACACTTATCAAAGATACTAGGTTAAAAAAGTGAGAGTATTGTATAAGAGATGTCACAATCATATCACAAAGAGACAAAAGTTTCTTGTCCTATTTTTCGTGTATTTTGATTCTATCAGCATTCGTAGTTGATTTTGATAGTTTTTCTAAATTCTGCCTAATCTGTATTTATATTTATCGCGTTTATATTTGCTAATAGATTGTATAGAAAGAAATATATAGATTTATTGTTTTTATAGTTTACTAGCTGTTGCCCGCAGCTCCGCATACGTTTGTTTATAATTGTAAATTACTTCTTATAAGATCAGCTATCTGTTAGTGAAAGTACCTACCGTGAAAAATGGTTCAAACGTTTTGGAGATAGTACTGCAAACGAAGCCATGGGTAAAAGCTAGTCCAAAATAAATAAGCTTTAATTACTATTTATAACGTTAGCGATCTGTCAGTGGAAGTCCCATGAAAATAGGTCCAATCGTTTTGGAGATCGTACTACAGACGAAACCACGGATGACAGGTAGTCTAAAATAAAGTAGCCTATGTCACCCGCTGTAATTTTAACTATCCGTCAGTGAAATTTCTGTCAAAATCAGTCCAGCCGTTTCAGAGATTACCCGGAACAAATAGACAGAGACACGGACGACAATTTTAAAAATTGTTTTGTTATCAGTATCGTGTATACGTTCATATCCAATCAGTAGAAAGTCGTTATTTTGATATTACATACAGACACTTCATTTTTATTATATGTATAGATAAGGTACAGTTCAATAATTTAAATTCCATGAAAAAGATAAACAATTATATGCGCAATGTACAACACTGATATTACAAAAATCATTTTCGAACAAATCACTTATAAACACATCGTGTGACGTTGTGTGGTTTTAATTTAACTTTATTATGAATAATTTCTATATGAGTCAATTATTAAGGAAAACTATTGGAAACAATAATTCTCCCTATATCGCTTTGACGTTATATTATGATGTAAATAGGTTTCATTATGACCTTATAAGGTCGAACGACAATAATTCCTTGTTTCCAAAAAAATACTGTCCAAGTACGTATGTCTGAAAAATAATTTAGAATACGGAAAAACAGTTATTCACCAAATAACTTTTTATTATAATTTGTCATAACAGGATAAAATTTTAAAATTTCTATGGGATAACATTTAGGAATAACCATAAATATAAGCAACTACCTATTCATAACCAAGATAAACCCTTACAGAAAGGTATTATCTATTCTATGTATAGAGAGTAAGACATACATATGCAATTTGTTTCCCACGAAATTCATTTGTTTTTTTATCTTAATACCTCTCAAGAAGTTACACAAACCATCAGCATAAGCCGTCTTCTTGTCAGTTGAAATGTAACGATGATATTCCAATTTTAATAATCTTTTTTTTTTCATAACGTTACTTGTTATTATAATATTAGAAAATAAAATCTCACTTGGTCAGACAAATTATCGCACCACTGATGAGCGGCGGTCTTCTTCCCACCGTTTAAACCGTTGCTTAGATGAGGGGTCAGAGGTCCCCCGGTAAATAGGTCCTCGGTGAGGCTCGCATCGGAGGTTATTCGAGCCCGAACATCCGGCGGAGATTCCTGAGGTCCCACGAAGTCGAACTGTCCGTCCCACATATCATACTCGAGTTCCAAGCTGTCCTCTACCTCAATAGGCTCACCCATTGCGCCCTTCGATCGGTTAAATAACCCCGATTTAAACATTTAAATTCCGGTCCTCAAACGTATTCGTTATATTGGTTTTACTCCAAGAATACACTTCACATAAACTTTTATAACGCATTAATGAAATTCTTAATAATGACTTACGATTATAATTAATTTCTTACAAGATAAAGCTAGTTGTCTCAATGGCACAATTGTTTAGGCGATTTTTAATAATATTGGACTCCACTATGAAATCACAATTCACGTAATATCACCGACTTTGTTCAGAGTAATATGTGTATGTTACATTTTTCACAGAGAAAGGGCATACGATATTTTTGTACCGAGTAAAAGTTCTCCAACACTCATGAGAATTGATTCAAACTGTTTTTTTTTTCAGAAGTACTTTAACTATCGTCGTACACGAGAATTAAAATATCGGGCAAAAACAGACTTCTACGAAGTCGATTACAAATTTTCAATGGTTCCTTTGACATTCTTTGCGAGAACGTAATAGGTGTGAAGGAAACGATCACAGATTTCGTTTTGAACTACACTATAAAATTGTCACTCGAAATTTTATCGCGTCAAAACTAAATGTTTTTTTAATAATGGTACATTTACGTGACATCAGTAGAGTATCGCGCAGAGCACTAACCAGCGCGGCAAGCGGTCGGTCGGCGCGCCCCACCCATTGACACGGCACCGTCATGATTATCAGCCGGCCGAAGCCACTGCGCCATACAAATAAACTTTATTCGCTCCCTGCACATATGCACAGCCGGCTAGTGGCTAGTTCCGAGGCAATAACCCCTTTCATAAGTTCCCTCTGTCTGGCTACAATTCTTAATTTAACGGACGAAAGAGTATTATGATTATCGCTAACAGTACCAGACTGAAATGAATAGCAGATGTTTATCGTGCAAAGATAAGTACATGTCAATCAAATTTTATATGGAAATAAAAGGAAAAAATGAAACAAATATAAATCTGAATTCAAAGGTTTGAAAGATAATAAAAGAGAATGGAAAGTAAAATATACGTACTAATACTATAAACAGTAAGATCATAAAGTGCATAGAAGACCAGATGCAACTAATTCGCGCACCTGCAACAAAACAGGTGTACCCGGACACTTTCATTACTTGAACATAAAGTTGGTTACACAACAAAAATCTGAGACAAATTTTGATCAAACACTAAATTACGTTTTTTTTTCAAATGTAATAATAACTGAAGTCGTATAGTATTTCTGTTTTCATATAAAGTAAGTAAGTACTTTGAATAATAAAATTAAAGGTCAAAGTTGTTTAAAAGCGATCGAGCATTTTATTCTAATCGTATATTTTATTTCTAATTCCTAAAGAAATAAATTGCATAATATTATAGAATCTATTTAACGGTTCACAAAATATGTCAACTCATAATTTAAACCGTGCAAAATTGTAAACTGTTACGAAGTATTGATCAAAGTATAATTATTATGCATGGAATCATTAGCGTGAAACTTGATTGTTTATGAAGAACGCACTTTTCAATCAATGCCGTTTTGTTTATAACAATCCTTTGACCAGCTTCACAGGATGTAGATGCCATATGGAATATGGTTGCAATTGAAATATGGATTCAATGACCCCTATCAAAAGTTACTTTAAATATATCTGGCGGTGCTCTCTACAACAGTATATCAACAGGGACTGACCCATTCACTTTATTTTGTAATTACTTATTTTATAGAATGATTTTAAGGATTATTAATGTCACCTGGTGATAATAATATATCTCAATTGAGAACTACAATGTAACATTAATTCTAATGAATTCCTCCCAAACACAAAAACTGAAATTCCTAATAAGAAATGTATGTCTGCAGTTAAAATTAATTTCAAATCTAGACAGAACATCTTAAGCTGAAAATAGTAAATGTTCCAACCTATATCACTTACGGCTTAGAATTCAGTGATGGTGATGATGATAACTGTGACGAACTTGCACCGAACTTTAACTATATACTAAAGCAAAGTTACAGCATCAATATTAGCATTTTGCAATAATTCAGTGATTATAATAACTGCGATAAACTTACGCTAATTTCTTATATTTACTAAAGTAACTCATTTTACTATAGTAATCTCATTAGTATTGCTGAATGTGATTTTACGTCGTAATCTCGAACTACATTACGTTAGACTTATGGACCTCATTTTATTAAATACAACGTTCTCAGCGTAACTTTGACATATGTAAGAAAGCCTATAGTTCTATTATACAATGAAACAATTGAAAGAACAATGCGATCTCATGCATTTCAATTTGTTTCTTATAACCGTAACAAACTACATAATTAGTTAACAAATATCATTGTTGGATTGGTGAAAGAAATTTTAAGTCTCACATATCATATATTATGCAAGTTTACACATGTTAATAATGATGTATGACCTTATGTTCTCAGTGCACTAGCATGATGGTGGATTCACGTTATAAAACTTTTGTAGGCAGTAAAGGACATTAGAAAGATTTATTAGATCCATCTTGATTAGATCCAACATTTGCTATCAACATTCAAAGATGTTTGCCAAATATATTAGTTAAGGATTTGTTACTTGTATAACACATAGTTTTATTTTTTCTAAGTCGATATGTTCACAATAGAGGCAAGCAAAAAATATTATTCAATTAAAAATACTAAAATCTTTAATTTACGTTACTTTTGGCTAAATGTGTAAACGACCTTTAATTGTTCGCTTATAATATTCAACGTTATTTTTAAATATCCTTATACTGCTTACCTATTCTAGCGGTATTTTCAAGTCAATCCTATAGATGCTAGACACGCGAACCAAATATTACTTTTATACTTCCCGTTAGTTATTTAATAAAAAAACATACAGGACTACTCAGGAGGGAAGCGTTTGGTGGGGTGAAATAATGGAATCATTACTCGTACTGCTCACAGATGTTTAATGCCGATTTAGGATTTTAATGTAATAAAGAGGTTTTCTTAGGATAAATTTTAAACTGGTCTATAATTTTAATTAAATATGTCATGGACAAAATTTAACTAAAATAGGATTACACTTTCTTCATGAACTTCTATTTTCCATAGTAGTTTATTTAAAATAAGAGATAACAATATTATATATTCAGGAAACAACACCCACAGTAAATGACAAAGTAATTGTAAGCCCACTTAAATAATTTTTCCGCGTGGATCTCTCTCAAAAACAATGCAAAACGACCTCAATCAGGTTCAAGGTTTCAGTGAGGTTACTGACGATATCAACTATGTAATCTATGCTTTTGTAAGTTTAAACAAAACAGAAGCTCGGTTATATCGAGAGTATATAAATCAATGTTAAATATTAATTCAATAAAATGTATTTACGAAAGAAGGTAGTTTAATTGAATTAACGTAACCAACTGGAACGACCCGGGTCAAAGCCTTATAGTACAAGATAATTACTTCAATAAGGCAACAGCCCAAACCGAGGTTCGGCCACTATGGCACCCTTGAGCTTGTTGTTAAGCGGCCAAGTTCCTTAAGCGCTCGCGTAAGTAGTCCGGTGAAACTGTGAAGACCCATCAAGCCAATAGCGTAGTCAGTTCGAAAAAAAAAAATCATTTTACAAATTTCTAGGTATAATAACATGAAAAAAGTTATTATATTGTAAAATACTAACAATAACTGTATTGTAATGTACTCGATATTTTGTAATAGAAATGCCCTGAGATGAATACGGTCATTAGAATCAGGTTCTAAGGCTCTTCTTTCTAATTCTCAAAATTAATGCCATTACTATTATTTATACGAATAAATAAAATTGACGTATATTTTACCCAAGAATATACCCCGTCCATCTGATAATAAATCTTTGCTTATATGGGTCTTTTCTCTTTTGTCAATACTCGGGCTAATTTTATATGTATTAAAGAAATTAAATTTTAACATATCATAATAACCTAGCAGTAATTATTAAACAAATATTTATTTATGTAAGGTATGATGTATGTAACTGTTTTGTTTGTCTTTTTGTGTTTAGTGTCCTAATCTGGAGGAACTAAATTATATATAAAAATTAAATACTACCAATAAAGTGACTCTCCCATAACTGACTTGACGCTGGTAGAAGTCGTATTTACGAGATGGCATTATAAAAAATATATTGAAGTTGAAAATTAATGTATCTGTCTGTTATGTCGATTCAAAGAGTTTTTCATAACTTAATGCAGTTATTTGAGCGTAACTAATTAGTGCACGAGATTTCAATTTTTTTGTCGGTTTAACTTTCCATTGACGTCCGTCGTATTAGGGGTTGAATTTTTTTTAGAGAGGTGGTTAAATTATTATCAGCAAACATACACGGTTTCAACATGCGGAAACGCGTAGTTTTTGAGCAAAAAAAATTGAAAATCAATTATTTATACAATTCCTACCACAAATTATATAGAATTATCGCCATTGAACGTTTCGTTTTACCTACGGTTATGTTGTCATACGTTACGTAACATTTTAGTTTTTATAAATAATTATATTTTATACTCATTTCAATAGTTTTCATGCACACATATATTTAACAGTATAAGTATATTAAATTACAGCATTATTTTCATTACGAGCTATTAAAATTAAAATGTGTAGACTTTACCCCGTCTTTTACCGGCTTGTGAAACTAAACGTAAAACTGACGGCATTTTTGTTGTTATTGAAATAACAAATAAAATAGATTACGTTCAACTTATGACAAAGAACCTGTTTGATGCGTAGTATGCGTGTTTGATACAGAAATCCAGAAAATTTGTTCAGAGTTAAAAATTAAAAAAACTCGAATAGGTGGAGGCTCCGCTACTATTCCTTTGAAGGGGGGTTAGTACAGATCCCCCTTCCCGCCCCTCCCTCAATCGACGGACGTCAATGGAAAGTCGTACCTTTTTGTCTGATGCCCGTCTATCAGGTTTGCTCTGAAATGTCTGACTGTCTGCCCGTCTACATGGGATTTTCCTTGTCAGATAGAAGAATTTTCAAAATATATTTTGTAGGTAACATATCATTATACTTTTTCTTAGGACGTAAGTAGTAATAACAGAATGACGACTAAAACAATCAAATCATGAAAATTTCTCTTTGGTCACTGGCTTGAGGTTAATTTAGCAACCAAAATTAGACGTTAATGCTCTTTAACTTGTAGCAATTCAGCAATAATGATCAATATAAGATTGGAAAAATAGTTATATTTAAAAAAAAAATAGGTAAACGAATAAACAACCAAATTAAAATAACTTTCAATAACGGCTAATCTTAAGTTACGGGTAGCAAAAGAACGCATACGACATTACGTTATTCCTAAACATTATTATCTTCTTTATAATTTAATATAAGTTAGCGTTTGACTAGATATTGAGAGACGATGTAATCTAAGATCACTTAAAATCTAGAAATATATGTGGCTATGATGGACAGCTGCTGAGTTAAATAATATTAGTCTTAACATACAATTTTACAATCTACCAATCTTCATCATAACAAGTTTTAGTTCTGTGACTAATATTGAATTTATATTCAAATCTGTTTTGCACATGCAGCGTACGAAGATATGCACGGCCTAAAAATTATGTCAATTGCTTTCCTATAATACTTATTTATGCCCCAGATGGCAAACGTTGCCCCCAGTTCTTGGTTATATATAGATCATTTGCAAAAATTCTCGGAAACGTACAAGTAGAAATGAGTATTCGAATTTGTTATATAAAGTATTTTGAAATAAAAAAAAAAAAACAATTCTCCAAAGTCGTTCTAAATGTCTCATTTTATTTCGATACCTCGTTTGTATGCCGTACTTTTATTAGAAAGAGGTTGTTAAGATTTAGTACAAAGTAAGTGCAATACTCGCCAATCTTTTTAACCGCTCTGAATATAGAACATAAATTTAGGTATAAATAAGTATTAAATTATATATACACATCAAGACAACTTTAGGATAAATAAATGCCAATTTTAGATTCCTAGAATTATAGTTTAACATTGTTCTGTATTAATCTCTTGACTGTATTATCCAGAAGCCCGAACTGAAGGGAACTGAACCGTATTCTATACGCACTTTGACACTAAACATAAGGTCAGGGGACGAAGTAATAAGAGATAGCTGAATGAGGTCTATGTAACGAAAATCTTAATAATGATAACGACTTCTAAACACGGATGTTTTAAATGAATCTTTTTCAGATGTAAATAAGACTGAAGTGTGTATTTGTCCCTGCTAATCTCCGAAACGGCTCAAACGATTTTCATGCCACTTTTACTGGCAGATAGAGGACTTTTCGGAGTATCATCAAGGTTATATGATATTACACTATTTCAAAAAGACAAAGCAATAATGATAGATTTACTACTGACATAATCAAACACTAAGGTAAAGCTCTCATTGAATATTGAATTTAGGTTCAAGTAGTGACAGAAGCTATATTTCGGTTTTACTTGTAGGAGTTAAGCAGTAAGACAAATATCAAATTCAAAAAATATATAAATGCATTACAAATACCCAAATTAAAGTAGGTGTTAGTAAAATTTACAGAGGCAACTTAAGATTGACAAAACTGTTGTAGAGGTTAATTAAATAGTATTGATAAAATTATAATAAAGAAAATTATAAAAGACAATCCACAATTATATCCAGATAAAACACCAGGATAAACAACCAGGATGGATGCGGTGAAAATAAAAAAGTATAAAAAAATGCGTGAAAGGAATAGAGATCGTGGGGCTGTAGGTGGCCTTGCCTATAAATAAATATAATAACAAAGACCCCAAATAAAAAGCGTGCACTAACCTGCAAACTCAGCACCTCGTACGGAGTAGCGGTTTCTCAATATCCACATTGATAACGGCGATTAATCCAATAACTTGGTTTGCGATGTTCAATGCGGAATATATGATATTGTTGCGTTGTTTGAAGTGTAATTTTCTCCGATAAATCTTTGCGTTGTACAAAGCGAAAAATATATAAGCAGTGTGTATTTGCTTGCGGTGTCAATAATTTTATAATAATGATGACATATAATTTGACTTTTCTTCTTTTTTCATGTCGAAATGACAGCGATATATTCTAGAAAAGCGTTTGCATGCTCCGTACTCGATCAATGAGATGCAGGCCAGAAACATATCTCATTATCTGGAGCGCAGTCATTATATTTATTTATAAGTGCGATCCATACATCGTTCCCAGGAAACAGCAAAACGCTATTCTATTTAGTTAACACTATTTTTAGGGATTATTGTCAGACAACTCATATCATTATAATTCGGTAGATTCAGAAACCCAAACTTTGGACAGGGTTTATATGAACGCATATGAATGCTAAAAATGAATTTATATCAAGAATTATGAATAGAATGCGCCCTGAAATGTTGCTGGCGGAAAATCCCAAGACGGTTATATACCAAATAAATAATAACTACCAGTCAGAAGATAATGAGTTCTGATATGTAATTACCGTGTTACTGTACAGTTAAATAAAGGTCACTTATTGACCCTTTCCTATACTTTTAAATTGTTTATACAAGTTTAAATACTAGTTTTGTTGACAGTCCTCGTGATGCGGTGATAATATTTTAGGGGAGATAGGGTGATAGTATTGAGGCGAGAAGTCGCGTGTTCGGTCCCTGCAAATGATTCTCATTTTCTGAAATAATTCGTTCTGTGTTCGAATGTTTATTATCTATACATGTATGGTATTTTAAGGAGTTTTTGTAATAATACAGTCAATGCTTAATTTGGAATTAAATGACTTAATACGAAATTGTGTCCTAATATACGATTATGTCATCAATAAATTGCGAGTGCATAATAATAAAGTGAAATAAATTTAATTACATTCGCTGACGTAAGTAGGTACTTCATATAGCTATTAAGATAGGAGTAAATTTATATTTCACATAAATTATAATTGATAGGCTAAAAACAGCTAATTGTAAAAGTGTATGAATTAATACCCAAGTGAAGACACATCGGCAACACCTTATCATGAAAAATGTAAAAAGAACACGTAAAGTTGTGTCAATTTACATTCTAAATGAATAATAATAAAGGAAACGAATGAAGGTTACATTGATATGTAAAGAGGAGTAATAAGCAAATAATGGTAACCGGAATCCTTGCGATTGTAACGAGAATTATTTAAAACGTTCCATGAATCATCAATGACACGAACTATAGAAAGATAACATTATCAATGACAAATTTGATAAAGTAAATTCAAATCTTGGAACTCCAAACAATACGTTTAAAATTAAATAACTTTGTATACTTTATTTTTGTATCTAAATAGAATATTATTGAAGTGAAAACTTCTTTAGCCTCGTTGTAATTTGAAAATCGATGAAACGAAAAAGCTATATTAAATAGAGACAAAGGTATACATCTATAGGAATTAACGTACAAGATAATGAGATAGAATACATTATACAGCGTGTCTTATATTTGCGACCTCCTCATTGTATATTTCACTATTTAATACTTGCTCTGATCCGAGCGTTGTATGATACATGTGTTAGGGCATTACGAGTATGTTCGCGGCTGCATATTACGAAATCTTAGGAAAAGGCGTCATAACCATGTGGTGTATGGTTTATGAGTATCGTTTATATGAATATTTTACTATTTTTGAAGGACGGGTTTCAATCACGTGTGATACTCCTATTTTTATTTAAGTTTAATTTCATGCAGTTGCCTGCACTGCTTTAAAAAATAAGATAATAGTTTAATAATAAGCGTGGTAGCTGAAGAGCTACCATTCGTAATAGACATGTATTTCCTACTAATTTACCTTACAAACTATTACTTAACCATTAATTAAAGTATCAGTTATGTGGTATTGTTAGATCTCATAGTCAAACCGCAGCATCTGTACACAATGTGGTGAAGTTCACACGAGTTCGTTAACATCACTTTCTGTTTCACATTATTTTAAAGTTTTTAACCGTTTGTACTACTAATGTGAGGCAAGTAGATCGCTGTACACATGTTGCATAATAAGACGTTTTACAGACACGCGACTCTTGCGCAGATGACTAAGATAACAGTTGATAGATCGAGTAAACACAGATACTTGATAAATTTAACAGAAAGTTATGCAATGCACCACTGGTAATAATTATATTTAGCTTTTACAATTGATTTTGATACAACTGGTCGGTCTATTAGTCCTATTTTACTATTGTCAATTTTGTTTCTTTGTTATCGGAGCACAACAAAGTGATTGCAATGTATCTGAAGTGCAGTAAAATCTAAAAGCATCGGTAAATATAGAGATATTTATAAACTTCGAAGTGACGAAGTGACTAACGCTGTCGGTCTGATCGGCCTTCACAGCTTCATCGTGCTTTTCGGGCAGCGCTTTCGGAACTTAGCCCTATGACAGCTAGTTTAGGGATGCTATGGTGGCTGGACTTCGGCCTAGACTTTTGATTCTTGATCGCAACTAACGCAAATCGAGCTAAGTTAACCATACATTTATACGTTAGTGAAGCATATATGCGTTCGAATTCGACAAGTTGGGCTAAGGCGGCCTGCAAGGATTTCAGCAGTTGGCATATATACATGAATATGATGGCAATCCGATTGGGTAAACACAGCCAATTTGAATAGTTGATACGAATCTGATGATCCAGAAACGCGACAAGCCCAAGTGTGCCACACTATATTAGAACACAATTCACAAAAGTAGGTTGGTGGAGTAAAATAAGTAACATACAATAAGAGATGTTATCAATAGAAACAATTGATATAAATTTAAATAAAATTCTCACAAATTGGGAGAAATTTTGAATAAACAAAAACTAATTTATAACGGCTGTTATCATAATATTACATTGTAATTACTAAAAGGAAATACTCAGCAAGGTTCCAGCTATCCTTGACACAGTTCAGAAAACCACCCACTCCGTTAGCCACCCACATCACGCGAGTTTTGTCTATTGTTTACATTACGATTACATTAGAAATAGATTCGGCTAGTATCTGCGCACATGCATGATTTTAATTAGACAATACATAGTTTGTATTAATCGTTCCTGACAACATATTATTTACTAGTACTTTGGTCACCTTACTATAATAACGTTTGTTTTTAATTATTTTGTGAATATATTATAATGATTTTGGATAAAGTCTACAGATAAGTTTGGAATCGTTAAATCTAACATACGAATAATACGTTTGAATGGCGTGTCTACACTCTGTGCTTCTGGAAATAGTTGATCCTTTTACTTCGCTACGAATCCGTGAATAATGCTATCTCAATATAGATTACATTATGCAAATTCCATAGGTATGTATGCAGTTTCTCCGGTTACCTGTCCATAAACAAACGTAGCCGAGAGGTATCTTTCATACTACTTTGAAGTCTATTGCCACACAGTAAAGTATAGATTAGGACAACTTATGTGATGAGTGGGTTTACTGTTTTGATAAATTCGCCCACTAGCGGTCCCTTTGTGCGCCCTTTCTGGTCGCAGTAGGAAAGCAACTTGAAATATGGTTTGAATTAGAAAGTTCTAAGAATATCGTCAATTGTTTTTGTTATGAAACTGTCAATCGCCCGCAACTTCGTTCGCGTTGGTTGAAATATAAAGTTTAATAATAATAAAATACAAGATTAATGTAGTCCCTTATTAGTGAAATTATTTTTAGAATCAGATAAATAGTTCCAGAGACCACATCTTGGCTCGTGCAAATATATACACAGATTTTAAAGAGTTCCTAGTATATATAATAAACTTACTTTATTTTTTATTTTTTTTTATTTTAGAGAGTTTAAAAGAATTAAACGTACAAGAGCTATTATATATCTAATTAAACAAACACAATTATGAAAATACTTTAAAGTATTTGAAATTAAGCTCTAAAGTTATAGGCAAAAGGTAGTAAAACTGTTAAAGGGTTGTTAATCAATTTCGTAGTTAATCTCTCCACCCCCGAAAGTATTTATTTTTTTATGACTGACATAAAATATCCATATCCATTTATTCTAGATTTCGACTTATTTCTTATTTGAAGAAGAAATTTGTAGTTGCACAAAAAATTAAATAACATATGAGATAAATTACGACAAATTTTCAATCCAGTTCTCAATATTTCTATGCATTTTACCTATTCAGTACACTATTTATGTATTTTATTGTAGCTATATTTGAGCGCTAAGTTCATTTTTGTTATCATTATAATTTTGAATGTAGCATTTTTTTAAATATTTGCACTACTTAAAATTTTCAAGATTGCTACTGCTTAGATGGAAAAAGAATGACTTGCGGCATTAAGCTCGCCTTTATACGAACTTAAAGGTGCAATAACTCATTTATTCACAATTTGTTATAGAAGCTCTGGTAGCTTCAGTTATATCAAAACAATAACATAGTTAAATTTTAATGTACTATTAATAATTTATCGCATGAGACGAGCATGCATCTGACCGGAAACGGTATATGCGCAGTAGAGGGACCGTTTCCTGTGTCCGTGCTGTCATACTGTGTGTGACTGTCAAATGAACCGGCACGGCTAAGCTCATTGTTTAAAGTATAGACTCTTCCTTTGGTTTATTCAAGGCATATCTTTAATGGGGTCATTGGACCGGGATTATTGACGATGAAATTAGCTTTATTAACCATAGTATTGTTATGCTAAATGTAATGAATAAGTATTGAAAATATTCTATTGAAATTTGCTTTTGTAGTCCGGTGAAACTGTAGCGGCCTTAACAAGCCAACAGTGCAGTCAGTCGAAAGCAAAAAAAAAAAATTTGCTTGCACATATTTATCTTTATAAGTGAAAATTAAAGAAGTTTCGGTAAACGTTATAGCTTTTCCAACTTTTCTAGTGCGTTTGTGCATGATTTGAGAGAAGGCAGATGGTTGATTGTTTATAAAGCTCATCATACGGTTCCCACGGAAAATGCAGAGGCTATTCATTACGAACAAATCGAAAGTGAACCAACATTCATGCAATTGTTTATAATATATAGGATTATATTCGTTTCGGTATGATTTTTTATTAAAGTAATGTGTCGTATATAATAATTCGTATATTACGTATTCGATTATGAAATGGTTGATATTAAACGTAACGTGTGTTGAGAGTTACATCTAATTTGTGTGAATATAATTTAGTTAGCATAAGATTGGCCAAGCTTGGTGGTAATCTATTTGCCAAAAGAGGTCGTGTTACCCCCGAAGTACAACAGAAAATAGAAACAGAGGCTGATTCAATCGGTCTTCTTTGAAAAGAGCTGGATGGTGCTGCGTAGAATCTAAACGAGATCTCTTGTGTAAACCCTATATCCTTGATGAGAGACTGCAAGGATTATCACTAATGTGGATAGGGACAAATAAATTGACTTAAAAAGTTTAGAAATTTACTCAGTAATACACTGGATTGATGACGTGTGTCATGTGTTACAGTTTACACACATTACACTTGTTTATTTCGGTAGTTGGCTACCTGCCATTGCGACCTTGCGTGATGTGGAATGGATATAGTTTTTGCAAAGTAATAATAATACTTAAATAAAAGTTTGAGAACAACTTTTTATTTACAAGTAAATTGTGATTGCTTAAGAAAATAAGATTTGCAGACTTCTCTAGCAAATAATTACACTCGATTCTTACGAGTAAAAATGACTTGAGGAAATTTTTATATTAAAATATGCAATGAAATCACGTAATTATCACGTTTATATACGTTTAAGCTGAACAGTGGTTTTAATACTTTTTTCATTTATTTGACAAATTATTATTCTTTATATTTGCGCCCCGAAGCCATATATTGATAACGATGGAAGCCAAAACACTAGTCTAATAACTGAATTTAAGTGTATTACTATTTTAATATTAATTAACTATGCTTTTTATAGTCAACTGAATAAATGATAACTTGTTTACAAGTATTTTGTTGAATGCATGATTTTATACATTGATAAATGGAATCATTCTTATTCAAACAAACAAAATACGAATACAGATTAAATACACATTTTAATATACATTATTATTTACTGATATCCATGCATGCGAAGGTAAGTTGAACTGAACAATAGTCGCTGTAGCGCCATCTAATAGAGAATTGCAGTAAATAATATAAAAGCTGCTTCAATGAATGAAAACTCAGGTGGGTCAATTTTCGTGATGATCAGTCAAAGATTGAAGTATCAGAGATTATCGAACTCAGATATACCAAATATTCATTTTTATATACCAGTGGTAACCAAAGCTTTTTGTTTACGTATTAGTATATTATAGGCATAATTACTTGTATTTTTTTTTAATTATTGTTCGTAAACGGTTCATTTTTTTTGAGTATTGTAGACTATAGACTTTAGGAGCGTGAAGTATATCAAAAAGAGGTTTGTATTCGTCGAAGTTATGGAAAAAAAAATATTGATAACACTAAAAAGGTCGTCAATAGCTAATAAACAAAAAAGAAAATCGGATGACTAAGTGAAAAGGTACTGAACTGTTTTATCTTCGCCAATGTATCTATATATAGATAATTTTAGAGATAAGAGTTGCAGTAGGTTCTTTTTATATGAAATTTTTAATTATACGGCGGACAAGTATAGTGATTTTACTTGTGATATCCGGTACAAATATAATTGATAACTCATATAAAAAAATAGACCTTGCAAGAGACGGTACATATTTATGAGAAGATACGATAGTACAATCTTGAGTAGTGAACTTCATTTCTATGATACCATATTCTGTGATTTTGATGTTTTTAAAATTATTATTCCATAAAATGTACCGTATTTATAGTCAATACTTTTGAATATTACCGATCATAAAATAATTTCGAGATGTAGTATAATAGCTTGCTCACCGCTAAGAATAAGCCGCCTTCTGCCGGCAGCTTCGATCGTAATTAGTACATAGTCTATATATATATGTAATGAAAATCCACTTCCTTTAAGGTTTAATAACGTCAAAGATACTGAACGTATGGATATAGGACTAAGGTTACTGGATGCAGAATTTTTCGTAAATGGGTCTAGGTTACTTGTGGATTTCACTGAACCTTAGCTCTTTTTTCTAATGCCTAACGAAGCGGACGGGAATCATTGACCCTCATATAGGCATCAACGTCAAATTAATGCTGTTTCAATTTGGTATGTCTTTTCATTACAATTATAAAATACTATATAGAACAATACTGAAGAGATTAGATAAATCAAAAACACGATATCTGGCCAAAACGACTGTTATACCAGTCCTGTCTTGTATTTACAATATGTTTTTGTCATGTAAACTTCACAGTAATAAACTCTGCTCTGTACGAAATAATTACACTTATCTACACTAAATTTTGTTAGGGAAATTCTATCATAGGCTTATGTAAATGTACGATGTGTCTATATTAATTTATGTAATGTATTTGCTTTATTGTAAATCTACATAGTATTTATTACAAGACGTATTTTGTATATAATTTGTAAGATCTGTTGCATATTTACACTCAGATAAAATGCTTCTACGTAAAAAAATTCACGTAATTATTCACATCGCAAATAAATACTGATCTACAGTTCTGTTTTTCCTTGGTTTCCTTTTTATTTTACAAGGTTATACTAAGAGAGTCTCTTCAATGTTTCAGATAGAGATCTGAAACTACGTTTTTCTTCACAGTTAATAATTAATATCATTTACTTAACAATCTTAGATAACAAATTAATTTATTGTTACTAATTAAATCGTCCAATTGCCCTTCAACAATTATTATGACTAATACAGACAATTATTTTCATAAATGGTTTCAAGGTAATATGTTATCGACCAAAATTGCAACCAATTAAATATGTACGTGAATCTGCCTCTACAGAGTTGATAATTCCTTTATCTAAATATATATGTTTATCATACACTATGCGATAATTATAATATTGTATAATAAATTATCTAGAAAATTGTTACGAAAAACGCAGTCATTTTATTTAGCGAAGTTAAAGCTATTTATTTCGTAAAATGGCACTAAGAATTTACAAAAACACTGCGGAAATATTTATTTTATGTTATGATTGTAGCTGTACTAATAACGCAAACGACGGAGTTAGTACACTAATTGACAGAAGTATGTAGAAGTAACGTTTTTTTTTTAATTCTGCATCACAAAACCATTACTAAAACTACCTATTGTAATTTTAAAATATTTTTGGGTACCTTTTTCATTGAACCATATACCATAACAAAATATTTTAATTTAAAAGTCAATTGCGTACTGTATGGTGTACATTTTTTTTAAATCAGACCAACCGATATCAACGAACTATAATATAAGCAATTTAAAATTTTTTGGACCTTGCCCCGTATGTCTTTATCTTCTTTAGATTTAAACAGATAGAATAATTAGTACAAATTACAACACGAGTATCATATAAGAGATATGAACACGTATGTGATAACTCCGGTGTTACAAGCATCCGTAGACTGTGGTAACCGCTTACCATCACACAGGTCGCACGTTTGTTTGCAACCATAGTGGTACAAAAAAAAACTATTTTATATCTGGATATCAAACAAAAATATAGATGTTGCAGACGTAATTAAATAAAAAGACTCTTAATGGTAGCCTAAATTATATTACGCTAAGAAATTTGATGGTTAGTTTATCAAAGATATAAAGTATACCCTTTAAATGTACATGTCAAATGGCATATGCAATATATCACCGTTACGCGATGAGTTGCAATATTTGACAGGTTTAATGAATACAGTTAAGTGAACATAACAACGGATAAAGACGATTATAAGCAATGACTATACTCGTACGATTGTAGCTCGTTTTACAGATATAGGATAATGAGGTTTAAAAAGCATTTTACAACATTAAATTACATTCAATCCTGTTATTTGCTAAGTTTCTACGAGAATAAAATGGATTTAATTAAGCAGACCACGTTAATTTTTTTTTATATTTCATAGGTTTAGCATTTCACTACAATCTCACTTGATGTTAAATGACCACGTGGTGTAATATGGTAACCACGCTAAACCTAGAGGGACTGGCTCTCAATTGCAACCAGACAGATTTTCAACTTGACGGTAGTATTAATATTTCATAGGTTTAGCATTTCATTACAATTTCTCCTTATATTAAAAGATCACGTGGTGTAAGATGGTAACCACGCTAAACCTAGGACTAACTCTCAAGTGCAATAAGATAGATTTTCAACTTGAGGGTGGCGGCTCAGCAGGCGTGTTTAGTAAAATCCCTACCACCATTCTGTGGTTTCATCACGATGTTTTTACTGAGCTACTATCGCTTCATATTGAAACATTGAGTTTAATTAATTCCAGCCACGAATTAAATGAGCAGCTTATGTCATTTCATTCAATAAGGATGTGTCGAATGCCGAGCGCGTATTCTAAATAGAAATTATTTTAATTTGGTACGGAAATTATAAATCCGAAGTAGATGGAAAATTCCATATCTTTATTATCTAAAGGTAGTGTTGTTCCGAGTACTTTTTCTTATCTTCGATATTTTAAATTGTTATCGAAACTAACACCATTGGGAAACTTTCGAACTGACTACGCTATTGGTCTGGCAGGCATCTACAGTTTTACTGGACTAGGAAGGTCGGCGCTTAAGGCACTCAGCCGATTTTAATTGGCAAGCAGCTCAAGGGCGCACGATGCGCCTCGGCTTGGACTGTCGTCTCGGATCGCGAATCTAACTAAGCTAAGCTATACGCACCTGTATACGTCAGTGAGCTATACAATTTCACTTGTATAACTCAGTGACGTTTATATGACCACGGGGAAACGGAAAACCGTTTGAGTAGAAGAACTTCGGGTATCGTTGAAGTAAATGGAAAACTTAATGTAGGACAAGGAGAGACGATTTAAGGAAGTGAATTTCTTCTAATATTATAAATGTGAACTGTGAGTTTGTTTATTTGTTGCGCTATCACGTCTTAACTACTCAAGCGACTAAGATTAAATTTTGCTTACACATTGTCAGGGGCACAGAAATGAATTTGGATAACTATCATCCAGAATAATAGAACTGTTCACGAGGAATAGACAGATGTACACTAACGCGAAGCAACGGACAAAATCTAGTTTCTAATACTTTTTGATTAAATAACTATACACTAAAATATGTACTGAACAGGTTGTTATTGATGGAAATTAATTAATGTTTCTATACTTTCTCCTAATTTAATATTTCAATACTATTCATATAGTGATTGATAGAAAAATCAAAGAACACGTAACCTCAGAAAGGAAGTTGACACATTACACGGTTGATTACAAATTTTAATATACAAACACATGACGAATAGTATGTAATAAACGATGATCCTAGAAGTGGAGTAAATTTTCTCAGAAAAATGATGTTTTCATATACTAAGTTTGAAAAGTGGTTGGTATGAATGAATATAAATGATTCATATGTTTGCATTGTTGGTGTTTGATGATTACATACGACGATTTAAACCAGAGATTCACAAAATTTTTTTTCTCATAGACCCTTTTCAAAAATTTACTGGTTCCGGTGGGCCCTCTGCAGGTTCAAAACTACCATATGAAGTAAATCCAACATTGTTAGTTTTTCACACTATCGAACATAGACCAATTTTCATAGACTCCCGCTTACTAATTGTGCACCCCCATTTCTTTGTCACGCCAACGTACACCTCCATCGAGTCTCTCGTAGACCCCTGAGGGTCCACCTGGACCACTTTGGGAATCACTCATATGTATATATAAGTATTTCCGCAGATACTGTTAATTCTTAATTCGATTTTCACGCAAACACAACTCTATACAGTCTTTGCCAATGTTTTTTGCCACTCGGAATATTCTTCTGGCTTGTGCGTAATATAGTCAAGATTTTGATAGAAACACAGTTGAAATATTATTATAGTAATTTAACATTGGCATTTATTTATCCTTCAGTTGTCTCAATGTTATACATATAATACAATACGTATTTATATCTAATTGTGTACTGCGCATATAAATATAGATGAATATAGGTTGAGAGCTGTCAAAAAGACTAGCGAGTACTGCACTTACTTTGTACTAAATTATTTAACCTGTTTTAATAAGAGTATGATATACAAAGGAGGTACCTAGTGAAATAAAATAGGACATTTAAGAACAATTTTTTGTTTTGAAAATATGTTATATAATAATTCCAACATTCATTTCTACATGAAATGTTTCCGAGAATTTTTGCAAATGATATAAATATAATTTAGAACTGGGGACAACGTTTTTCATCTGGGGCTTAATAAGTATTATAGGAAAGCAATTGACATAGACATTTTAGAGCGCGGATATCTTCGTACCTACGTCGCATGTGCAAAACAGATTTAGATATAAATTCAATATTAGTCACAAAATTGTAGCTTGATTAGTAGTAGTGATAGAGGTAACGTCCATCATAATTTTTGTTTTAAGATTGTTAATTTGTGGCGTTGTGGTTTGAGACTAATATTATTTATCCTAGCAGCAGTACCTCAGAGAGACAATCATTTCTAGACTTGTAGCGTGTTATTTGTATACATATAATACAATAAATATGAATACCTAACTACATATGTACCTACGTTACAATACTAAAAATTGCTAAATAAAGTATGTAGGGTTACAGCCTACCTACTACTCGCTTATCTTTTAAATATAAAATGGGCAGAGGGAAAGCATTTAAGTAAATCTCCCTTCTCTATTTCTCAACCGATTTTCTTTATTCTTTTTTTTTTTAGTAGATATTGATATGCGTCAGTGTTATCTAGTTTTTTACTTAGGCTCGGTTGCACCAGTTAATGTTAAAGTTCCCCGAGGAGGAGGCCCGGCTATATGGCAGCTACAGGGAGTGCAGGAAAGTCCTGCAGGCTGCCATCAGCCGGGCGAAAGAGGAGGCATGGGAGGAGTTGATACAGACGCTGGAGGGGGATCCATGGGGGCGCCCTTACCAGTTAGTGAGAAAGAAGTTGCGGTCCCGGGCGCTCCCAGTGACGGAAACTCTCCAGCCGGAGGTGGTGGCGAGGGTCGTGGGAGAGTTATTCCCCGACCCTCCGGAGCTGCCATCTCCTCCCATGCCTCCTCCTCGGGCGGAAGTTGTGGAGGTGGTTGAAGGCCCTCCCCATATAACGGAGGAGGAGATGGGGAGGGCAGTTGAACGCCTCCGCAACAGGAGGAGAGCGCCTGGTCCGGATGGGGTCCCAGGCCGGGTGCTCGCGTTCTCTTTGGGCCATATGGGAGGGTGGTTTCGGGGACTGCTCGATCGCTGTCTGGAGGTCGGGCGGTTTCCGAAACCATGGAAGCGAGGGCGGCTATGCCTGCTGGCAAAGGAGGGCCGCCCTCTGGACTGCGCGTCTGCATATCGGCCCTTGGTGCTGCTGGACGACGCCGGGAAGATTCTGGAGCGGGTTATTGCTTCCCGGGTTGTCCAGCACATGGAGGAGATGGGGCCGAACGTGGCGGACGCGCAATTTGGCTTCCGGGCGGGGCGTTCGACAGTGGACGCCCTGACCCACCTCAAGTCGTTGTCTGTGGAGGCGACCTCCCAAGGGGAGAGACTTCTGGCGGTGTCCTTGGACATCGCCAACGCCTTCAACAGCCTGCCGCATAGTGTGATACGGGAGGCACTCCGATATTTTGGAGTGCCTCTGTATCTGCGGCGGCTGTTGGAGGCGTACTTGATCGATAGGGAGGTCGTCTACATAGACGGCGACGGTCATATGGTCCGAAGAGGCACGCGGCGGGGTGTTCCACAGGGGTCGGCCTTGGGCCCACTCCTGTGGAACATGGGCTACGACTGGGTGCTCCGCGGCGCGCTACCAACTGGTGCGCGCATATTGTGTTACGCGGATGACACCTTAGTCGTAGCCCAGGGGGGGAACTGGGAGGAGGTGGAGCGCCTGGCCACGACGGCCACAAACCTCGTGGTCAGGCGCATAAAGAGGTTGGGCCTCAGGGTGGCTCTCGAGAAGACCGAGGCCGTCTTGTTTCATGGACCTCGGCGAGGGCCACCACCTGGGGCCCACATAATGGTGGAGGGTGCCCGTATCAGGGTGGGGACCCAGATGAAATATCTGGGCCTCACCCTGGACGGGCGCTGGCGGTTCGAGCTCCATTTTGCGGGGCTCGGACCGCGAATCACAAGAGCGGCGGGGGCACTCGGCCGGTTGCTCCCCAACATTGGGGGACCGAGTGCCGGGTGCCGCCGACTGTATATGGGAGTCGTGCGGGCGATGGCCGTTTATGGGGCTCCGGTGTGGGCCGACGCCCTCGGTGCCGCTAATGTGCGGGCGCTGCGCGCTGCGCAGCGCATTGTGGCACTGAGGGTGGTCAGAGGGTACCGCACCGTGGCCTCAGCGGCGGCCTTTGCGCTCGCCGGCTCCCTACCCTGGGAGCTGGAGGCAGGTGTTCTTGCCGCCGTGTACGAGTTCACGGCGGCAAGGAAACGGCTGGGAGAGCCTCCGGCTCCCAGGGAGGTTGAGGCCAAGAGGAGGGAGGGCCGGGAGGTGGCAATGGAGAGGTGGAGGCAGGACCTGGCGGACGCGCGGTTCGGGCGTTACACTATTGACGCCGTCCGTCCGGTCCTGCCGGAATGGCTTAGTAGGGAGTGGGGCTCCCTGACGTTCCGACTGGTGCAGGTACTCACCGGCCATGGCTGTTTTGGCTGGTACCTGCACCAGATCGCTCGCAGGGAGCCCACCGCCGCATGCCATGATTGCGGTGCTGAGGAGGATACCGCGCAGCACACTCTGTCTGAGTGTGTTGCGTGGGAGGGACAGCGCCGCATTCTGGCTGCGGCGGTAGGGCCGGACTTATCGTTGCCGAGTGTGGTTTCGGCCATGCTCGGCAGCGAAGAGGCATGGCAAGTGATGGTCTCCTTCTGCGAGGACGTCATCTCGCAGAAGGAGGCGGCGGAGAGGGCCCGAGAGCTGGATCCTCTTAGCGGCCCTCTCCGCCAAAGAAGAGCCGGTGGAAGGAGGCGGCGGTTTGCACGCCTCCTTCCACCTCCGTAGCCGAACTAGAGGGGATGGGCCGGGGGGCCCATCTCCTCATTGCACAAGTCTGGCTGACGAGGGGAGGTAGCTGGTTGTATACCCAGTCTACCTCCCTATAAGGACGGAGCCCGGCGGCCAACTTCCGCCGGGCTGACCGCAGGGGCGACATGGTGATAGCTTTGTACGGTCCCATGTCGCCCTAAGCAAAGCGGCGGTCGGTATACCGTGGGGTTTTAGTCCGTGCGAGTCGGACATAACACACTCTCTCCCCCGAGAGGGTGTGTATCCATAAGGGATTTCCCCACGTTAATAAAAAAAAAAAAAAAAAAAAGTTAATGTTAAAGTTAAAAATTCGGTTAAAGTTATTGTTAGGCAAAAAATAGGTTGCACCAATTGACAATGGTTAAAATGACGTCACGATTTAACGTTAACTATTACCGCTCCATGTTGGCCGGTTACCGTTATTGTTAATGTCAATTTTTGAATCGGTTGTCATGTTCACTAGAAAAAACTTTATAATATCATGTCGTTGCTAAGAGAAATCCTGTGGGAAACTGAAAATAGTTCTTCCGATGACGAAATCAATATATTTGAAGATAATTTGCGTCTTAGAAAGAAAAAAGTTTAATTTCCTACAATTGGAAAATGTCCACAGGACGACAAACGCTAACGTTTTGTCGTTGACATCTGAAATCTGTCATCAAAAATCTGTTGACAGTCACAGAATAACAATAGTGACACTTGGTGACACTTATAACAAAGTCCTGCCAAGTAAAATATATTAGCCTTTTCGATTTTAGGGACTAATTGGCTTATTGAAGTAGCAACCCTAATAACTTTAACAATTACAAAATGTTTGATGGTGCAACTCGTTTTGGCAAATGTAACTGTTAGCAAGTCTTGTCATTGTTAAAGTTAACTTTAACAATTACAATAACCACGATTTTGGTGCAACTCAGCCTTAATATTGAAAGTTAGAAATTTATTAATCACGGTAGAATTTCGCCCACTCGAGAACAATCCTTTAAATAAAAGTAACGCTCGTTAATGTGGTGATTATCACGGGTGGAATATTGATATGTCGTCTAGTTGCCCGCTTTGATAAAGATCGTTTTTTTTCAGATTATATAAATTATATAGTCTGGTCGTTAAAAAATGTTTTTTTTTTCGGTACACCCCCTAAAAAGCTACATTTTGATGGCAAAAAGCAAGAAGGAAAAATATCTAATAAAATCAACATGTCCCGTGAGACCGTCTATATTTATTTTCTAGGAAATCATGTTTTTTTTTCTTTGTAATATGTCACGATAATTGTCACTATACTTTATGTAAATGAAACTTTGTTATTAATAATGATATGGATAATTAGTCATGGACATTTTTATAGAGCGTCAACAAAAGATCTACAGAATTGTCATTTAAGTTTCTATTCTATCTTTGATAGTTTAGGTGTAAATATTAAAAGAAAAATCAAAATATTAAAAATTAAAATTTTGAAGATCCGTGGAAACCTAATAATTAACGATAGAAATTTGACTCCATGAAATTTTTGGCGAATATTTGTCGCTTAATGAGACTTATCCATTCATTTTAACAAAACAACATTTCTTAACAGTTTGCAGGCGACATTAATTATGTATTTTATATGGGAAAATATAAACTTCGACGGAGGACGTCTTAAAATTGAAATTAAGAGCGGTCCATTGGATATAATTATTGTTTGGATATTATATCATATGATATTTAGGGGTGAGAGCGAAAAAATAATATCGACTTTTTATGGCACACCCTAATCTATTATACATATGGTCTATGGTTGTACGCGCATCAGACAAAACTACTCGATATATCTTTGTTACTTTTAAATCTTTGATACTTGGTATTTATCTAAAGAAATATCAGGGTAACTTCATTTAATATTTTAAAGATTTAAGTAACCACGATTTTTATACGCACTACGCGTTCAGCGATGTGTATTTTATTGCCATAGAAAAGTGAGGCGAGCTGTATTATACTTATGGTTTTTCCTCTGTATCTTCTATAACATAAAAATGAATCGCTGAATGTGTAGCTAAGCGTAAATCTCGAGAGCAGCTGAACCGATTTCGCTAATTCTTTTTTTTAGAATATTCCTTGAAGTACGAGGATGGTTCTTACGGAGAAAAACTTTTAAAAATTGCTTGAAAAAGTCTAAAAACAATACTTTTCTATATTCCCATACAAACGATTCGTAATAATACTTAAAAGGCAATTTGAACTTTAATACCATACATAAAGTTTAAGTGTTAATGGAGAGGTTCCGGGAAGGCAAAACAATTGAGTGACGTTAATGTCAATATTTGGCAACATTTAATATTAAATAGCGTCCCGAATAGCAGAATATGTATTAAAAAAATAATAATTAAAGAATTGACTGTTAGACGGTACGAAGTTTACCGGTCAGCTAGTATAAAATATATTGTTACGTAAAACGACGCAGACGAAGTCACGGGTATCATTTAGATATTTTAATATATTTGCATTTTTAGAAATATAACTGATCAGCGCACATGCCTTAGCCGTCTACAAATACATTTTTTATTATGATGCAGTATTTAAGACTGCAATTGAAAGCTCTTGAAAAAATAACATATAGAACATTAAAAACTATATACTATATTCTGCGTTTATTATTTATTGTTGAAGTTAAGGCAAATAATTATATGAGACTGGAATGGAATGGGAGTTGATTTTATTTTTTATATATTCGTATTACCTAAATATAGATATTTTGACTCGATTTTACGTATCATATACTTTTCTAAATGCATTAAGCTATATACTATATGTTGAATAATCTCAATGCATGGATATAATCTAACTTACCTTATAATTAAGCCCTTGTACATCTTCTTCAAGAGACACGTCAGAGTACATGTCATCCGCCGGCTCGCCGCCTGACCCGCAGCCCGACGAGTTGAATGATGACGACCGGTACAATTGGCTGGAATAATTACGCTCATTATTAAGATATCAAAATATACAGGAATCGTTTGTTTACAATACTGTATTTATTATAAAATGTAACATAACTAGTGCCATCTATATTCACACATTGTAAGTACTGTACCGCCATCTTTGAATACAAATAAGAACTTTTTATTTATTGTTTAAGTGATATAAAGGACATAAAGAATAATAGATGGCGCTTTAACTAAGTTTTTTAAACATACTACAAAATCAGTATGTAATTTGTATGTACATAATAAACTATACATATGTAGTAGAAGTACCTACATAATATGTTTGCTAATTATAATAATTGGGTTTATCTATATGTATATAACTTGACTAGAACTTATTACACTGGCAATATCTAAAGATTTTTTAAATTGTCTTTCAATAATATAAAACTGCTTACGTACGTTGGAAAAAGATGCATTTTACATAGCAAGTACATAAATATATATTACCTCGCTAATACATTGGAACCGAGTTGCCGCTTCCCTGAGCTGAAACAAATAATAATTATTCATTAATTGTTTTTTTTCACAACTTTAATTATACGAATCTTTAAATTATTTATAATGAATATATAACACATTTGTAAATAAAAAATGAGGTGCAATCTTCTAGTTTATCACGAATATGTAAATTTTATTAAGATTTTTAGTACTTTTGAAAGTTTTACGATTTGAGTTAACTATTCAATTCTTATAATCTTTTTAGAACACCATATTTTTTATATACAAATATATTAATTCAACTAAAATGTACATTCAAAAAGAATACACGTCAACACACTTTTAGATGAACAATTACAAACAAGTTAACTAGAAAAATCTGTAACAGGGAAAGTAAAGGAAACTGTAGGTAACTAGCTTTTACTCTCGGCTTTGTTCGCATTAATATAAATTCTCGTGATGATCAATTCAATAGATGAGGCGTGAAAGCGTAACAAACATACGAACAACCATATTCACATTCGTATTTACAATATTACTAGCTTTTGTCGGTAACTTTGCTAGCGCTAACCCCCCGGCTAATTTTTTAAAACTCAGATCTCAAAATAGCGGATT
This sequence comes from Antheraea assamensis, assembly GCA_035772565.1. Classification (NCBI taxonomy): domain Eukaryota; kingdom Metazoa; phylum Arthropoda; class Insecta; order Lepidoptera; family Saturniidae; genus Antheraea; species Antheraea assamensis. Next base: position 467,440 of record JAQQSE010000144.1, read on the forward strand.
ATGTTTTTAATTTCACGACATCGTACATTGTAAATTTCATGGATTACTACAAAAAAAGTTCGTACAACTGAAAAAATAATTAAAACTACATTTTACATAATAATTGTAATTTTACAATACATAATTTGTTATTTTTCAAAGTTCTGTAATAAATCAGATTTTTTTTAAGCTTACGCTGTCAACAGTCTGTTGACTTGTGCCTCATGAGCTCTACATTCGTTTGTATGGACCTCAAACCTGTATGGTATTGGACAGACCAGGGGAGATTTGACCTCTATTCGACGGGAATATTAAGTATTTTTCCTGGATGACAGTTTTTTTTGTCCTATGTGTATGGTAAATTTCATGGTGATCGATTGAGTAATTAAGGCGGGAAAACGTAACAAACGACCAAACTCACTTTCGCATATACATATAATATTAGTTACGATGAACTTGTGGTGAGTATTTAGAGATTTCCCAATGCGAACAATAACATTGCATGGGTTGAAGTTACTTGTATAGAAACATAAGCTTATATGAAATTCATACAATAAACTTATACGAGATTTTGTATATAAAATAACATCAGGTAATTATATACAAATCTTTCAAAATATAATTAATAATAATAATATTCGTTTTTTTTACATTGAAATGTCAGAGTATGAATTAAAGTTGTTAGACAAGAACAAATTAAAATAGTTGTAACATGAATACAATAACTCAAACATGTAAACTAATTAGTTTGTTTTGATATTTTACATAATTACATAAAAAAAACTTAGCAAAATCTAGTTAACATACAAATAAAAAGAAATATATTTCAGCTACTTACAATTTTTGTATTCGTTTTGTTGTCATTTAATTTTGAAACAAAATTTAGAACTATCCTATTTTTATTACTTTAAGTATTAAGTTTGGGAAAATAACTTCATTTGATTCATTGCTATGATGTTAGTCCAAAGAAAACAGTGATCACCAACCAGTCGTCGCTTTTTAGAGAATATAATTAACATTAATAATATTATTTACTTTAAAAACGTGTTGTTCAAATTACCCAGTAATCTGACAACAACACCAATACAAATTAATGAAAATCCATTTCTAGTATTCATTGCTTGTAAAGTATTGAAACGATTCGGCTGGATTTTTTAATTTATATAAGACCGAACCCAAAGAAGGATCTAAGTTCAATCATTACGATTTTCCATAGGAGTTCAGTAGAAGTGATAAAATATAGCCCACTCTTGATCAATATAATACACGTGTCTTTACGTAGCTCTCGTGGTTCATCAAAAACATTTAGAGGTAAATAAAGTCGTGGGTATTAGTTAGTATAAAATTAACTAAACATTGCTAACAGTAAATAAATTATTCTCACCTTAGTGACTGTAAGTTTTATTAATCGTAGTTAAATTATGCAAGTCCGATGACGCGACACTCAACGCATAGCAAGTACAGTTAACAACATTCGCAGTGGCTGCGAATAACTTTAATTAAAATGCTTGCGGTCTGCGCAGCCCTACGTCCGTTCTACTACCGGTCCGCCGTTTCTCTAATAGAAAGAAGGAAATAAAAAGAAATAACATGTAAGTAACGCAAGCGTAAGCAATTAGTTCATTTATATTTCATACATATTTTAACACGTAGACGTATACGTGTACTAAAGGTAGATGGTTTTATTGTTTTATAGTGGTGGGTAGTATGTAGAATGATTTCGTACTGAGGTTTAAATAATAATAATAAATAGTCGTTATCCAGTGGTTGAAATTTGCACACAACATAAACTTTTTAACTATTATTGTTAAGGTATTTTTTTTTGTCAAAGAGAGCATAAATATTGTAGATTAGTAAAAGTAAAAATAGTGAAGTATGATGAATAGAGAATTATAAACAAACGTATCGAGCCGTCAATTGTATAGAAAAAAAACATTTCCAATCCAATGCATTTATACCCAAAATACTCGATAAAATCTGACGTGAGATTAGAGTAGCCCGAGGGGTCGTAACAAACATCAAAAATGGCTCATGTAATAAATGAACGCCTCCTAAAGCTCATTAATAGCAACCAAACCAAAAAAAATCGATTGAGAAACAGAGTAAGAAGATATTCTTAACTGTTTTGTTTCTGCTTATTTATGATATAGAAGATACTAGTACAATTCGGACACAATTTGTAAGTCATTAAAGTAATACTTCTGAAATGATAACGAACTGGTAGCGTGTTCGATACTACGTCGGTAAACTTAACAGTGAATGCTACAATAAGGCCTGGTTTTCTCCAAAGATGTGCTAAGCTGCGTAATAAGAGTTGTATATGGTATCCTCCAATAGGATCATTTGAATTATATAGATTAGCTCTGATGGAAAATAGTTCAACCAAACTAAGTATTTCAAGCGATGAATGCGAGCTATAAGCATCTTAGTTCGATACGCAAGCGGTGTAGCTATGCAAACTACAGACCAGAGATGAATGCAGATCTCCTGGTCAAAGGGTATAAGCATAGTACATTTTACGTGTTTCATGTGCCATTCAGATTTAATGGAATTAAATATATTCATGAGTTAATGTTGTCCTTGTTTATTGCATAGTTATATATCATACATCTATAACGTTAAGGCGGTCTTAACTTGAGCTTTCGGTGAAGAAGAAGCCATAGTACTTGATGGTAGGGCATTTCAATCTGAAGTTGTAAATTCAGCTGTTGTAGGTGTGTCCCGGTAGCTGCACTCGGAAGCCATTGTTTCTAGGTTAACATATCACTATCACTATAATTTATATCACATCGTCTCTTGTCATCAGGTGAGATTGAGGTCAATAGATAGCTGTAAACATGTAAAAAAATAAACACCTTTATTTTTCATAATTTTCTCTCTTTATGAGATTCAGATCGGAAACTAAGAAATTATTCCATTACAGATATTCTTAGTTAAACATTTACAACTTCAGTTTTAGTAAATAAAACATTTAATAATCAATCTGTTATTAGAAGAGAATATTGCCCAGAAATATTGCGACACTCAAGAACTAAGGAGCGCTTATATTCTATCCACAGAGTGTACGTATACTAAACTTTGCTGTTGAACGAAATAAAAATAAATATCTATACAAAAAGAGTAGAAATTCTTTCCATCGAATATCATGCGTGTAAATTTATTAGTTAGTTTTTTTTCAAGGCAGAAAAAAGAAAGTTAAGGGTACGCTTCGAAATTATTGCGTTAGTGTTTTTTTTATGTTATATTATGCCACAATAAATAGTAAAGAATGTCCAGAGTGACCTTCTATTACGGCAACCTTGCATAATTCGGGCCGACAGTTTTCATATCTAAACGTGTGCACCAATAGTTTTACTGAATCTAGTTGTTTTGAAATAACTTCGTTTATAAATTACTTTAATAATGATGTTGCCTAGGCTTTACACTTATACTGAGGTTAATTGATATTGTTTGATACTTGTAAATATAGCATTGATCGTGAATTTAACTGAAGATTTTTACTGTTTTTCATGAAAAACTTGATGATTTTTTAGTATCTGTTTGAATTCATCATGTATGTATAATACATAAATATTGAAATTCATTTATCATTTTATACGTTCGTATAAATAATTTATTTCTTAATTTTAAAGGAAAATATGAAATAATCAAAATAAAAAGATCTTCAGAATAATTATATGTACTTTAAACTCGAAATAAATATTGTAGTTTACCTTGAATACAGAATATATGTATTTTATAGAATAGAAACTATACAAACAGCAAACATATCATCTTTAGACATTAATATAATCGTAACATGTATGTTAGCGTCATAAAGACATAAAGATTGTTTGTAAGGAGTAAGCTCTGGAGATACTTATCTAATCCTAAAAAATCTTTCACCGATAAGAAGCTACGTTAGCCCCATGTTATGCTATTTTCTATTCATATTAATATCCAAATTGTAATTATTGCGATGAAGTAGCGGATTGATGCTAAAAATAAATATTTATAATGAAATAAAATTTGTGAATACATTTGAAACGGATATGGGCTGGATCTCCTGAGGCAATGCTAACGATTCCTTCAGTATCTTTTTTTTTATAATTACGTGAAGGTTACCAATGTACCACGCGTTAAGGGTTTTTGCCTTCGCATAATTAATGACAATTCATATACATACATTCCTAATAATTTCTCAGCAACAGCTGTAAGCAGTCACCTAGAACTAATAATATAGTAGCGCAACACAATGGTTCAGTAAACGCATGCCATTTGAAAACGCACAGGACGTCCGCGGGGAGTGTCGCACCGGTGAAATCGACGGACTCAGTAAGTAAGATACGAGGAGTGTGCGAGCTCCATGAAATTGTGTAAGAAAGTGAAGAATACCTTTATTGATTGCAATAATTATTAGAGTATGCATATTTACATACATAGTAATATCTCGAGCTAATAATTAGATTCTAAAAATTCTTTTAGTGATAAAAAGGTAATATTCAAACGAATGGTTGTTAATTTATACCTTATATTGTAATGAACGTCTCCACGGACAGACATCAACAATTACAACATTAGGTATCTTGCTTTTTGTGGTAGTAATATTGTTATGAATTCCTCACTACACCCGTGGCTTTTACTTCACATCAAATTATTCTGTAAGTCTTTATTTTTGAATACTAAACTGTAGTATGTCGACCATAGAAACGCGAGCACCAGTGTTACTGTATGTTAGAAAAAGTTATGAGTTTTTTTCAATTCAACGTTACATTAGCTACATGCATTACAGACATACCATATACGTTATACATATATAACAATTGGCATTCGGAAAATGGAATATATGTGGATAATGGTATACAATGAATAATAATTCCGTAAATCTTTACTTATGAGTAACTAAATTATAGTATGTCGATTACTGCAAATTTCACAAGAGGCCATAGAAACGCGTGCACCACCGTTACTTTACGTTAGAAAAAGTTATGGGCTTTTTCAATTCAGCACTACAGAAGCTACATGCATTACAGACATGTATACACATAATAGTTGGCATTCGGAAAATGGAATATATACATGGATAATGGAATAATACTCAACCGTGATTCTTTTTTACTTGTTTTTTTTTTTACTTCAAAACGCAATATTTTGAATTAAATGTTTACAACTTGGGCAGATGTGTATACATATATATACTTTTGTGCCGGTATTATATTGAAGTGTTATTATAATAACTACAGGTAAAACTGATCGAAATAACGACTCCATGACTTCGGACTCCGTGAATATTTTTTATATTGATACATTGTCGTTATGACGTCATTGGTTAGAGCAAAATGGGCAGGGAATCTTACCATGGGTACGTGACTTGCTTAAAAATATTGCAGACGTGTTGTTAATAGAGACATTCATTTTTCCATGGAGGAAGTGCGTAACCATAAAAAGGAAAATTTATATTTTTTGAGATATCTGTAATATAAATGGTATTCGTTGAAGGTAATTACAGATAGTTCTTTATGTAGTGAACATAGTTTTTACCGTCATGACAATATTAGCGGAGGATGTATGCTTTAGCCCTCAAAATAATCATACCTCTGCTATGTGGGGAATATGTCATGAATCCAAAAAAAACGAACATTATTGTAGAGGGAATATGTCATGAATCCAAAAAAAACGAACATTATTGTAGGGGGAATATGTCATGAATACAAAAAAAAAACAACATTATTGTACCGGAAAATACTAGTACATTATCTTCATCCATCCCTTCGCACAGTAATAGGTAACATAATTTAATTTACTGTACTTCAAAAGAAGAAAGTTCTCGTGTTTTCCAAACAAGCTTTTTGTCAGAAACTACTACACGACTGATTTTTATATTTATTCTACTGTGATAATCTATACATGTATGAAAAGGTGATTATTTTATGAAATATTAGCTTCCCACGCGGTTTCGCACGGGTGTAGTGCTGCAGAAAATTATATTAATCTTCCCTTTACAATACGACCATGTAATTAAATAAAATATCAACTAAACAAATGAGCGTCAGTCTGTTAATAACCTGTGAAGATCTCCTTACTGTCTTCTGTTCCACGCACTCATTTTTATATAAATATTTTTAAACCAAATCTTTCACTCTTCCATAAAAATTGAATAACATTTTTCATATAAGCCTTGTCAACAATTACAAGCAAAATGAAAAAAGAATTAGTCATACAGGTTAAGTTATTCTGGAGTAAAGCGTTTACAATCATTCAACTATTAAGGAACTATTCTATGTATATACCTATAAGTATTATAATTGTTCATTACTTTTATTTATTAATGAAGTGTATTTGTTTTTCTTTACTTGTATATCAAAAGTCTGTTTAATTGACATTGTCACTTACAAACTAACCTTATTCAAAATGACAGTACTTTTCACATCATAGAAAAGATGATTTTCTTTTTTGAACTGACTACACTATTCGCTTGACAGGCCTCTACAGTTTCACCGGACTACTAAGGGGAGCGCTTAAGGCACTCAACCGATTTTATATAGACAACCAGCACAAGGGCGCACGGTGCGTCTCGGCTTGGACTGTTGCCGCGTATCTCGATTCTAATAAGCTAATCTAACTATTCTATTAATACATACATGAATTCGTGAAATATACAAGAAAAGTTGAACCTATAGAAGACCTCGTATGTCAGTGCGATTCATCAACCACTTCATTCGAATGTATCAAAATAGCACCAGCACGTTACGAATATTTTGTAGTAGAATTATTCACAGTGTTAATGATGCTTTCGCAACAAAACCTTCGAAGCTACACGAAGAACATCTGTTCACATCAAAACTTCTGTGGTTTTCGAAATCGGGTAATAACTCCGAGATTAAAACGAAGCTGATACTCGCAATGGCGTGATAAAATGATGATCACGACTATCTGTGTAACCATCTGTCGTGCACATAATATATCTTTTGTATAATATAGTTTCATAACTGAGTAATTTACGGGAAATAAGTCTTGGTTGCACAATATCCGCGGCCGAAGATGTTATGTATTTCGCATTTAGTACGATTACATTTTATGTAAGTGTACTGATCTGGGTTAATATTTGATTATTTTTGAAAACATACTTTTTTTGGTTGTCGTGATTATACCATTGCGAATATATAAACTATAACTTAATACAAAATATCTGTATAAACGAAATATACGAATAGACGGAATAGTTAAGTACATCTTCCTCTTCTGTTCTAGACTGATTTTCTTTATAACTTTTTTTTTGTTTATTTGATATTGATTACATTTAGTGTTATCAATGAAATTTAAAAAAAATATTCGTAATGTTTTCTTGATAAAAATTAAAAATCAATTAGACATGACCTAATTTCGATCACTAGTAATTTTAAATCAATACACATTATTTATGACAAACATATAACTTATTTTTTAGTCAGGAAGTTATGTATTTGATTGAAGTTATATATTTGTTGACTCTTTGACAATAAATAGCACTTTAAGAAAGGGGTATTCTTCAAGCTTGGTGTCGTATATTTTTATGTACACCGTCACTTAATATTCACTGCCTAAAAGGCGAATTATATGGCATTATATGATTCCATTTAAAATTTACATCATTTTACCATTGACATTTCTAATTTTAGTCAATCTGAAAGTTGTCTTTACCAAAACAATTTAAGATGTTTTGTAATCCATATAAATGGAAAAAAAATTAAGACCATAAAGTTATATAAATTGTATAATAAAGTTTACAGTATTTTAGAATAATTGAATTAATAATAGATTAATTTATTAATAGACGCAATTATAATTATAATTTATCTGTTATTGGATTTAATAAAGAGACGTAAACATAAATCATTACAAAGGAACATATGTAAATATCCCGTTTTAATAAATTATTGTTTTTCTTTTAATAACTCCAGTGGTTTTATATGCAAAAAAGGATTTACTAGACATTTGGTTGGTTTTTAACTAACTTGTTTCTTAACTAATGACTAGTATACAGCCTTTTTTAAAGTGCAAAATTGTTAAAGTACTTAGAATTTTTTCTTAAATTATGGTACATATATACATACAATATAACAATAACTGTATAGACGAATTAAATGGATAGTTAGAAATTGAAATCAATTTGTGTTCTTCACATTTTTTACCATTATTTCTTGTGACAACATTGCATACCGCATACTATTATGATGTGGAAAACAACATAGCAGGCATTGCAATAGTTTTATATTATGCGGGATATATATTTTAATTTATAAATGAAATAGACACATACATTGTTGACTAGCATCGTATGCTATGACAATAATAACTGAATAGTTGACAATTATTGACGGTACGTGAGATATTAAAGGTATTTTAGTATTAACTTGACCCTCGACTACATTGGTACAATAGTGAATTTTTTATTACTTATATAATTTTACCAATCTTGTAAACTAGTTATAGGTTTACTTCATTATGCCATTTATTTAGGTAACATATTATGCGTATTTCTACTGTTAAGAGTTTAGTCACTTTATACATAATTTTCTATGGGTTGAGCAATTTTAATTTATGTAAATGATTCATTAAATTCGTTTCGATAACATCGTCGCTTGTTCTATTTGCATTCATATCACGTTGATTATTATATTTAATTTTTAAACTGTTATATAGTATTAGTCAAAGAAACTGCTTTTAAACTAAAATTGGACATAGAAAAAGGTTCAAACCTGTACGGCCGCTTTCTGTAATGCATGTGAACTCCGTTTCGCTCCAGCTTTACAAACAAATGATAACAATAATTTTAATAGAATCAAGTTACACGGAACGATCTATTTCACACAGCATCACTTTATATGTTTTAATATACGGTATATTGTAAACAGACGCGCGTTAAACAATATCCAGTTTTAATATCACATACAAATATGCGAGTGTTTTTTTGTCGTACACTACGCTTCGCAGTCCGAGTATCGCCGAGGCACTGACGCATCAACAAACGCAGTGGTGGAATGGTCAGCGGTCCGCGAGGTATGAATTATCTACACAATAGTCGACTGCGAAACACCGTTCTTAAATTATTAAGTAGATAGCTAGATAGACGCATGTTAGTGTTTGTTAATTACATGCCAATATCAGTTCTGTAGATATTTCAATAATAATTTCAAAAAGATAAAGGTAATTTAGATAATGGATGGACGTGTACACGGTATGTGTGATGAAATGTTGTAAAACATATTTAAAGTGTAAAGTTGTTGTTATCAATAATATTGATACAGGTTTGATCATAGATAGAGATTAAGAAATATTTGAGCTGCGGGTACGCAGTTTAATCACTATGACTGAAGGGAACATATGATGCTCCATCATTTGTGCTTTCCCAATGAGGAGATAGTGTGATGAATAGCAAATCTGTAGACATATATTAATAATACATTATGTACTATATAGAATGAGCGTTACCATACAACGTTGTGATGCATCCATCTATCTTGTTACGTTTCCTTCTTCCCCGTATGCGTTTGAAAATTGTTTTTTAATTAAATTTTATTATCATTTGATACTTATAATGCGATATTTTGTATTCCATGATGAATTACATATCTCATAATATACTTTATAAAATATAGATAATTTTAGAACCATTTTAGTGATAAAATGGCAGTTCGAGATTTCGCAAATTCAACCATCAAAATAAGTCCTATGTAATTATAAAATATATGCCATATCGATGTTTAACAGTGTAAAGGCCAAAATTAACTTGTAAATATACAAAACTAATTGAAAATATACAAAAAATATTCATGACGAATTACATATTGATATTGTACTGCATATTATAAAACAAAGTAGTCCGCGGCGTCTGTCTGTATGTTCGCGATAAACTCAAAAACTACTGAACGGATTGTAATGCGGTCTTCACCAATAGATATAGTAATTCACGGGGAAGGTATATAATTTGTCAAGGTTTTGTTGTAAATGGGTTCAAGTATTATGATAATTGTTGAAATAACCCGAAAAAGTCAGGCCGCCTGGGAGCTTTCGTCGAAAACGCTGCATAATCCCTTTGAGACCATAACAAAACAATGCATACTGAGATATTCCTCTTTTATAGATCTACAACAATGTCTACGATGGCATATACCTATTTTTTTAGGATAGCTTACTATACCCATCTATCTTTTAAAAATGGTCACATATAATGAGGTAATTGAAAGTCTATTTAGACGGATACACTATTAATTTTACCAAATTAAATACATTAGTTACCTTAAGCATTTCATGCACATAAGTATATATTTTTTTATTATCAGGGCAGGATAACGTCCGCCGGGCCTGCTAGTTTAATATATGTAAAGGATTAATATATTCTCGTGTTTCATTTATTAATTGTAATAATTTTATTATAAGTATGATTAGTTTCGTATGTAACGTAAAGGATTAAATTTGACTACAGCATTCAGTGTTGTTAAAAATGACAGTAATAAAAATATCAACGACATATCAGTGCAGCATAGACTTTTATTTTATTTTCAAGTTACATTTTGTTGTTGGTAATTGTAAAATGTATACAATCAATTTATTATAAATTCTTTATAGTTTTCGTACACGGAGTGTTAAGAGTCGTTCCCTTGAAAATAATTATTTGAATAACTGATTGCATGACTTAAATAACAATATACAATGTTATTTAAATATTCGACTTGTTTTTTTGTATATCCAAGGCATTGTAAAAGCGAATGGTAAACAGAAAAAAACATATACATATTTAGAAATAATTATTTATGCTTTGAGTAGTACCATTTACTTACAAGATTTGCAAAGACAAAACCTAGGCCAAGATTCAGTCTTAAAAGAACATAATGTATTTTAATGTTAGAAATTTTGGTTAAAAAATCAGAATACGCACTAAGCATTCTTACTTACTTTCAAGATCTGTTTAAAGGGCAAATTTTGACATAGAAAAGTAAATGAAGAAACAAAAGGTAGTGTTTGTAATATTGGGTGAAATAACGGCTACGCGTAACTGTAAACACATTACTAATACCTTTTTAAGACGTGTGTAATAAAGAACTTTTAGTTTTGTAAAAATATAAAATAACCCCCGTTTAGTTAACGGTCTGTAGTGTCTCCCACGACAATTTACATTGAAACGTTTGGTTTCAAGGTACCAACATAAAAAGTTAAGTGGGTTCATGCGTGACTGCTTGCTGTCTACGACAGGAAGTTTAATTTGTTCAACATTAATTCAATTTTTATATTATATACATGTATACATTTTATGTATAGTATTTTCTCACATTTTTTACGATTTATCAACTGTTTAAAGTGTCTCTATTAAAACTGTAAATTTTCGCTTTTTTAATATTTTCCAGAATTTCTGTCTATTAGTTTCATCACTAAAATATTTTAGTGCATTTTTTTATTTCTCTCTTTTTTGGTTGACAGATATAACATAGGTACGTAAATGTATAATGGAGTAGAACCGTCGTGTCTGTAAATTAAAAATATTTGCACAAAATATGCGGATGATTTACAGAATGTAATAGAATAGAATAAGGCAGTTTTTAAAAACATTGTATGTTTAACAACTATAACCTCCAAAACAACCAGATACATTTACATAAGGATTTTACATGTAACTTACGCATAGCTTGCCACAACAATAAGTTTTATTTCATCTAAAGCGGTGGATATATATTTTTTTCGAATTGACTACACTGTTGGCTTGTTAAGGCCGCTACAGTTTCACCGGACTACAAAAATATTAATTTAAATACTGTCTGCTTAGTTTAGTAGGGTTCGTAAAAAGCCAAAAGTTGGCGCTTCATTGCTTGATTTAAGATGCCGAAACAAGTTCATAGTTTAGTCAAACGATTATCGTGACATAGTACATTGAAAAATACATAGATGACGTCGTTAGTTGATACCTAAGTGACAAAAATATTTTCAAAAGTTTATGTCACTGGTAGGTTACGAATACAAACTAATATGGAATTTACTTGGTTAGGATATGAGTTATTTTTTGATACAATTGCACAATATGATCTACTGTGAAGATGCATGTATTGTATTGTAAATAAAATTATTATTTCCAATTTCCTTATTGATAATATTAAAGCTCGTCGATAGCTACTAAAACGAAAAAAAAGAAAATCGGTTGATAAACAGAAGAGAAAAAATGTAATTAACCGGTTTGTCTTAATTTCTGTATATATATATATTAAAGTAAACAATAGTAGCATTCTGAGTTATAGATGAAGCTGGTTACTGTGTCAATAATATTGAGCAATCGAAGAACGAATGCTCCGCCGCGGCACTGGGCCGGAACAAACGCACTTCACTTTCTTGATGAGAATCCACCAGCACGCGGCACGCACCTCACATTGCTACATAATTGCGTTATACTCTTTTAAAATGATGTATATCTGTAGATTTTTCATCGATATCTTTCACTTTCGCTTGTTATAGTTATTATAAAGCGTATCGAGACTCCATTTAAATTATCGACACTATTAATTAATGACATACAACACACATTAAAGCAATGGTTCATAGACTTATAGTTATGCTTTCAATATGAAATTTTCGAAAGAACCCTTTAGAAAACCACGCCATAATAGGAAATGTGGCTTAAATGAAATAAAAGATTATATGGTGTTAATTAATTCATGTGATGTGCCTGTTTGTCGTTATAAATTGAGTCAATTGTATGGGACATTTTGACTAACTTTATTCTAATTGAGATTCAGTCGATTTTTGTATTTTGTTTTTTTTTATCATGATCATGTGTCAAAAACCACATTCATTAAAGTCGTTACGAGCAATGAAATGGGATTTAGCCTTTTGCATGACATCCCAACAGACTTTTTTTTTCGAACTGACTACACGCTGTTGGCATGATGGTCTTTACAGTTTATCTCAGGTATTCTTACTATCTCGCTGCTATATAATTTGTTAAAGAACATACACCATTACACGCGAGGCACGCGTATGAGCTAGGCCATTTTCTCGCCATAACATAAATCTTGTCAGTGACTCATATACTCAAAAAAGAAAAAAATGTCGAGTACATTGATCAAACTCCCTGTATACCCTCTGAATTTCACGTACGAATAAATTTTATGGAATGATGCACTTAGGGTTATCATATTATTTGAGAGAATTTCACACAAATTTATCAAAAAAAGTAATATATCTTTTATATAAATCCTAATTAGTGTAACTAATATCGTAAATGCGAATGTGTCTTTGTTGGTTTTTTTACCCTTTATAGATTTTTGCGTTTGACCACAACCTCACTTGATGTTAAATGACGATGTAGACCAAGATGGAATACTCGCTAAACCTAAAGGGTCTTAAGTGCAGCTGCCGGAACAGATCAGTATGTGCTAGGCGTGAAGTTTACAACTTGAGGGTGGTATCCAACCAGGCGGGCTTAGAAAAACGTCCCATAACTATGCATAAAATGCCACACCACTATGCAAAAAGACCTACCACCACGCTGCTACACGTATATCGACGAATCTTTTATAGTTACAACGTAGCCTGAGGTGAATGAAATATTCAATGGAAATTTTAGAGTTTAAGGGTAAATAGTTTTAGAAGACTAATGGTAAAAACCGTCTCTAAAAGCTCACTTACTTTCAATGCTGATTTTTATTTGCTTTATGCCAATAATATTATTTGTTTTATGTTAAAAATACTTTTAGAATTCATAAGAAACTATGTCGTGTAATATTATTTAACACTAGCTGGTGCACGCCTGTTTCTCTGGGAGAAATAAAAAGACATACATTATAGTTCATAGCACTACTGGAATTCTAAGGAACAATATAAAATATTCCATCAAATTTCGTCTTAACAGATTATAACCGAGATCTGTTGAAATATAAATACAAAGATTTTTATGTAACGGTGCACAATAGATGATATAAAATAGTCAGAAAGTCTTGATTCATTACGCATGGCTGTATAAAGGTCAATTATATAAAAGGTTCATTAAGTGGTTTGCTTTTTGAAGATCATACTGATCGTTTCTTCATTTTAAGGATACTTACTTTACAAGTGGCAAGGGACAAGTATGGTTTCAAGTAGAAAATACAAAAACCATTTTGTTTTATTTCAACGTAAGTGACTAATCGTTTATTTTGTAAGTAATGTTTGAGTAAGTTTGCTATGGTAGCATTAATACATTTTCACAATATTAAAAGAAAAATAAAATTAAACGAATTTACTACTTCTATAATTATGGCAAATAATTTAATTAAAATACTATTAAGAGCTAAACTATTATAAAAAAATTAAATCTTTGTTGATATACAATCAACTTAGTTAATATATTGACGTGATAACGCCTTATAAATCGATGAATACTGGCTGCACGCACAAAAAAGCATGACTCATTGTCACGTTTCGCCTGAGCCGAGCGTGCAAGCGCGGAACAAGCGATAGAGAGGGGCGATCGGCTTAAGAGTTCGGCTTGTGACGCATCTTTTTCTCTTACACTCTATCGGTAATTCAGTGATAATAATTCAATTTATAAATGATGCAATTTCTTATCAATGTTTCCTTATGACGTTATCACGTGAAATAATCTTCCGTAAACCGATTTTACAGAAAACCATTTTTTTATATCTTATTAATGAAATCACATTCCAAATAAAAATAATGAAGAAGTTTTATGAATTATCAATTCAACTGTAATAACTTTTCAATGAATTGTTTTATTATAAATTTAGAAGAGAGCTTTTATTTAGTTCACTGGACTCAATAACAATTAAATATATTGTAAAATTTTCTTGTGTAATCATAATTTATGCTCAGATATACTCAAATTATAATGTCTGTAATTTTTTGATAATATTGTTTTTTATTGCTTTTGTTTATAAAAGAGACTATCTTTAAATATACTTATTTATTTATGCACCTGACTCATTTTCGCTTTAAAGTGTTTCAATATTTAGGTCATAAAAATCAATATTTGTTACAATCACTTTAGATAGATATTATAAAGATGTATTTCAATAAGAATATCATAAAATTTGTTGACAAGAATGATTTATTTCAATATATCTTATTTTCGTTTTTTTATGGCCAAGAAGAATTTATGCTTAATCATGTAATTTGACTATAGTTAAACATTTTATAAAATTTATTATGGTTAAACATTATATAAAATTATGCATAATACGTTAACATGAAAACACTGTTAATAAGGATGGATTTATTAAAATATATATTCATAGCAATAACCACAAATATTTTACATTTCACTGTTGTTATTTAATCGTACCCATAAAGACAGTACTACCATGAGTAAAGAATAGTGAAATGCCTAGTTCTACTAAAATATTTTAATATCAATATAATAAAATGCGATAGGACGTCATTAGTTTGAATAAAAACACTAAAATCTGTCTGTTAATTCTAGCATTTAGATTCCATTATTTAAATTTGTTTAAACTTCAAGATCCAAATTATACGACGCGGATTCATTCCGAGTCGTATGGCTGAATCCCACAGTATGTTTGTAATATTCAAATTAACATTAGCAATCAAATTACTGAATTTCTACAGATGAAATATAAAAAAAAATACTAAAGAGTCTCTATACCTCGAAAGAGTTTATAGTTCAACCCATAAAACGTAACAGTTTTATCATAAGTGCATACTTAAAACTCGCACAGGCTATTTTTAAAGATTAGTAAAAACGAGCAAAAAATTAAATAACTGTTAGCTATATATTATTAAAAACATATGTGGATTGCACAAAAGTGCTATTCTTTACTTTTGGGGTCTTTGTTGTTGTTGTCGTGGTTACTTCTCTACTAACTGCCTGTTTTACAAAATAGTAAATTGCCATTTTTTTAATTTTAATATAACATTTAAATAAATTCACAAATAGAAAAATATGGACTGGTTTAAATATGACTATGATTGGTTTTTATTATATTTGGTCCACAGACTAATAAAGTACTATATATTTTATAGCATAATTGCTGTATGGTTTGTGCCCGAGAAAAAATAAAATAACAAGCAAATTGTGTCTTTTTAATACCACTAATTTAATAAAATTAAAACCGACATAGTTACACAACATGTTTTGGTCGCAGACATACACATGTTTGTAGTATTTTTAAAATTAAGTTAATTCCTCTTTTGTACCTTGAGTGCTATGACCTAAAAAAAGTGTAATGATATAGATCATATGGAATCTGGTCTTAAATGTGTATAAGTAAATAAAACGACTTAAAAATATAAGATTATAAGAACAAATATTGCATTATTTAGCTTTAAAATTTTCCTTCTACACTACGTCATGAATTGTTAATATTACAAGTTACAATCGTGAATGTTTCATTTAAACACTACCCACTAACATAAAACATAAATACGCATTACTTAGAAACTCACCTCAAAAAGTATGTTAGAAACTCACCTCAAAAAGTATGTTTCTGTTTACACAATTTTATATTTCATAACACAACACCATGCATGAAATTATTAACTCAGACAAATAACCGCTCCTTTAGAAGTGAAAGCAAAGTGAGATTTAAACAATGGCGTGTTACAATACATCGTTGTCTATAAACCTATTATTGGACAAACACTAGACACAAAACAGGCAACATAAATACATCTATCTACCAACCCTTGTCTTTAGTACGACTTGTGTGGAGATTCCTTTGGGCTATTTATATATTGTGCAGAATTTGAAACTTGTGAAGGATGGAACTTGCACGTGTTTTCAAGCGGTTATAACTTTATTAGTGGTTACTATAATACGACTAACGGTTCTGTATTCTGCGGGATCGTCCTGTAATGTCAATCGTAATCCCGTTTATTAATAATTAGTAAAATAGTTCGCTAAAACATTGGATGTCTCTCGCATTTTTTATTTCTCAACTCATATGCATATTACCATGCTATTAGTGAAAGGTCAAAGACGCATTTTCATTGGTAAATGCAATATTAACGTCCGAGAAAACCTCACCGAACGACTTACAACCAAACTCTAACGTGCTATGGTTAGTAGGCAGTTTCAAATACTTCTATGACATTTTAAACAAAAACCCTAGTTACAAATATCATTATAGTGATAAACGTAAGTTTAAAAAGAAATAATATTAGTCCGTTGCGTGTTTTTTTAATGTAAAGTCAATTTTTCTGTACCGACAAAAGTTCATACCTCGCATTTCTCGCATTCAATGTTCAGAAAGTTTGCCGCTTTATGTGAGTATTATTGTCACACGAAAACGATATAATTTCGTCACTATTTTTAGCTGATAAATGACTGACTTTTTGTGACCACGTCAGATTGAAAGGTTAATCAACTTCAACAATAATTATATCTGACTACGTCATTCCCTGCTACGTTGATATGCGATGTACGTCACTGAATACAATTTAAAGTTTTATAGAAACGATAGAGAACTACATTAAGTTTATTTATAGATAGTATTTCATTGACTACGGATCGTTACTTCTTACTAATATTACAAATAAAAAAGTGAGTGTGTTTGAAACGCTTTGACTACGCCTTAGTAGGTCGGTGAAGCTGTAAAAGTCCTATTGTACTAACAGGATAGGTCAGTTAGAAAAAAAAAGTTTTAACTATTCAACCGATCATCATGATATTTTGCATACACGTTATCAGAAGTACAGAAAAGGACATAGAGTACATTTTATAAAAGATGTACTGTTTCCGGGGAATAGATCAAATCTCCACTAACGACAGCGAATCCGCGTGCAAATGCTACTAAGAAGTATAATAACATAAATTATTCCGTTACTTTATATCTAATTAGACAGAATAATTGTTTACGTAAAATCACTCGGAAGTTTGAAATACTTCGGCACTTCTATCAAATTATATCACGATTGCACGTGAAAAATCCATTCTAATTATGTGATCCGTGTAAAAAAATCTATTAATACAAAGCTCGAAATAGTGAAACGAAAATGCAGGCAGAGGTTACAGAATAAGATTCAGTTAAAAATAAAATATATGATTACTAATAAATGTTATTCAGACTAAGCAAATAAAAAAGGATAACTTACTGTCTCATGGAACCCCATCGCCGATGTGGTAAGTTCTCCTGGTGGCTACGGAAGAGACAACACAAAGCATAAAGCAAAAACGATAAACAAAAAAAGAAAATAGAACTACAAAGCAAATTAATATTCAGAGAACTTGCAAACTTTAGCGCGTTTGTCTTTAATCAAAATTAAAAAGAAAGAGGTTTTTATTATCTATTTTAGGTGCATCTTAAGAAAAACCAATTCAACGGTGAAGAATGGTGTAGTCAATTGAAATAGAATAAAATTTGTGAAATATATTATGTTCTATTGTTATCAACATTCGGACAGATACCTTGGTGGTGTTCTTCTAAGACTAGTCCGTGTCCAAGAATGCCGGTTAAGTGGATTACCAGGACTTCTTGATCCGTTCTCCACTCTGTAGACAATCACATATAGTATGGGTTATTTATGATTGCATATATTATATTATTTTAAAGTTCACAGCGTCAGGGGCACTGAAGGAATAACTATAGTAATTATGTTTTATATATAAATTATTACAAAT
This sequence comes from Antheraea assamensis, assembly GCA_035772565.1. NCBI lineage: Eukaryota > Metazoa > Arthropoda > Insecta > Lepidoptera > Saturniidae > Antheraea > Antheraea assamensis. The sequence goes on from JAQQSE010000144.1 coordinate 485,996, forward strand.
GAATATTCTTTACAATCGAAAATTATAGTGCAAAGTCCCTTATTCTTACTTCCTTATGAATATTACACAGCACAACAACAAAAAACTTTCTTTCGTTGTCATGAATATCATTGCCGATGTCTTCATTTTCAAGGCCATAGTTTTCGAAAATATTCATAAACGTACTGAATTGTGAATTAAGTAGAGAAAAGATCCTTTTTCTGTCATTATATATAAAGTTAAATATGATGAAAATAATTGTCAAAGCATTGAACAGAGAAGCATAATACTTTAATATATTTAAATAGCTGAGTATAGAAAGTGAAAAGACGGAATATTTTATGTCCCTCAGTATTCGGACATCGATGAAAGATTTTATAGACTGTTATGACTGATTCTGAGAGTGAAGTTTGGAGAAGATTTATCTTGGTAGAAAATGTGCTAGGTAACCACTAAGATCTAAAAGTCATGAAAGAAAGGTAATTCGGGTAGATGACACCTTTATATGATGGCAGGTTACTGGTGGTATTTAAAAATAGATATTTATGTGAAGTTTAACATAAGTTTTACAAAAAAAAAAACTCGTTATCAACTTGCATATACTTTAATTCAAACACTAAAACAAAACAATTAAAAACAAACTTGACTAAAACTTTGATATTTAAGAATATACTTGTTTTTTTTTAATTTATACTAATTTTTTTATAGAATATGAAATTTTGAAAAAAAAACTGGAGCTATTCTTCCGACATCATCAATATCGTCGTGAATTGTTGGCACAGAAGTATTCGAAAGCACTCTTACATCAAGGGCAACAAAACCATTAATGATCAGTGTTATAAATACGAATGTGAGTTTGTTAGCCTTTCATGCCTAACTACAGTACCGATTATTATGCAATTTTGCATAGACATTTTCAGAACAACACAAAAGAAAATACAAGTAAAATGTAGTTGCCGAGAGATAGGTTAAACCTAATCAAATCGTAAGCAGAAACTGATATAAAAAGTGGGCAGCTATATTTTATTTATAAGTGGTATTTTAATTTTAGAAATCACTTCGTTGATACCTCTGTAGCAGTAATATAGTTCGTTAATTTTCTACATAACAATAAATATTCAACCGTCACTTCAACTCGCATGTCGTATGTGCTGTGACCTACATTACCTTATTATGTGATTTACCAGAAACAAGTCGAAGTCCGCGTCGCGTCGTGTTAATGTACCGTCATTCTAATGGTAGACATAAAATGAAATTGCTTTCGGAAGCCTTTTACGGTATCGTTGACCGGCTGCATGTCAATTTTTTTACTTTGTATCTATCATAAATATGCGTTTACGACGAGATCATTAAAGTAAATTTATATTAGTTTTTTGTAAACCGTATCGTAATTTTGATCGATCTAGATTTAACACTATAGATTTTACTGTAATAGGTCTTTTGTTATTAATGGGTAGTAAGTACATGTGTTTATTTCATGAAAAGTGTGACAACTATTTTTGGGATCGCTTCCATACTGATACAACTGTAGGCAAAAACAAAAAAATACTAAAGCTAATTATAAGTCTTTATCCTTATGTTTATAACTCTCCATGTTTCTTCTTGCCTATTCTTTATATATGTACAGGTAATTTTCCTCAGCTTTGTACGCGTTTTCTATGCAGTAATCGTTTTTCGATTCTATATTTCATATAAAATAATAACGTATGATTGATTCGACGGAAAATTTACGAATTTTTATACAATCTTCCATATCCCTTTTTCACGAACTTAAAGGTTGAATTTCCAAAAATTCTTCTTTACTCATTTACAGTGTAAGAGGAACCCATATTCAAATTTTCACAACAGTAGTTTGGGCTTTGCGGCAGTCAATCAGTTATTATTTGAAGGACCAAAGAAGCTATATTTTTTATATAAAATGAAGCGAGAACGTGCTCTAACTCCTAACACAACTACATCATGCATATTCCAGTGAGTAATTCTATTTTATGCGTCTTTAATCGTGCAAGTTCAAGTATATTTGTGTCAGTTATTATATTAAATTGTTTTATTCCAAAATTCAATATTAAATTTAAGAACATATTTGAGCCAATCTAAAGACACTTATACCACAATATAAATCAGAGTTTCATATTGTGCCTAATAACTTCTATATTATGATATTTTTAGATAAAAGCCTAATACGAATAATTACTTAGATTTCTCTGTGAATAGTTACTAATATTATAAGGATAGGTGAAAACTATATTAAGCTGAATGAAGCCGCGGGCAAAAGCTAGTTCAATATATTATTTTCTCCTAGTTCATTTGGTAATTTTACATATTAAAGAATACTACTGACGTGCTTCCAGGCGTGTCTGTGTCTCCTTCGCCGTAGCATTCGAAGTTCTCCGCGTCTGATATGGAATTGCCGGGACTGGAATCTGCTGTAGGGTCCGACTGTCCCGGTGTATCCGTGCCATTCTGGAAATCAAATTGAGAAGTTTTACAATATTTATTGTTAGTTGTGAAAAAACCTCCACATAATCACAGCTTACGAAAGTCAGAATATATTGTTTTTTATTCACTTTCAGTCTAGTTTTAATACAAAAATATATAGCAAAATATTACTTATTATAAACACAAATAAGAAAACGTCACATTTTTATTTAATACTAGCTGATATCCGCGAAAAATTAAAAGTAAAAATATACTTTGCTTACAAAGTTTCTATGTAATCACAGTTATTCGTTTATTTCCATTCTCCAGCACATGCGCATCACACAGCTTGCTGGGGCAGTGGGCTGAAGTGGGCTTCAGATATTGCTGAACGCGTAGCGCTTATAAAACTGCAGTTTCTTAAAAACTTTCTTTTAAATGCCGATATCGTGGTAACTTTTAGATAAGGTCTTGCCGATATCGTGGTAACTTTTAGATAAGGTCTAAGTGTCTAAGAAGTACAACTAAAAAAATCAATCGAAATCTATCCAGTAGCTTTTAAGAGGTGCGCGCGACAGTACTTTATTATTTTGGATATATAAAAATAATAGATAACTGAATATTTAAACTTAGATAAACGTTGATTAAATAATATAGAAATGTTACTAATAATTATTATATGGATCCGTGTGCTGAGTTACGAAAGAGACGGATGAGAAAAGATTACATGTGGCAGAGTTGCGAATATTAAGATGGGTATGTGGTCTAACAAGAATGGATAAGATTAAGAATGAGTAGAACAGAGGAAGTTTGAAGATAGCACCAGTGATAGAGAAGTTGAAGTTGAGGTTTGTATGGTACGGGCGTATTATGAGAAGAGATGAAAGGAACGTAACAAGAAAAGTTTTGAGTTTGAAAGTGGACGGATATAGGGTTCTGATCCTATATTCTCCTCCTATATTCCTCCTCTAGGAAAACCGAAAACGGTGTGGATGGATTGTGTGAAAAATAATATGTATATAAAAGGTGTGAATACTGATATGACGTGGAGAGGCGGGAGTAGAAAAGGAAAATATGTTGTGTCGACCTTACTTAGGTGGGGTGAAGGTAAGATGATGATGTTACTGATAATTAACTATATTTACTGTTCAACAGAAAAAAGTAGCTAAAACTCTTTGAATAAATAACATAATAAATATGAAATCACCTGTAATTTTCTAGGCAAATTTCCCGGCGAGGATCGAGGTGACTTGGTCCTTTGAAACACACTGGGCGCCATCATTGCCGGCACCTTCGGTTCTGAAATCGATATAAAAATTGCAATTTACTAAATATTACAACCAGCGAAAGGTTCCACGACCTTTTTACAAACTACGCAACTACATAACCCACGAGAACTATGTAAAGTGGGCAATGTATAAAAAATACATTTAACCATAACTATGTTATTGCCCTTTCAAATATCTCAAGTGTTGTTCTACGGGCAAGCGATTTATTCGAGTTAAGTATTCGTGATGTTTGGTGATAAGTATCATATACTACTTAACTGGTAAAAATGTTATAAAAACACGATAAAAACATATTGTTTACATATTAATTTCGATTCATTTGCGAAATATAATCCTTAATTTTAATTTTAATGTATTTTCTTTCCATAACGATCAGACATAAATAAAGAAATTTTAACAATTATGATGTTAACATTAATATGTACAAGTATATATTATATATGAAACGATAAAATAATTCACTGATAAAATATATTTAAATTATACATATTTTTTTAATAATACTAAATCTTGATACTTTTACTAATCGACTTCAAAAAACCACTTCGGTTTTCAGTTCGTTTGAATTTTTTATGCTTGTTACCTCAGAACTTCGTCATATATAAAGCGATTTGGAAAGGGAGAAATTTCTAAAGGGGTTCCATTTTAACTTAGCACTGGACCTTTGATTTCGAAGACACAAGAAAAGCGCTCGGCAGAGCAGCTGACGCCAATAACGTGGTTTCATAAAATCACAAATTTTTTTTTGGTCCAATTTTTTATCATTTTGCAAGACATTCATTATTGTATGTAGTATCAAAGACGAACCGTAATAAGATTTTTAATATTTGTTGTTCATTTTCGGAGTTTATAAACGCTATCATAATAAACTGAGGTAGCTAAATACTCGATAATGTTATCATTGATTATGTGTTATCATACGATGTTAATTAAACATTACAGTTATATTAGTCGATATTTAGATATGGAAACTTGCTTATGTAAAATGCATTATATATATGGTGAAATTATAAAAATAAGTTGGAAATACAAAACTTTGGCAAAATGTAACTTATTAGGTGACACCCGCCCGCTTCGTTGGGCATTAAAAAGAAGATAAATGGTTGAATCCAAAAAAAGCCACATCGAACTGTCATAGTCCTACGCTGATACGTTCAGTAGTTTTGAACATTATTGAACTCCATATGAACTATATTTTATGATGCATATATAAATAGATTATATTGTTATTTTGTGTTTAAATAACAAAGTCAATGTATGTTATTCTACTGATTTTATTTAAACAGAAGCAATAAGTTTGAAGAACAAATTCAATTTCGAAGAAAAAAATTAACAAAGAACAAATTACAATTAATTGGGAAAGGACCTAACTAGGATACGTGCTGTAAGATTTTTGTATCCACAAAGTATAATACATTCATATAGAAGTAATTGTATATTTACTAGTCATTTACTTTGCACGGTTTTAATAACGAAGAAAACGATACCAAATCTTCCCCTTTCAATAAAACCATGTAATTAAATAAAATGGCAACGGAACAATTGAACATCGATCTGTCAATATTTTTGAAGATTTCTCTACAGTTTTTTGTCTCACTCACTCATTTTTCTATACGGATTATTTGTAATTCAACATTTTCTCTTATCCGTACGATTTTTCAAACATTTCCTATCATGCAAACCTTGTCCTGACAGTTACAACCACAAAAGCAACAAACATGAATTAGTTAAACAGGTGCGGCCGTTTTGAAGTGTTACGTGTATATATATTCGGTAATTGATATTTAATTACAGTTATTGATAATATGAGGTAGTAAAGAAAATAATAATGCCTACCAAATGTAGATTCTTCTAGCAGCCTACAGTAGCAGAGTACCAGTCTAGCTAGCAAGAGCAGTCCTCTCCACAAGGCCTCCAATAGACGGACAATTTCGAGCACGTCACTCTTGATGACAAGCACAACTCCTGACATCGAAGTCGGCATCGATATGACCACACTCGCGTTAACAACTTCACTTACACAAACATTTCTTTATCGTTTTACAACTTTTTACGAAACATTCACATACCAAATCATTGCTGTTGAATTAATTCTGTTTTTATGAATATTTATTTTATAAGTAATTTATATTTTCTATGTGAGTAAATAGACAGCTTCTACAGTAATTTTGAAGTGATATAAATACAAAGGTTATTGAATTTATATACACAACTAATTATTACCCCCGACTTCGTTTGCATCGTTTATTATCCTATAAATGTATTTCATGTCCAAAGGAAAAAATATAAGCACCATACCGCGTGTCCCACTTCTCCATGGCAAAAGAACACATCGCTAAAAGTGCTTATAAAAATCGTAGTTAAGTACTTGAAATTTGAATAACTGTCTATCAAATCAGCCTATCGTGATAATCTTTTGAGATAAGGGCTTAATGTCTCAGAAGTAAAACAAACAAAAATTGTTTGAAATCTATCTAATACTTTTTGAATTATGCACGCACAATGGTAGACCTCTTATAATCTTATTTATATGATTTGTTATAAATGTTTTAAATTATCAGCTTCTCATTACTTGGAATACCATAAAAATTATATCTCTCCTCTTCCTTTATAAACTAATTTCATGTTTTAATATAACATTTTATCTTTTGTTTATAATATCAATTTAATTTCCTTTTAATTTGTGGCCATAAACTCGTATGATTTAGATTTGTTTTAGCAAATCAATGTTGATACATAAAAGTGAAATAAATAAAACTCTTTCAATGTTCTATGGAAAGTTAACTTTCCAAATGAATGCGCAATGATGCGTTACAGGTAGAGAGTTTGATAAGAAAATCCGTTATCGTATGGAACTATATAGTAGATAAAATAACTTCGTAAGTAACTAAATTTTTTAATTTTAAATGTTGTATACATAGCAAAGATAAAACGTATATAGGAAATTTTGAATAAACATTATACCTTATAACATTATAAAGGCGTAACTCTTTACACGTTACCATGTTTTTCAAGTAAGCAGATAACTGTCAAACCGCCATTTTGCTTCACGTCTCGTACAGAACATTGGTAAAAGATTTACGATTGGAAAATAACAACATGTGCAAATTATGTATCTCACGTAACCAGACATAAATTTATAAGATACTAGCTGATACCCGCAGCTTCGCACGCGTTTTTTAAATTGTATTAAAGCAATATAAAATAGTGAGAAGACGTAGAATTACAGAAATGCTCTTTGAAAAACATTTATAGGTACGACACGCACGCCATCTACTTGAACATATCACGTACATGTTGTAAATACTAACTTACTATAGAATCCCTTCAGTGCTCACTTACACTGAGTAAGAAAGTAATTAAAATTTCAAGTTATACAATTTATCTTAAAGATGTTATATATATAATATTAACATAAGTTTTTGCGATCATACAAAAAGTAATTGCTCCTCTATTCGGCAAGAAATCCTATAATGGAACTGTTAAGGTAATACGTGTCTGATCTAATATTGAAAAAACATCATCTATATTCAAATACCTATTAATTATAATGTTGAATTATAAACAAAGAGTTAATGATTATTGTTGTAATTAAAAATACAGAAAGAATTGAAGTCTTAATATTTTGCATTAATATACTTCCAGATTTCAAGATTCTATATCTATCTGTAAGCAGTTTTTTATAATTATAAATTAAAATAGTGCCTATATTTTTTTTTATTGCCCACCCTTAGTTACTTATAATGTCCTTCTGTATGGGAATAGCCCTTATTAAGTCCCAGTTTTCCAAAATTAATCTTGAAGTAGGCACAGTATAATTTATTATTGCTAGAGTGTAGAACGTCATATTCTTCTTATAATATCTCTGTAAGTAAGGGGGGCAATCAAAGAAAAAATTTGGGTAATTGAAAAGATGTCCTTATGTATGGGAATTAACCTTATTAAGTCTTCATTTTCTAAAAATCAATCGTGAGGTAGGCACAGTATAATTGATTATTGCGAGAGTGGAGACCGTCATATTCTAATTAAAATAATTCTGTAACTAAAGGCGGTCGATCGAAGAACAATTATGAATTCTCCCTTAATTTTACTTTTCCCCTCAATTTTTATTCCTTAGAAATTGATTTTTAAAAGTAGTAGAAAATGGGTAAAAGATATAAAGAGTAAAAGTAAAAGATAGGCAAATGTTGCCAAATAAATGAGATTCAAATATATCATTACAAAATTCTCGACCATTCACTTTCTTGAACATTCTTGAACCATCAAGTTTTCTTTCACCCCCCCCCCCCACTTGCCGCCCCCTACACATTGAATTGTCAGAAAAGTAGAAGATGGGCAACGTGGGTAAACGACATACTTCAAGTAACCACCTTGATATTTAAAAATTTTTTGAAAGTTATTTGAATGCTGTCCTACGCAATTTAAATCTTCGTATCTTTTTTATATAGCTGGGCAAAAAAATGTAAAGGTGGGCAAAAATAGGAAGTCTATGGTGAAACCCTCTACGAATTTTCAAATCGTTGCGCGAAAGATGGGGGTCCAACTTCCCGAAGCTATGGTTACTGAGTTAAGTAGACGCGAACGCGGTAAATAAAACAAAATGACCACCATTAAGCAAATTACATACAAATCTATTAATTCTTGGAGTCCAGTACAGTGCATGCCTCACGCACATGTTTACAGTGAATAACATACTTTTGCTAAATTTCACGCGGGAGAAGTCGTGGGTGACAGCTAGCTTAAAATAAAATAACCTAAGTTAATTCTTATAACTTCAATTATGTGCTCGTGAAAGTCATGTGAAAATCGGTCAAATCGTTTCAGATATTCCACACGGATGAAATCGCGAGTAACAGCTAGTTGAAAATAAAATAGCTCTAGTTAGTGCTCATTACTTTAGTTGTGTGTCAGTGAAAATATCGTTAAAATTGGTTGGATTATTTTGGAGATTGCACATTGGACAGGAAAAGTCGCAAGTAACAGTTAGTCTAAAATAAAATAGCCTAAGTTACTCTTTATAAGATCAACTACGTGCCTGTAAAAGTCACATAAGCATCGTTCTATCTTTTTTGGGGATTACTTTATGGTCACAGCTACAGATAACAGCTAGTTTAAAATAAATTAACCTAAGTCAGTTCCTATAAATTCAGATATATGCCAGTAAAAGTCCCTTTAAAATCGATTAAAGCGCTTTGGATATATCACTGCGGACGAAGGCGTAGGTAACAGCTACTTTAAAATAAAATAGGCTAAATTACTTCTTGTGGGGTCAGCTATCTGCCAGTGAAAGTCCCGAAATAATCGGTATTGCCGTTTCAGGTATTCCTCTTTGGACAATGCCACAGGTAACAGCTAACTAATAAGATCAGCTATATGTCTGTAAAAATCACGTGAAAATTGGTTCAATCTATTCGGATATTTCATGAAAAAATCGCTGGTAACAGTTAGTCTAAAATAAGCCAACCTAAATCACTCCTTATGAGGACAGCTATCTGCCAGCGATTGTCCTTTAAAAATTGGTTTTGCCGTTTCGGATATTCCACTGTAGGCAAAGTTGCGAATAACAGCTAGTCTAAAATATAGCCTGCAATTTAAGCTCTCTGCCAGTAAAATTTCCGTCAAAGTGGGTCCAGCCATTTCGGAGATTAATCGGAATAAACAGACATATAGACTGACAATAAGTAGCTTTTACACTTTCATATCCAGTCAGTACAAAGTAGAGGTATTTTGTTATTATGTATAGACACTTTTATTTTTATTGTATCTATAGGTTGCAAATAAAAAATTCGAAATAATACTGACTTAAAATGTCATTTTTAAATGAATACTTACTAATTCAATGAACACAAAATAAATAGGGGTGTACGAATATGCGATTTAACGAATTAATCGATATCAAATTGAACCGAATTATACGATTTGAAATCCGAATTGAACACACGTATAATTCCAACTCTTCGGCTTATTCAAATAATTTCATTTATGCGTTAAATAAGCATTAACTATAGAATGTTACGAACTAACCAGCAACACCATTATAGTCGACATCAGCCATGCAGTGCATTCAAAATTACTGTATCTCTATTTCTAGCCAAAAACTGGCGAAAAAAACGAAAATCAGAAATTCAAGAAATTAAATGTCATTTATTTTTATATCAAAATCCTTTTTTTTCAACGGAACTGACTATGTTCTTTATAAACTATAACCGATTTTTTAATTTATAATTGACCACTCAAAATAGTAAAAGCTATATGTTGGTACCTCATTGGTTGTTAATGAATTTTGGGTGCTAAACTTTAAATCATTATTTTTATGTATGTAATATAAAATAAGAGCAAAAAATTCTAGAAACCTGTTAAAATATAAAATTATAATATATTTTTAATTTCTTTAAAATGAAATGTTTCGGCTATTTTTATTACTATTTTGTTAAAATTGAAATGCTATAAAATTACTTAGATTTAAGGGAGAAAGTATATTTTTAATAAATATTTTCACTAATAGAAATTTATTATTGTAGAATTGAATTACGTAGTAAATTAAAGTTCTTTTTCAAAGGCAATCTTGATGTTTAAATAATAGTTTTTACGACATTATCATTTTTTTCATTTGAATTATTAAATTAGTGTAAAATGTTGTAATTTTTCCTATAACTATTAGTGCAATAATTCTACCTTACTTTAAAAATATAGGAATAGTTCGAATTTTCTACTCAAACTTCGAATTTAACATCATTATTCGATTCGGTTCGATCGTAGCATTAATTGCACACCCCTAAAAATATACTTATTGCCACGGGAATAATATTATTGGTTACTATAACAACGGTCGCCTAATGTCAGGGATTGTCGGTGTCTGTAGGAGAATATATAATTGTCAGTCAGTCGTATTTCGCTTATATTTATATAGATTTCAACCAATTTACTCAAAACCTTGACAAATTATATACCAGAACCTTCCCCGTGAATTACTCTATCTATTGGTGAACACCGCATTACAATCCGTTTAGTAGTTTTTGAGTTTATCGCGAACATCCAGACAGACAGACGCGGCGGGCGACTTTGTTTTATATATAAAGATAAAGCATTATATTTTTATTACAACTTCATTCGGATGCCTCTTAAAAATGGCTATCGCTTGTAAAAAATAATACACTACGCATTGTACTGTCTTCGCTATTTTAAATATTCGCCACAATTAAGTAACTAAATGGATTTATATTATTTTAGACATACATTTAAATACAACGTTCATTGTTCTTTTAAAGTAAATAAATCATAATTTAAATTTTAATACATATCATATATGTGTTTCGAAAAAAAAAACTACTGTTATATATTTTTGTAGCTGGCAGTATACATTTTAACAAGTATCAATTGAAATCGGAGTGGACCCAATTATGTTTTCATTTGAAACACGTCGTAGCTTGAACTTAGACCCTTACATTTCTGTGGTCACTATATTTTTATAGAAATGATAAAGTTAATCCTGGGAGAAATTAACAATTTATGCAGTGTTAGATAAATTTCAATATCTATCTAATATGAATGAATGAATACTTTATTACACTTTTTAGGTTGTACATTGGTGAATCAGTGCTATGAGTTACATAGGTATCAATATAAATATACATATATCAATATAAATCACTTTAAGGTAAACATGGATATTATAACAGTAAATTAGGCCGACTCTGCTTGCTAGACACATGTAGCAAACTACATAATTAATTTTATTTTAGTGGTTACAATGAAATAAAAAATCACATATTTGCCTCTTATATAGCCTCATGGCGCAGTGATAGTAAGACCTATTATTGAGCCCAGAGATCACTGGTTGGATCGGCGCACATGGCAGACTTTTCAGTGATTAACATAATTGTAGGCTTACTGTGAGGGTGTCAAATACCTATGTGTTTATGTATCTATATGAGTTACTTGGAATAGAATAAAATGTCTAATTGTGAAATAGTGTCATCACATATAAAAAAACGGGGACTATTGGTCTATAGTTTAATTACATTGAAATTAATTGCAATTAATATTACATGAGGTATGTAACGCTCTCTGCACAAGTGTCTTTCATATAAACGGACTAGTAGAGCGCAAGCGCGTGCTGCTTGAATCCGTACAAAAACGTAACACACTTGATAGCACATTTTGTATAATAACATCAAGTCAATTTAAATTATTCAGTGAAGTGTGCTGGGTTTTTAATCCATATGTAAAAAACTTGCAATATATGTTACGTATACAATTCTAAAATCACCTTTATTGTGAATAACTACTTATCTTACGAAAATATTTTTGTTGTCATTAGAATTACGTGTCTTTTATTATTGTAATTGAAATTTTTACCCATTTTAAAACAACACCTGATAAATTTTACTGCTTAGTCCCTATGGAAAAGTATAATAACATGTCGCTTAGATATGAGCGGAAAAGTCCTCTATTTTTGCCAGTAAAAGTCACATACAAAACGATTCAGCTGAAGAACACAACATATACTTATACCTTTAATGAGTAATCGATATTTCATTTGTATTACTATTAACAGTTGTGTAATATATGTTTTAACTTTGATAACAGTGTACATTGTTACTTTCAATTGAAAAAAGTGTCTTTTTCATGAAAGAGTCTGTTGTTTCGGCATGGTTTCAAAAGTTATACTACTACTTATTTATAGTATACACATTTATACACGGAGGTACTAATTATATAAATTACGCCTAAAATTGGGTACAAATTATAGTTATATGAAGGTAGAAGCTGTACTTATATTACTAAGAACATAATATAGGCAACTGAGTACGATGACACCATAATTAGTGAATATTCATTACAGAATAAGATAAACGATACAGATTTTTTACGATAAACCAAAAAACCGAGTTTACTACAACATTAAGAGAATATCCGATATTGTGAAAATGTGAACGAAATTACGGATACAAGTTTCACACGATCGATTTGCGCAAACCGTATCCTTACAAAATTATTACCAAAGTGGACATATCAAAAACGAAATCAGATATCAAGTGGAGCTTATATATTACTTTTTATATTATACAAAAAGACATAAGCGTTTATGGACGTAAGATTAAATTGTTTATGTGTTTTAATAAGAGGAATAGATGCAATCAGTCACACGTGAGATGTCACCGAACCCAGGATTCTCAGAATTCCAGAGTAATACACTAAAACCTAGGACTTTTTTTAATGCAAAATTTTGACTTTGCAGTTTTACATTTAGAAACGTAAAATAAAATGTATTTTTTACATATTAAATAATCAATATGTTTAGTAACATATTTTTATAAATTGTTTAAAGTTAATAAAAGGTTGTATTTAGAGGAAAATATATACTAAAAATTAACGAGGTAGCACTTAATTTATACGAACACTTAACACAAATTTATATTCACACACATTGTTTGTACATTTCCTAACAATTTGCAGACACGATGATGTAATTACACGCATGCTAGTATTTAATAGAATTAGTTTTTTTTTTCAAATTTTTCTCTAGAATTTAAAATTATTTTAAGGGCGTGATATAGGGTAGTTGATCCTTGTTTGCAAGTCGGACGAGCGCGGCGAGGTCCGCCAGCCGATACTGACTGGGCTAACACCGCGCGAACTGTTCATTCATAATTATGCAACGTGAAGTAATATTACGGTATTATCGATAAACTATCAGGTAAAGTAACGACAACGACATGAAATGGTAAAAACACTTATTGTTGTTGCTATTGCAGTAATAATAGTTTGCGAGAACGATTATAATGCTTTTATCTGAGTGAAAAATGCCGTGATTGTGAAAGTTTGTAGTTTATACAACATTTATATTACCAATAAAATTATGTTTCAAATAATTGAATGAACATGACATAAATTGTATTAAAAGTTTGGTTTTGATACAATTATATATACAGAACTATAATTTGTTATTATACAAGTTGTGTGCCCCATGGGATTTTCAACTGGCATCATCACAGGAATAGTGGACTTTTAAAAGGAAAGATTTTTTTAGTATCTTGTTAGCGTTCAGCCGAGACGAAATTCTGTGCAAAATTTCATAATTCCAAACCCATACAAATACAAATATCTATATTTCTAAACTTCTTTGCAAAATGTTAACCTTAAGTACGGCCCTAAACTAGGAAGTACCTGTGTCATGGAAGCCTAAAATCTGATTGACTTATAATCTATATGTTGTCTATCTAAAGTCGGTCTAAATTATATCAGACAGATAGATATTTGAATTGGAATAAATCAATAAATCAGTATTTTAAAATTATAGTAAAGGAGAAGCACATTTTTAGAACGAAACTTATTTCATATGCTGACTAGAAAAATCTTCCTTAATTGGGTGCCAATCAATAGGTTTTGAAATTGTAACGACCAATGTAATAAATATATATTATGAGAAAAAATATGTTATTTGTAAAAAAACAATCAAAGTCACAATTTCTTAACACAACAGTTACATAAACTGTTGCACGTCAGTAAGTAAACACTATGTTATTTTTTCATGATCATCAACAAGAAATGTAATATTGATTAGTTATTGCGTAGTGATTGTACGGATCTTGCATTACAATGTATACACTTACTGCAAAGCATGATTTCATTTTGTTTAACAAAAAGTTGTCTCACTGGCATTTCCCCTCGGGCTTACGCTCGCGCAACAAATAATCAACTAGCCGTGTTTAGCCAATGTCCATTTAAGAAACTCAATTTAAACCAAGTAGACCGAAAATATATGCTGCATTATTTGCATAACTTGTCCTTGGAGTCCAATGTGAGTGTGCGAGTGTGTTGCATGATCTACGGCGATATCTTTTGAATGTTAACTAGTCATATGAACTAATCAAATAACGAGGTGTCAACATAAGGTACGTCTTATAAAAATCAATGAAAATATTCCTTTTCTACGAGAGTTCTGTAATATTTGCAACAAATATTTTATAAATATAGGCTTACTACAAATTCAATAATAGTAGCCGTTTTATTACCGGTTTGAAATTACAAGTAAACGACGTGACTTGGTCGATTACAAGTTAGCAAATTCTTTAATTGCAACCACTAAATGTTTGTTACAAAACCAGTATCAAATAAAAGAACAATTTAATGGATCACTCGGTATAGGAGCAGTGGTGGCATCGACCTCAAATTACGCAACAAATTGTCCGGCATTCGATGCACATTCGATACACTAACTTTATGAAAAAGATGAATAAAAATACTAATTGTTGAACATTATCTTATTATTCCGAATGAAACGAACAGAAATTTAACCACGGAAGTTATTTAGTCATATAGTCGTAAGACTTCCGTATTTTTGCACGTCATATAGAGGATATGGCTTCAGTATTTATTGCTGTGGATAAAACTATATAATTAACTGTATCCACACACAGTTTCTGGTTATTTAATTTTCAACCTTATTTTAATTTTATTAGATTCGTATCTTAATGCTCTCATTCCAATGTAGACTGATGCGCGGTCTTTTGTTGGCTATATGACCGATTAATATAATTAGAGACATTTACGCCTTGCAATCTAATATGGAAATTATTAAAGTTAAAAAACAAAATTACACTTCTGTCTTCGACTTTTTCGATGATATATTAATCAGTCAAAGTCGTGAAAATCAGCTCATATCGAATAATAATAAAAGAATGAAGACCAATGTTTTCCTTAAAAAAAAGTAACTATTACCATTGCTTTCACCTCCAATCATTAGAAGCGAAGAAACGAAAACGATAGAGTGCACTTAAAACAAAAAATAATTAGACGCTAGTTGAAATCTGTACCTTAAATGTATAACTATTAAGTTGACCTAGTTTGTTGAGACTTACGATTTTATGTCTCTTAAGTACAAAAATATTTGTTGGTACTATTTTTCACAATTGCTTACAAACATTTAGTAAAGTATTAGTGGTATTTAAAATTGTATAGGTGATTAACCTTCCTGTGGGTTATACAAAAACGTTACTATTTAGAATTACAATAATATAGGATGATCGTTGATTAAGTTTTGTAGGAAAAAAAAAGAAGTTTTAGAAATAATATACAAGGATGTGAACTACGTGACTAATTCCTTTCTCTAAAGGAATAAATGAAAGTGTTTAGGGCTATTCGAGTGGCTGAATGTGTTAAAGAATGCTCACCGTATATTTAATCCACTCTTCGATCCAAACAAACAACGAGGCGCGAAATCTGGAATGAGAAAAAGAATGTTGTTATCCTGGTATAGGTAGGCACTTACTACCCAATTGAAGTTTAACCAATTTTAAGTTCATATGAAAGAGACAAATAAAAGTATGCAATATTTGGAACGAGAGATTTGAATTTGTTGGAAATGCATGGAATAACCCAATTGTATGGAATATTTTAACAAAAATAATTATGAAAATTGTTGCCGAGACAATGATTATTACATGTAATGTATATTGGTTATTATAATGTATATGTTTTTAAATATTGAGAAAAACAGGTGAAATCAATGCGTTTTACAATTTAGCAAGTTTACCGTAAATATGTAATTTAGTATCCGAAGCGAATGGAATGTTACCGTGCGGTAGAAAGGTCAGCGACAAGCAAAATCGCTAACTGTCTTACTGCGTTCTATTTTCGATACTGAAATGTTGTATTCCATGTCACAACGTCAGCCTGTGTGACGTATTTTACGTTATGTCGCGTGCTTCTCTCTACGTGTTTTATTCTGTGACAACGATTTATGAATATTATATGTTATAATATTACATTTGTAATAAACGTTTTGTATATAATTTTGTTTTCATGTCCTAACTAAATAACTGTGATTGTGAGTTTGTTTGTTACGCTTTCGATCCTTAAATATTAACCGATCACCAGGAAATTTTACATACTCACTGTCAGTGCTCGGAAAAGGACATTGTATACCTTTCATCCAGAAAAAGTACTATTCCTTAGAGATGGGTCAAATGTACATCAACCCGACCACTTAGACCACGTCATCATTTAACATCAGATGAGATTGTATTCAAACGTTAACCTATAAAGTATAACACAAAAAACGCGAGCGAAACCGCGGGCACAAGCTGGTTGTAAAATATTAGTTTAGTATGAACGTATCTATTTTCTAGAAATTTGGTATTGTTTATATATTTGAATTATTTTTAGACATTTAATTTTTAAAAGAAATCTTCTATCATCTTTATATAAAAATTATATTGAGTCACGACACCAAAAAGGTTGACAAAGTATGGTTAAGGTTTGACACAATAAAATGTGAATTTGATTAGTCTTCTTATTAATTTAGAATAAAAAATTAAGCATTTTTTTGTATAATTTACTGCAATTTAATTTATTTAACTAGTATATTATATAAAATAAACAGACTATGAAGCAAAAAGAATATTACATACTTTAATTTTATTAATTATCAACATATCAGATTCATTCAAAATACTCGTAAGTACAACCGATGACCAACGTCTTATGATTTCGTTACAACAATATATTGAATAAGTACTTGCATTATAGACTATTACATAATTCAAAAAATATTAAGATACTATTATAACTAAGAAGTATAGGAACGTGAGGACATTAAGCAGAATCTCATTAAATCTTACGTGAGAGAGGGGTTTTCGGCAAATATCACGTAATTTTTTTTTGGACTAAATATAGTGTAAAACATGTTGCTAGACTACAATATGCCAAATTCTGAAACAATTCTCTTATATATTTTAGTTGTTCCTATTTAAGTTTTATTTAATGTTATGACTGTGATTTAACATTATTATCTAAACAATTACAAATACTAGTCTTTACTAATCTTAATAAAATTAATAAAGTAAATTGTGTTTCTTTTTTTCGAATAAATCTAACGCCTTTATACTGGAAATACAAATTTTGAAAGATTTCACGTAAGATTAGGTGTACAGGGCAGAGAGGATCGAGACAAATCTGGCAAGATCTCACCAGGGGCAGGGGCAGGAGAATCCTCAAAAACGCCGGACATAATTAACCTCTGGATTATCCAAAACCATATAAGTTTAAGTTCCATACAAACGAATGTAGAACTCATAAGGCACAGGTTAACAGCCTGTTAGCAGCATAATCTTAAAAAATACGTAATTTATTACAAAACTTTGAAAAATAACAAATTATGTATTATAAAAGCACAATTTTTATGTAAAATGTATTTTTAAATTATTTTTTTATTGGTAAGAACTTTTTTTGACTAAAGCATTACATCTACAATATATGATACCGAGAAATAAATATAAAAACATAATTCGCCATTTTAAGGTCTGGAGGTCTTAAAAAGAGAGATTAATGAACGTCCCTTTTCTCTGACTTACGCTTGTTTCTGATGTATGTATTGTAATTAGAATTTTATACCACAAGATTTTTGTTTTCAACTGTATGTAATTCGAGCACGCGCGCCGATCGTCTCGCTGCAGTTGCGATCGATGCCACTAATATCAATTGCATTATGATATTTCTACTGGCTACAGAGCTGTCGTAATAGTGTGTTAGTAAATGTTTAACATATTGGTGAACTGGTAACCACACGTCGCGTAACAAGTATAGAGTTAAATATAATAAGTACAATAATTTGTTTGTAAGTTTCTTATTTTATTGTCGTTTTTTTTAATGTATTTTCAAAGCGATGATGGCTAAGTACTTAGCTTGTTCGAACATCGCGTCGATCGATGTAGGTTTGAATTCTTACGAATGATTTGGAGCTTTCGGTGAAGGAAAACATCGCGACTACTTAGATGGGATAAAGGTAAGAAGGAGATAACTGTCTTAACATCGTTTTGTAGAATAAATATAGGATGTTACTTGTTAATTATAAATAATAATATCCGTGAAAACACGTCACGCTACATTCACTTTCAGGTTAAAGCTAATTGCTATTTTACGTTACAGGTTAATGTACCTTTGGAAGCAAAAATTTTTCATTGATAAGATGCTCGAACTTCGTGGTGGTGGAAAAAAATTAAAATCCTACAACTGATTATGCTGTCGGCGAATAAAACATCGTGGTGATACAATAGTACACTGATGTTGCATTTTCTGTGCGTTAAGTTTTCTGCTAAGCACCTTTCCGTATGTTTTGTTATGAACCGTTCTCTTAAACTCATATATATATAATTGAATCATACTAACATATTATTCCCCAATAATCTATAAATCAGCCTTATAATTAATATCATTAAATTTCCAAAAACATACAACTCTCTTTCTTTCGAACTGACTAGACGCTGTTTTTGCTGCTGGCTTGACGGGTCATTACAGCTTCACCGGACTTTTTCGGGGAGCGCTTAAAGCACTCTGCAGTATAGCAACTGGCTCAAGGCCGCCAAAGTAGCCGATCATCGGGTTGGGGGTTGTCACCTTGATTGCAACATCACGACTGATGAATCTAAGATAAACTAGCTAAACTATTCTATTCATACACGTGTACTTACGTGTGTGCGTCATGAACTCCAACATGTATTTCGAATTTGACAACGCAGCAATACTAAGCTAACTATGTCCGAAGACTAAGGTAAAACATATAATATATATTCCACCATATGTGTACCTACTGTACAATTGTGAAGATCATCACTTTATGTAGGAAATTACAGACAAGTGTTATAGATAACAATACCGTTTTGTTCTATTATTTTCCTAAATATAAATATGATAATGATACATCTCGTATTATTTATATATAGCCTGAGTGTTGGCAGCTATGAAACTGTTCGTTTTGCTACCGGGTACGAGAAATCCGAGAGATCGTTCTAATTAAACCAACATATGCAATGGTGCAAATAATGTATGTATCTTATTTCTACATTCAGTAGTTTCTACGGAAATTAATATATGTTCATTATTTACATTAAGAAAATATAATTCATTAGGTTTTTAGAATTATGAATTGGAATAATTAAAGTCAATGTAAGTCAAAAATAAGTTATTGAGTATATTTGATTCGCAAGTTAATAGTTGTCACCACCTGTTTGCTGTGAGTAAAATAATCTTTAGTAATAATTTGAAAGGAACATTCTATGTATAATTCAGGATATAGTCGACTTCCATTTTAAACTTCATTAAAAATCGTTTCAACTGTACAATACTGATTGAAGAACAAGCCGTCAAACCAACTTTCACATTTATTAATATATTAGTAATTGTTCGTGACATCACATACGTTAATTATAAAATAAAACAGAAAATTGCCTATTCAGTGACATCTATAGCTTTTTATTAATTAAATAATTTGTTGAATCAGACTAAGGTTATTTTCTACAAACTTACAGATTTTAATATTAGCATAGATGTTAAAGAACTAAGATTTTTATTTTTCAAGCAATGTAGATTCCGTGGTAGTAGGTAATCATTGTGATAAAATCCTAGCATGGGTGTTTTGTAATGTCCTCAACTACCAATCTCAAGTTGAAAATTTTTCACTAAGCACCTGTTGGTGTGCTGGGAACTGTACTTGAGAGCCAATTCTATATATACTTAGTGTGTTTACTATCCGCGGTCACCTCGACATTTGTTAACATCAGGTAATATTGTGTTCAACTTCTAAAATCTATAAATTATAAAATAGTCCTCATTAAGTATTCATTCAAAAATAAATATTTTGTGGGTTGGATCATAAATTTCTTATTAAAAAATAAATATACATACATAATGTTTTTTTACAATACCATTTCATAAATTTCATCCGTATTGCAGATGTCACAAATATTTATTACACTATATTCAAAACTAGAAATAAAACATAGGCATCATAAAACGAAATTAACTAAGCGATATTGCGATCGATATATATACGAAGAGAAGGTAGGAGAAAGGTACAGATTCTCTGTACCGGAAATATAAAAGTTTAATGTTTTTGGTATTGGGAAATCAATTTCAGCTTATTATTTTAATTCGTATGACGGATACCTGGCATTGTGTTTTTATAATGTCTTTTAATTTATTTTAATTACGATAGTGATCCTATTATTGCAATACTATTAGGGCCTTATATATGAAATTAGCGTTTTAAATGGAAAAAATAAAACGATTTTTTAATGAAATTATATATTTAATTAACCTAAATATGTACCGTTATTATCTATTCACTTTCATAATTTTATAGGTAATTCACAGTACACGTCTGTAATAACTCTTTTCATTGATTACATTGTTGCTAGAATTGTAGAAGCGAAAAGCACTAAACTTTTACTACTAAAGTACTAAATCTTTGAAGGCGTTTTGGACTGAAGTAGTCCGGTGAAACTGTAAAGGCCCCGCCAACCTAACAGTGTAGGTCAGTTCGAAAAATAAAAAAGTTTTGTACTGCCCCATCGGTACAGACATTTTTTCCTTGTCAGAAATTGCTTTAATTCCGAAAAAATGGTGATGTATTGCAGCAAGGTTCGGGGAGTATGATGTGTGTCGGAAACATTCCAACCGCAGTTCCTCTAATTTAGCGTCTAGCATTGTCCCGAAGCAGCAGTGGGCTAGGGAGATTGAATAGTCTCGGTTGTTTAATGGTTACCTTTTTCATCATTGTTTGAAATTTTTGATAATATAGATCTACCGCAATCGTATGATTTGATCTTAGAAAGCTGTAGTGTATGACACCAGCACTGGGCCACCAAACACTCTTTTCGTAAGTAGCGTGATATTTCAAATTTTCCATTTTGTAAAAAGAACGATGTCAAAGAAGAATCAAATGGTAAGGTCCAAAAACTAATGAGTAACTAAATTCAAAACACAAGTACACAAGCCTAAATTTGAAATTGGAATTCCAAACCAAACATCAAAAATTTGAGATCAAAGTGGCCAGTTCGACAAAACACCATTTTCAAATGTAAGGCCCTAATATATTACTAGTTCATGTATATTTTGTAACGTGTTTATTATTTAAATACATGTTATTTTCTCAGTATTACCAAGATCCTAGTATTAGATACTGACATTCTTCCTGTACTAAAAAGAGCGCAAAATATAACGCACCATTTAAGCCTATTGCATGATATTGACGTTATGTTTTTTTGTCAATTTACGTACTTACAAGTAATTTGAAATATAAGATAATTACGTATTTCATTTCTAACTATCAGAGCAATAAAAATATTTGAGCGTGCAACTTTATCCACTATCAGTCTGACTAAAAAAAATGCTTTATTATACAGCCCGTTTATAGAGAAGGGTTCGAGGCTAAGGAAATTGAGCTCAGGTAAAAAAACCACGGGTTAGCAGTGTATAACTTCATTTAATAATTACTAAATAATTGCAGCGCCTACAGTAATCGAGTCGATCCTTATTAGGTTTATGGTCGAACTACTAACTGTTAGAAGATTAGTCATGCTGATTATTATAAAAGTCATCGGTTAGGAGCGGTGGGCGTGTGGCGTCGCTGTACATGACACGACACATTTGTTTAAGCCCAGTGACGTCATAAAGGTTTTGTTTATAAACCTGTACTCTATTTTTTCAGGATCGTATTATAAGTCTTTATTTTTATAAAATTATGTATGAAATTACATATAGACCTTTGAAATTTCACTCTGCATACAAAAAAATAAATTTTTGAAATAAAATATATATCAATGTAATAGCAGTTCTGGCCTTTAATGGAAATTTATTGATGCTGCTGTTATAGGAATCCCCGGAGACGGAGATCCGTGAACTCTTTAAAGACGTTTTACTCGCACTCATCGGATTTGAAATATTTCCCCGTTCAAAAAGTTATCCAAACTCCGAAAAAAAATGGAAATCAGAGTAATGTTATGAAATGATACGTTATACGATGAGGGATGAGCGATGTAATGAAAAGGGTAAACTCATACAATTGCTAGTCACGGTTGTTTGGCAGTGAGCTTGCCCATCAACTATACTACCCCAACTATAATAATTCTTGTCAAGAAGCTGTAATGAACAAGGTAGGTACAGGTTTATCATAAGCTTACAAATGGCTTCTGTTCACTTAATGCATTTAAGACACGGCTTGGCTGATTTCCCTGTGTTAGGTTACTTTGAGAGACGTGGTGGATTATCATGGAAGATCCACTTTTTATAATAATGTCCAATCCGATTCAAAATCAACTAATGTAAGTCCAGCTTAGAAGCGATTTTTTTTGTTTTTATTATTCAGTGTATTCAAACGGTATTTACTGTCTAAGCTTTTATACTTTCCCAATTTAACGTTAATGAATCAGAATTATTTTGTAACTTATGTTGAAGGCCACTGTTAACTTCGACGTGGCTTGATATGGATCTACTGTGGTTTTCAATTTATCGTCATCGAATTTCGCCTCCGGTCTTCGGCCCTGTGGGCTTATTGTTGAAATAAAAATTTCAAAATTGGAAGTGACTAAACAAAAATTGCAAGGTGAGTTCATTTGCGGTACCTGGTAATAACGTGCAATTTAAATTTCTCCCAAACGAAAGGTCATGTAGTCGACATAGATAATGAAAATATAATTCCTTTAAGGTTAAATTTCGTCAAAACTACTGAACGTACCAGTATAGATTTATGACCATTCCAAGCGGAATTTTTCGTATATGGTTCTACTTATATTTTGGATTCGATGGACCCTATGGTATTTTTTAATACCCGACGAAGCGAGGGGAATCAGCTAGTTACAACATTAATTTGAATTTGATTTTCTTAGTAGGATGTAAAACATCACTTCCAGTTTTAAAAATCTTGCACTAGCCAGTATTCAAAATCGGTAATTTTATAGGTAAGAACCTAAGAGCATAAAAGCAAATAAATGAATAGCACATAATACCAATAGTGTTATGCCTTTTTAATAATATAAATATAATCTGTAAAACATGAAAAATAATCAACTAATAATAAATTTAACAAGGATTTACAAATATTGGGAAACTTTTGTGATAATTTTTCGACGGTTCAGGGAGCAACGCGTCTTCCGTTTTTTTTAATTACTTTAAATATAATTGAAGTAATTTATAGGAAGGACAAACTTCATTTATTCATAAATATTTAAATAAGCTCACAAAGTAAATTCAAATGAATGAAATTCGAAAGGGTGATTTGGGAGAGTTTGATGCATCCAGCGGAGAGGGCCCGAGAGGTGGACCCTCTTATTGCCCTCTCCGCCAAAGTAGCGCCGGTGGAAGGAGGCGGCGTTTTACCCGCCTCCTCTCATCTCAGTAGCCGGACCTGAGGGGTGGACCGGAGGGCCCATCGCATTGCACAGGTTCGGCTAACGAGGGGAGGTAGCTGGTTGTGTACCCAGTCTACCTCCATACATAAGGACGGAGCCCGGAGGGCACCTTTTAAAGGGCTGACCGCTGGAGCGACATGGTTTTCACGGTCCCGTGTCGCTTCAACCACAGTGGCGGTCGGTACATTGTGGGGTTTTAGTGAGTAGGCGTCTCACACTACCCACTCTCTCCCCCGAACGGATGGTGTGTCCATGATGGATTTCCCCATGTTAATAAAAAAAAAAACTAAGCATGTCATCGTATTGCCAACGATATGTGCGTATATCTATATTTTATAATATTATTTAAATATCGTGATTCATTGGTGTTGATTCTCTAAACAGACAATTTAAACAAGAGACGAATATCTTAGCATTCCATGAGTTAAGAACGGATATCTGGGACATCCTATTAGAACAAGACATCCCGAGACAATGCTTGGAACTTATGACCAAAATAAGTTTAATGGGCCTCCACCGATGCGCATCAACGCTCACACTGCCTGTGCCTGCCCATTTTCTGTTAGATATCATATATATTGTATCGCAGTGATTCATTTACCATAATCCAAAGCTATACTTAGTAAGAAAGCAAATAGCCTTATATGAAATTGTTCCTGATATAAGTATACACACATTTATCTGCCTTGCCAAATTTGGTTACACACTACTAAGCCCGTTTTGGATGTTCTCTTTGATAAGGAATGTATAATGAGCCTTGAGATACCAATAGTATATAGGAATTAATCTCCCATAAGGTTTATGGTGTGCTTTCCAAAATTTATTCATTTATTATTGTAGATATTTTCGTAATGCAAAATGTTCTAGGAATTTCAGTATCCAATCATAGGTGTCATGTTATTGCACTAATGCTATAAAATCTCCATATAATTTTAATGTTAACTTAATTTAGCAAACGTTTGCAACTATGTGTGCCAGCCATACTTTCCAAGTGATGTTGTTTGTGTTACATAACGCTGAATCACTTAGTACTTTGCCTTAACGCAGGCATAATATGAGTTTATAAATAGATAAGCAAACAGAAAACACAACTCATAAACGTAGTCATCGCATGAAATTTGAGAAACTGTATAAATATGATATTATGTTATGAGAAAAATAGTTATGAAATTTTACTTTTCGGTAGTTTATTACCATGATATTTGATAACTTATTTTAATCTATAGAAGCTTTGGAATTACGTGTTCATTATAGATTTTTTTACGTTTACTTTCTCAAGATTTTTTTTTTATTTTATACCAAATAATCCTTCGATATGTCCTCAATGCCTTTCTATTAAAGACAGAGTGGTGATGTGTTTTTTGTTGATCCTTGATTTATAGCTATATCATTTATTATACTGGGCTATAACAATTATTCCTCGGATGAGATTCCTTTCGTGAACTATGCCTGCATTGTATTGTATCATATAACATTAGGGAATGTACCCATACTACGTGACAATTATTAAACCACTTCTCACCCCTTAGTGACCAACCGTAATATTTTCTTTCAATTCAATAAATCCGTCCAGTGTTTCTTTGTTGTATTGATTCTGATCATTTCTACGAGAATATTACGTCTGCTTGCAAAGTTGGCTTTCGTCCAAGATCCTGGACACATTCCCTCGTTATTCACTCAATGCGAAATAGTCGGAGTGGACAGGGATATAAAGTATACTAATAACGGTAGCTACGTCGGATTTGTAGCGTCGTTGAGTCTGCAATGCGCTATCTGTTATAACAGCTAATTTTATGTGCACCACTTATTCTGAGCATTCTGAATGCCT
This sequence comes from Antheraea assamensis, assembly GCA_035772565.1. Taxonomy (NCBI): domain Eukaryota; kingdom Metazoa; phylum Arthropoda; class Insecta; order Lepidoptera; family Saturniidae; genus Antheraea; species Antheraea assamensis. The sequence goes on from JAQQSE010000144.1 coordinate 511,699, forward strand.
CTTCAAAATACAATTAACATAAACATAACTAGAATATAATATATCCCTATTCTTACAAGCGGGAAACCGTTTTATACGCAAAAAACAATAGTACAAAATTACTAGTAAAAGACATAATTATAACAAGGAGTCGTAATATTCCATACGAAACACTCTTAACATAAAATAAATGAAAACAATAAATGATATATAATATACATATTAAAATTTATTGTAAGATGAAACCTTTTTTCAATGGAACAGTTAGTAGTTTTAATTAAAGTTAAACAGATAATTTATACAATTAAGAAAAGACACAGTTTTTAACAAGGTTATTTATTATATTCTTTGTGTTCCGGTATGTAGTTTATGACTTTTTAATTTTTCTTTTTGATGAACCAAACGCGCAGTTTAACGTGTTGTTAAGACACTGTCTTCCTTAGTTGTATGAAATTGCACATGAAAGACACAAATCATTATAGGTATTTGACATCGTCGTCTTGTTTGCATATTGCCAGCTTCACCAGACTACCTAGTGTCTTCCAACATTTAGCCTTAATATCCTAGACCACATCGTTGTTATCTTTTGATAAAAACTATAGAGTATGAAGTATACAAATTTACTCATCAATGGCTACAGTCAATCTGTAGGTGGTAGAGCTACGCTGAAGCTATTACTAGTTTCAGCATGAATGGGTCGGCTCGTCCGGGGTAGTACCACCCTCTCACAGAAAACCGACGTGAAGTAACAGTGCTTCTACTGTTGCGTTTCGTTCGGTCAGTGAGAGCGCCGGGGGCCCACTTATTTAAAACGCCGGCAACGCACTTGCGACTCCCCTGGTGTTGCTTGTGTCTATGGACGGCGGTGATCACTTACCATCAGGTGACCCACCTGTTCGGTTGCCCCCTATAACATAAAAAAAAAAAAAAAAATCTTCTTTCTAGTTATAATATCATGCAGGTGACTATATTTAAATGTTGACTTATACAAAATAATTTGACCATTTTGGTAACGACACCATTTTCTTAGAAGCTTTAAATAAACTGTCACGAAGCCTAATGGTATTGGATATGCTTACGACCCCTTTCTACTCCGCCGTATGGTATAATACACCAATAGATATACTTTACGTTATCGTGCTTTTAAGCTTAGAATGCGAATAGTAAGTAACAGGCACAGTAGTTTTTTTACATAAATAATCCTAATGCGCTTATGGATTTATAAGCCATAAGTATACTCTATTTTTATATGATATGTAAAAAGCCTAGTCGATGTTAAGTAGTATATACCTATTATAACCAACTTCAATAGGACCGCAGTCCATAGGCCATTTTGCACGGGTTCTTCCACTCTTCTTCAGTTTCACTCTAATCATTAATGTTTAATTTAACAATAACACGGTATTACATCAGTGCAAATTTACCTCATTCATGCAGGTAATAAATTATTAAACACGAATTAATCCAAATAAATACTTATAAGCAATGTACAGAGACAAAGTATTTTACCATTTAAGATTCATTCATTTTGTGGTTTGAAATAATGGTATTTAGGGCCATTGAACTCTCGAGTATCGATTGCAGGCTAACATTGTTTTGTAGGCCAAATAGAAACAAATCGTAGCATTTTATTCGCGCCCCGTTTGTAGGGCATAAGTTTGCTCTACTAGGTCACTTGATATAACTCCGTACTTGACGATTTGAGAGAGCTAATATTTGGGAGAAATACTGTATATAATATGTATTAGAAGCGACTGAAATAGTGTACGTTTGTTAATAACGTACAACTAAATAAAGTAGACGTCAAAATTTTCTTTAAAAGAATCATATAAAAAAAAGCACTCATACATTGTGCTAGGTGAGCACACAACTCCACAATGCGTTTCTCATTATTTATTGTGCCAAATAGTAGAGTTATAGCAAAATGGATGTTGTGATCAAATCCGTGTCTGTGTTCAAATATCTACGCGTTTTAATTTTCATGACTATCGCTTAAACTGTACAGAAGTTGATGTATAAGCTCGCCCCCTAGTGGCAAGTTATAGTTCAATGGATAACATAAAAACCTTCTCCATGAAAAAACGTATATGTGTGAAAATCGGTAGCCGAGCTCCTATAGGCATGGTGTAGCAGCTGCACTTGAGAGCCAGAACTTCGTAGGTTTAACGTGCTAACCATTTTAAAGCACATCGTCATTGAACACCAGGTGAGATGGTGGTCAAACGCTAAAACTCTAAAAAGTATATAAAAAAAAACTTTCACTGTGAACCGTCAAACGGTTTTGGTGTTTATCAATATCCATCTAAGGAAGGGAAAGGTATAAATACGTCATTAAAATAGTAACAACCCTTGAAAATTTAAGTATTTGTAAAAACATAATAATAATAATAATATATATAAAAATGAATTGCTATTCGTTTGTCTCGCTAAAACTCGAGAATGGCTGGACCGATTTGGCTAATATTAATATTGACAAATTTGTGGAATTTCAGGGAAGGTTTAAAAGGTGATAAACATAATTAATAAGTAAAGGAAAATACCAAAAAAGAAGAATTAATTTTGAAATGGAAAATATTCTCAGCTATGGAACATTAGACGTCTTTTTTCATTTTAGAAATAAAAAATTGTCATTCGTTTGTCAAATAGTGATAGATGCATTCAGAAATTTGTCTGTTTCAGAGCTATATTATGACGTCCTATCTTTTTAATCTGTTTGTTTAGTCCGGTGAAACTGTAGCGGTCCTTGCCAGGCTAACAGTGTAGGACAGTGCGAAAAAAAAAAAAATTATCTGTTTTGTTGGAATGCAAAACAGTTCTGTTTTCAGAAATAAAAATAGTACATAAGTAATCTTTAAATTGATTAAGTGCATAACTGTGTTGCATTTAGAATGTAAATATAAAATTGGTATTAAGTTTGACCACATTTTACATGAATATATGTAAGTGATACGAAGTTCATCGGGTCACCTAGTATGTTATAATAATCATTCATGTAAATGCTAGAAATTATACAAAAGAAAACAAGAAACTTATGTCGCGTCATCAGTTGCTTACTGTCATCAGTGTGCACATTTTCTCGAAATACATTGATAACTTTTTCTAAACACACTCATGAGTGGGTAACGAGTCTTTTAAATACTTTGAACCTTAATATCTGATAATAGAGTTTCACATTCAAATAGACAGTATATTCATATATGAAAAATTTCAACGTAAATTTGGCACGTACAAATAAATGAGTATGACGTACGTCACCAACCCACTTATTAAAGATCAAGGTTTCAGTTTTACACGTTGGCTTTATATAATGTTATTATTATGGACATCCTTTGAAGATTAGTATTTATTCAAAATAAATGTTCATTCTTCAAATATCAGATGCGTGCTTTATACTGTTGGTGGTATCATAAGTGTCTAAACGATTTACATTCATTATTTGCCGGTTTAATATTTACAGTTCTTCAAAGTCATAGAAGCTACGTAAGAATCTTCACACAAATAAATATTTTTTACGCGTAATTAATCTACGATATTTTTAAAGATGTTTATTGAAATGATATGTTATAAAGGGCAGTTTTGTTCTCTATTAGATGTCCAACGAAACTAAAGTATGTAATTGTATAAGAATCAATATTACATTTGTCAAAATAGCGCATAATGACCAGTTACTGTAATAATATGTATAAGATAAAAATGGTTACTGTGAGTTATGTTTAGAAGATAGATACATACTATTCAAGGACAGCTCTTTAGACATTTTTCAGACGTACAATTCTGTAGTACATTATTTTTAAGTATCCCATGAGGTTTTATCCAGCGTTCTCAATATTAAAGCACGAAAACTCCTTACTAGTTCATTACATTACGTCGACTTCTCTCCACTTTACATATATATTATATATATAAACCTACAGGTAGAAATTATCTAAATTATAGTGAAAATCATATCAAAATCTGTTGCGTAGTTTAGAACCTCAGTTCGTAAAGTGGTCCAGTTTATCAGGCTTGAAGGGGGTGAACGTATGCGTGACAAAAAAAATGGGCGTTTACAATTCGTAAGATGGTAAGAAAAATGGGTATTTATGAGAAGCAATTGGAAGTCAACGATAATAGATCTCATTTAAGCGGGTCGTGATTTTAATTTTGGCTTTCCGTGAATAGAGAAATTCGATATACACATACTATATATTTAAATTATACTTCCTTCTAAATATATGTATATATATATTTAAAGTTGAGAAATTTGCATAATCTGAGAGGGGCCTACAAATCGCGAAAAACATGGGAAGTGGTCTACGAGACATAAATGTTTGGGACCTCTGGTATAGAAGAACTAAGATAATAGAAGAACAAACACGAAAAGGGGCTTTGTTTTATAATATTATAGTTATAATCTTGGTATACACCGTTATTATTTGTGCTTACTCATCGTTAACTTGATTTGATTCGAGAATAAAGTAATAAGGGGAATCAATATTTACAAAGAAAATTATTAACTAACATATTTTACTGGATGTGTTGTGTGATAATTGTTATTGTAATGTTAAAGAACACACACGTGACTAAAATAGAAACTTGCATTCATTTTTAACCAGGAGTTGTCATGGTATTCAAAGATTTTTTTAAACAGAAAAAGACGCAAAAATAAGTATTAATTTACTTAAGCACTTTAAAAGGTTCTTTTAAAGGGAATGGAAATTATTTAACATGATTTTATTGGAAACTGAAATACGTTTCAACCTGATATTTACATAAATAATATTAACACTCGTCTTTATGAGAAGTCGCTAAATAGACTTGACGTAGATAACTTCTGATCGTCACGCAAATAATTCCACATCATACAAGTATATACATAGATGGTAAAACACCTTTGATATTTTCGTTATCCAATAAAATATTCAATCTTTCCAGTGATATTATATAAATATCTACTTAATTTGTCTAAATATTAATATTTATTTTATTACAATACGACTACGACTAAAGTATAATTTTATTAAATAAATCCTTACTAATATTATAAATGCGAATGTGAGTTTATTTAGTACGCTTTCACGCACAATAACTATTGAACCGATTATCATGGAATTTTGCATACACATTGTCAAGGGTACAGAAAAGCACATACAGTACATTTCACCAAGGAAAAAAGTAGTGTTCCCGAAGAATATGTCAAATTTGCATTAACACAACTGAAGATGCGAGTTAAAATCAGTATTAAAGCCTAGTAAAGGAATTTTTATGACTTTGTCAATAGAAAACCATCAATGATAATGAATGAAACTCTACTTGCGACAAATCTATAATTAAAAAACAACGATATAAAATACTCTTAATTTGTCAATAGAAATAGTCACTAGAAAGTTACAATGGTTGCTATTTACAACATCATTTTATCACGCGAACACATTGGGATTTTTGAACATTTGAGTGAAGGTCGTATATGTCTGTACGCGCATGCGCGACACGCTCAATTAACAACATTCGGTCAAAGTCGCGGGAACGCTCAAACCGATATTTTAAACAATACCTATACTACATGAATCAATATGTGACGTACGAGTGAGTTTTGTAGACTGAAGTACATCTTTTTTATATATAGTTTAATTTATAATAAAGTTTTTGAGTATAAGATATCTAAATAATAAAGTTATTTTAAAATCGGTTAACAACTTTTTCATACTCTTTAGAAACAATAAGTACTTGATTTACATTATGAATTTTATATGACGAATACATTTCTCCCATTCGTCCGTAACCGTTATACGATGAAAGTTTTTCTGCAAAAATTAACGTACGTCACGCACTTGCATTTCAAGCAAGCCAATCCCTGTGGTCGGTTCACGATAAATCTAGAAAGACAATGGTATTTGTTCAGGTGAATTTTCACAGTGAAAACAATGTACAGAAGACACACACACAAAGGGCCCTAGTCTGCTACATTTTTTCACCTTAACCATTGATGGATAATAAAACTGATATAGAATATGAAAACTGTTTCTAAAAGTGTATTTTGATGTATCAAAATATGATAAATTTTAATAGTGCCTTTTACGACTGTCTATATTACTTTGATTTAGTATTTAACTAAAAAAATGTATAATTCCAATAGATAGCTGACATAATGTCAGTGACATTATTTAATAATTTTCATTTATATCTTGAAACCACAGACTTTATATTACTCATCATCATCTTACCCTTATTCCACCTAAGTAGGGTCGGCACAACATTTTTTTCCTTTTCCACTCTTCTCTGTCAGATATCATCTCAGTACTCACACTTTTTATACACATATCGTTTTTCACACAATCTATCCACACCTTTTTCGGTTTTCCTCTACGCCTATATCCGTCCACTTTCAAACTCAAAACTTTATATTATTATTCAAGCCAAATTCTACATACTGATAAGCAGCTACGTAGTTGAAGTAAATTCATTAAAATAAATAAAATCTCATTGAAATAAATGTTTAATTCATAGCCTTGAATAATTTGACCTTGTAAATTACACATGAAAGTAATGGTTTTATGTTACGTATAAAACTAATCAATATAGGGAAATAATTTAAATATAACATCTAATAGTTGCCCTATTGTTATTCAAGTTTGATTCAATTGTACTATTAAATGTCGTCATTAATATTCTTTGGTATAATTCTCACGGTACGATTTGCAATCGCTGTTCGCATATTAAAGTCCACGACTCTGTATGAGTTTTAATTGTATAAATAAACGTTTTGGATCACATACACTTACTACAATACCTAATGTAATCGTGGAGTCGTTTGTAATTTACACGAATTATATATTTTCTTCAAGCGACGTTCTGGTTTTTACGACAGTTTCGAAATTGTTTTGTAATTAGAATATAAATTAAATACGAAATATGATCTGACTCGATTAACCGTTTTACAAAGGTACAGGGGATACGATCAAAAAAATGCACATATATATAGTTACATTTGAATGTTAACTTAATTTTATCATTAGATTTAAAAACTTTATACATTTAATTTTGCTTCTTTTATATTTGTGCTACTTATAATAACTTTTATTTATGATAACAATACCGCTGGTTAGCTGAAATAAAATGCTTTGTGGCACTAACCTCTGTAGTGTACACACTAAAAAGTGCAATAAAGTATTCATTCATTCATTTTATAATCAAAGACTTGCAAGTTAAAAGTAATTAACTCGAACTTCTGTATAATCTATATATAATTTATTATTTATAATCTGATTCTGCAAAAGCGATGTAAAGTTAATTCTCATAGTCCATATTTTTGAATACTTTAAACATAGGTTTTGGCGTTTGACCACAATCTCATGATCTCTCTGATGATAAGTAAAGATGTAACCCAAGATGGTAAAACACTAGACTAAGAGAGAATTGTTTCTTAAGTGCAGCTTCGGGAACACGCCCATAGATGCTTGGCGACAGATTATCAACTTGAGTGTGGTAGCTAACCACCAGGCAGGCATCAAAAAATTTCTACCGCCATGCTATATACTTTATCACGATATTTTCCTTCACCGAAAACTCTGGGTCATTGCAAGGATTCGAATCTACGTCGTTGGAAACCGTGTCTAAACACATTACCACTGAGCCATCATTGTTTCCTATATCTAATGTTCAGCATATTTATATATGGAGAAAGTTATCTAAAAATCATGAAGTTGATTTTATTTACATTTTCAAGTTGACTTAAATATTTATTTAAACCATCTTTTTACCCTCTGAGAGTTACAGAAAATTAGATTAAATATAATTAAAAATAATAAAAATTAGTTAATTAATTAATTACAATAAGATTAAACTTATCATAAACATTAATTTAATAAAATACACAGTCGTTTTTACATTTAATTCATAATGTGGCGTACAGCTCAAATGACTTATATCCAGTAGCTTTATTAAAAAGTAAAAAGGAGAATGACTTTTGTGTTTTGAGAGGTTGTGAAAACAGAGATCCCGTAGAGGCAAAGATTTCTGAACTGTTGCAATACGAATTAAAGATTATTTCTTCATTGCTTTATTACTTATCACACATATAGATATATTCAACGCTATTAATGGACATTTTTACTGCTATTGTAAAACAAATGTTATAAGCACGAGATTATCATCTAACGTGAAAGCAAAGAAACTAGGGTTTAGTATTCTAGTAATAGTAGTCTATTCAAAACCCGTCTTAAACCATTAAGTATTGTTTATACCTATACGTATAATGTGTGACATAAATAAATTAATAAGCTAGCTTGAAAACAAAGTAGGTCAATCAGAAGGTGATCAAGTACTAACGATGGTGTGAACATTACAATATTAGTTATTTCAGAATGTAGGCTTCTGATATATAATTCCACTTTTTATACGGACGCAAAAATAACTGTAGAATTATTAAAAAAATAAAATACAAAAATAAAGAACAACCTTGAAGAGATCGACAACCGTCATCATTGACTTCGCTTATAAAAGTCACGTCAAAAACGTCTAAGTAAATAGAGTACCGCTGAGCTCAAGGTTTTCTTTTTTTTTTTTTTTTTATATCATAGCGGGCAAACGAACAGGTGGGTCACCTGATGGTAAGTGATCACCACCGTCCATAGACACTAGCAACACCAGGGGAGTCGCAAGTGTGTTGCCGGCCTTTTAAATGTGGGCCTCCGGCGCTCTCAAAAAGGTAGGTAAAACCTACTTAGGTTGCCGTATTGACTGATCCCGGAATGTCAATGTCGAAGTAAGACATTAAAAAGACAGATTACGGACTATGTGTGCGAGGGACGCAATACAATTGGAAATTAATATGTGAAAACTTTCAACCTACGCATGAGATTTTACTTGTTAAAGTTACAGGAATAACATCGAAACAAATAAAAATAAACAACTTTGTTATATTAATGCGAAGGCAAACATGCTATTTGTTTTACGTTTTGGCGTTACATCAGATGATAATATATCTTCATTATGCGTGCAAACAGTCATGTTCAGACGAAAAAACCAAAATAGATAAAATATATTTGCACTTAATGTCGATTATACAAATGAATTAATTGGCTAATTTCCACAATAAAGGAAATCCTAGCTTGGAAGTTACGAGTAATGTAAACTTTTTATAAAATATTTTATGAATAAACGTGTCATTATTATCTCGATTTATATTTTTATAAAGTTGGTATTACGTGTAATACCTTAAATGGCGTTTCATACACCGAATGTGGGCGTTGTGATGACGCGTAACACAAGTTTTGTATCGCACATCATTTCACAATCTGACTAAATCATTATCAATATTTTAACGCCTCGCCAAGTGGCACATGTTTTATTGTATTTAATTTCGAAAGATAAACTCAATTTTCATTCGTTGAACTTTTTTGGTATTATATATAAAGAAAACAAAAGCCAACACTTGTTCTGTTTAAATACAGTATATTTAACTTTTCGTAAAACAGATTACTTTGTGTGCATAATACTTACAAATATCATCGGTACTGAATTCTTATCAATTTCAACTGGAAAGCCAGAGTAACAACTTGTTTTGTGTTCATGAATTTTTATGAAGGCGAGATATCATTCTTAGTTATAAATGGCGTCTGACTAATTGCTCTACGACGGCCGAAAGTAGCAAGTTTGTTAAAATCGATTACATTTGTAATTCATCGTGCTTGGACATTATTTATGAAACATGGGAAGAAGTAAAACCACTATATGGTGAATTATAACACGTTTATGATCAAAAAGCTCATCTTTAGCTAATATATTACGTAACTATTCATTTTCTTAATTTGGATTACGAGAAGGAAAAGTGAAAAGAGTTGATTACTTGCGCTATAATAAACCACAAGAGATTGGTTTTTGAACGCGCTAATCTTTATAATTACCTTTCGTATTTGGAAAAACATTTTACTTTCTATAGTTTATTTACTGAGTAAGTTATATACGCAAACATCACGCAATGACTTTTACCAGCGGAGCAATAACCATACAAAGTGTAGGTTTTTAATGTATTCCGGACTAATACTTTGTTTAGGAGTAGAACAATATTATTCCGTTTGCCTTAGGATTGTATGCGATGTTCCTATCGTAGTTATAGCATTGTTAGACGTATACTGGGATAACGACAAACGAGGTAATTTATATAAATAAAAATCAGTTGTCGAATGTATCTGAGCGCATCACTTCAGAACGGCTGCACATATTTGTACTAATTTTTTATTTGTTGTTTGTCATTCTCAGGACAAGGTTTGCATGAAATAAAATCGTACGCAAATGTTAAAAATGTAGGTTAAGAATCTCTACAACCAAAGCGAGTGAGTGAGTGAGTCAGTGGGGGCGATCTTCGAAAATATAGACAGAATTTAGAGATTGATGTTCACTTGCTCAGTGGGCATTTTATTTCATTATATGGTTGTAAAAGGAGGATTTGATCTTCCGTTTCTTTATTAGCACACTCATGCGAAGCCGGAAGCAGGCAGTTAGTTACGTACATTTTCTACTTGGAGGACAAAACGTATGTTAGAAAATAAATATAAGTGAGAATGAAGTCATAGTTTGTGCGAACCGTTTAGCGCCATGCGGAGTATCGGTAGTTTAGTGCGAGAAAAACGAATTAGAAAATCGATAATTGTTGTCAAAAATACTATATACATTTACTTTTTTCGAACTGACTACACTATTGGCCTGACAGGCCTCTACTAGCTTCACCGGACTACTAAGGGCATGGCTTAAGGCTGCAGATTATACTATTGTTACAGCGTTACTGAGAATGTCAAAAGATGAGTTTAATAATAGTGAAAGACTTGTTAGTAAATTCTTTCTACTTGTTTCAATATACACATATCTAAATAATATCCGCGTAATCAGATAAGTTTCAATGTTAGATGATACCGTAAGAAGATAATACTTGGTAGTATAATTTATCATACACTTCTCACGCCTTACCGCTATATTTTGTAACATTGCGATAAACCCATCAGATGTTGTACTTGGGAAATGCGCTTACAATGGTTGATAAGGAACGACGAATTGTGAAAGCGACTCTGTAGACTGTGATTTGATTGCTCTAGCTCCCATCGTCTGAGAGAAAGCTTCGAAGAAAGCTCTATCAGAAGAATGATATGGTGCTGTCGCATTATATTAAGCATAGTTAACCTAGTTATTGCAATCAATTCGATTATTTGAAATAATTATAATTAGATCACTGATGAAATTAGAGGAAGTGAATCGTTGACTTTTGTTATCTCAAAATACTTGGGAGCGTTTGTATCTTGAAAATGTAATTGATATATAATACTTGACGTCTGCATAAAAAACTTTCTGTCGGAGACCAATAGAAAAATTAATAGTAGGTGCATATAATTGTGTTAATATTAAATAAAAATCTGAGACAAAAAATACATTTTAATTTAAGAAAGATCAGGAATAGTATAATAAATTTGTTTATTCTATTAATTCACACTGCATAATGGGCAATTAACAATACATATATATAACCGAAATGTTGATTCTTTCACAAATAGCTACTAGTAGCAAATGGTTGACTTAATTCCCTTAACACTTAGTTAAACAAGGCACCCGTTCACAAGTTCATATAGGGCTGTCACTTGTACCTTGTTTAGACAGTATTTATACATAGCGTTAATTAATATATCATTTAACTAGCTTTTAAATGCAGCATCGCTGGCATTAATGTAGATGGACTATCCCTCGGGAACAATTTTTTTTCTGAGTTAAGGGTACCCTATGCCCTTTTCTGTACCCTTGACAATGAGTATTCAAAATTTCATTTCATTTCGCGTGTGATAACGTAACAAGCAAACAAAAAAATTAAAATTTACCTAAAAATACATATTTGAGGTAAAAAAAAATTATAATAGAAGTTTAGAAAACCCGATTATATTTCAATAAATTTCTTTTTTTTGACAAATAAGTAGGGAATTCCCTCACACAACGTGATAACCCTAAGTGCATCGTCCCACAACATTTCTTCGTGCGTGAAATCCCAGAGGGTAAAGGGAGGTTGATGGATGTACTCGACAATTTTTATACGGCTTCCTGGCATGTCATTCCTCACGTCGTGGGAACACACTGACCTATCCTGTTGAATGTCTTCACAAAAATAATAGGGTCACGAAGGGTATTTGAGTTAGTTATTCTTTAATTTATCTACTAAAATGCATTTCGTTCAACGTAGGGTTGGTCTCGAAAATAGGTACTATTAAACACTGCCCAATTAATAATAACGTGGCATATCTGCGTCATTATTCGGATCTGACTTAACGTATCTGTTTTTCAGATCTGAACAAAAGTGCAACTGTACCGTGTGACATAGATTACCATAATGAAAACTAAAAAGCCAATTGATAATCGCCCATTTTGTTTTACAATAAAATTCCGGTGGCCTACATCAAAGATAACTATTGTATGTTAATGAATTAAATAATAAAACTGAATTCACAAATAATCTTGCTACTTGTACTAAAACATATTAAAACTACGATATTTTTAATAACTATGCATAATATTAACTATCGACACAGACAAAACTGTTTTTATCGCAGTTTTTTAGCTTCTGGTTGCATAACGAATTTTCTTCATTTTGTTCTGTCTAACAGGTATAGTGTTAATGTTGCCAGGAAAAAAATTGCAAAGAGGTTTCTCTTCTAACTTCGATGAGTTGAAGCCTTGATTAATAAAATTCTATTCGTTACAATCTAATATGTTTGTACAATACTCAATACAAGATATTAATATCTATATATTAATAGGTGAAGAAAAAGTTTAAAGCCCTAATTATGGTCGAATTTCAACAACTGAACGTTCCCTACTAATAATTAAATTCATACCTTATATGAAATTCAGTGCTCAATATTAGAATCTTCCACAAATCGACAACTATGCTGCTGTTACAATTAAGAGATTATATATAAAGTACAAAAAAACTAAGCATGCTTAATGTGCGTAAATTGGAAATAATACCAGATTACTTTCACTACAGCTGTCGGACAGCGAATGTGGTAGATTTCACAAGATACAGAGGTTCCAATCATTATTGGGTAAATGACATATTCGATAATTGCATTACAAATTGCATTGATTAAATTAAATTAAACACCCAATTCCTTTGGTAAATAATTTAAAACCAATTTAAACTAAAAATAACCTACTTAAGTATTAAGTAGAAATAATAACGATTAAAGTATAACGATTTATTCATAATATAACAATCGTAATTATTTAATTATATATGATACCAGCTACGCCCGCGGTTACGTATACCTTAATTACGAAGTAATTATTTACATCTTGTAATTCCATTATTACGCATGTTTTATGATTTCAGAAAATATTATTGATAATTATGAAAGATTATATCAATTTGAAAAGAACATCTGCTTCCTGTATACAAGATATTTTTTAATCTGTTGAGAATAAATAATCTTTTTAAGACTGTAAAAGTATTATTTACAATTTTTATACTCCCTATCAGTAAAATAATGACAGGCAAACAAACAAAATCAATTTTAATGGCATACTTCTGATCAGTGTACTTTATAAAGGAACAAAACTAAAAACGATATCTTCATGTACAGGCGATACTATTAATCTAATAATATCGTTATGTAAACTTTAAATGTATTGGTGCTTATACAATAAACTGATTTTCGAGTGTAATTGGAATATCATGGCGATAGGTGTGTACTGGTAGATTATTACTAATTTGAAAATGATACATATGTAGAAGTTAGGAAGTCCATTTAAAACTACATCATGCACTTGTATTACCATTTCAGATCCAATGTTCTAAGGTCTTCGGTAACAACATTCGTATGTGTTAACGTAAACATACCATTGTTTTTTTTTCCACAACCATGATTCATGTCAGGTTAAACGACAACCACACTATAGATGAATTAGTAGGTATATAATGGCACCTCTGAATACGTGATAGCCCACAGCCTAGTTCAGTTTATAAACTCGTCTAAAAGTTAGTAAACATACGGCCATTTTAAAATGAGATGTGTTCGTGGTTTCAACAATAATTATTGTTGATTACGTGTTTATTTAGAAATAGTTGATTCGTTTACTGTATGAATTCGATTTAAGTTTCTGTAAGGTCGATATAACAGCTGGAAATATAAAAGTTAATACAAAGCGGCAATAATATTGACATTGAAGGGAAAATAAACAAGATTCCATAATTAAAAGAGTTTCTAGATAATAATTCAGTGGGAATAGAGATTCTTTCCATAAATTCTATTGTGTTTTTACGTGCTCATGGGAACAAATACAAATACATTGTAATACCTCGGAGAATCAATTAACTCCTTAATATGATAGCAGACAATGGAATCGTAATTTTTTACTTGTACAATACTGTTTTTTTATTATTATTAATGAGGTATTTATAAAGTCATAGAATAACGTTTTCTTATCAAAGCAGGGCAGTGTCTACAGTGAGCAATATAAAAACAGTGGTGACAATCGAGAGATTAAAAAACCAAAAGTCAGTATGACCTTTTTATCATTATGCATATGGTGGTTTGAATCGTGTCGGGAATAGGTCCTTACCACCCACCTTGATATACTTCGGTTGATTTCAGAACACGACACTCCTAAGAACGTTGCTGAGTCGCAACCCAGGTCCCAACCCAGTCAGAAACAACTGTCACGTCTCACCATTCAGTACGTAGTAAGTATGTAACATCATTCAAACGTGATGCCATCAGTCTCCGGTGCGATTCTTTTCGTATAATGTATTACTAAACTTGAATGTTTTATGTATGAACTAGTTCCTGCTTGCGATAATGCGGATTTGAGTTATCCCTCGTAAATTGTACTTTTTTTTCGTTGAAATGTACCCTATGTCCTTTTCTGTACCCCTGACAACGTGTATGTTTAATTTCACAATGATCGGTTGTATCGTTAATGCGTGAAAGCGTAACGAGCAAACGATTCGCATTTACAATATTGAAATGGAAATAAAGATTCAATATTTCTACTATAACTATCGATTTAAAACATGTATTGTCACAGTAAAAGTAAATAATTATTATTTCGTGGAAACTTAATAGGTATTTTTAATGTTTCTAAATTTTTATGCGCTTGCTTATCTTAGAATTATGATTGTTCTATGATTATTGGATTGCTGTAGAAATTACAATCACCGGTTCGCTATGGACTTCGGTACCTCGATAGAGCGCGGATGACCTCGTCTCGACTTACAATAGCTTTTTGAATGGAAATAATTATGTTGTCCAAGTTACCTTTCGACTAACGGATGGTGTACGAGTATTAAACGTAAAATTATAAAGAAAACTATTTGTTTATTTTATATTACATATCAGAACATACTATATTAATACTAACTCGTGTTACAGAAAAGAAGAATATGCTGTATACATAAAGACACACACATACCGTGTCGTTTTTGATGAATATTCATAAAAAAAGCGTAATGATTTTTGTATATGTCACGTCTAAAATCTCTAACATTATTTTTAAATATAACAATTACTAGTTTTTGTCTAGATTTGACCTATCTCTCGGGAGAAGTACTTGTTTTCTAGATAAAAATTAGTTTATGTCATATCTTGTACTCCGGACAAGGTGTATGAAAAATTTTTTAAGGGTCACTTTAGTAGTTAAACGTGACAAACAAACTGACATTAGCACTTATAGTGTTATAAAATTTTGTTAAGTAATTATTATAGTTCAAACATCAATTAAATTTATATTTTTATAGGTCTCTACATTTCTGTATACAGCTTTTAAGGTTTTAAATCATTCTTAATAAACAGACACTTATTGTTCTAATTATAAAGTGTACAACCTAAAAATTATACCCATGAACCATTTTTAACAACTCAATTTATTTTAAGTTTTTTTTTAATGTCATTTATCAACTAGATTCGTCCGTGCAATAGTTAATATGATTATGCTAATAAAATACAATTAAAGTTTTAATTTATTCAGATTCAATTATCATAAATTCGCGTTATTATTCTACAGTGAAACGCTACGATCCGTGTGGCATAGTTTTCATTAAGAGTTATTTATTTTTTTAAAACTAGCGTTTCAACCACTTTACTGCAATAGATGGGGTTTTAAGTTGAGTTATCCAACCAGCCTACCTGGATAACGCGTGAGATCATTATGACATACCTAAATAATGACTCAACAAACTGCATTGACAGAACCAGTTGCCGTGAATACCGGGGTTTCGCAAGCGTTTAAATGATTTGTCAACGAACTTTTCTATATTAATAAACACAATGATTAATACTAGTCCTAAATATTTATTTATTTTTAATTTATTTATTTAAGGTCCACATAACTAAGTTCGATGATCAGAAATTGACATGTACTCTGCTGCTAAATGTAAACACAACATGCACAAAACAAGACAATAAGAAGGTATTTCATAGTATTAAAACTAAGAAAAAGGAATATTAAACTAAATGAAACATGTAAATAAATTCTTTTTCTAGTTGAGGCCAAAGAGGCACAAAAGAAAATATCGAATTTTAAACGTAAACTATTACAAGAACAAAGCATGCGGTATAAAGGGCAATGTTGGCCTATGTTAGTTATTGCTAGTGATAAATGAAAAGTTTATCGATTAATTAAGCGGCTACCTATGCGTGGGACACTAAAAACGAATGCAATGAAATGTTCAATGAAAATATTATGCATAAAAGTGTATTCTCATTGTAATATGGACCCCTAAATATAATAAGACAAACTTACTCTGACTGACTATCTAGTTAAATACTATGCTTCTTACTAAATCCACTTCGTAAAATTCCCATATTGGATAACAATTGAGAAACTATCATTAGTTTTAACTAATACTTGTGGTTTATAGAGTATTATTAGGCACTAAAATCTACTTAATATTAAAAATAAAGACGATATTACTGTTTTACTTTTTGCTCTTATTGTTGGCTTTGTAGAAATGTAATTAAAAATATAGGATTTGCCATTGTGTAGTAGGTAATAATATTACAAGTTTCTTGCGATCATTTCAATGAACTAACAAAATGGTGACCGTCTTCTTAGAAATTTCCAGGGAGTTAAGTCAGAATCCATGCTACGTGGCGTTATTTCCCATCCACTTCACTTGTAAACAATAACTAAACTATATTACGTAAAACGACACCAATATTACAAATTATAAATGGCCAAATAACACAAGATCATGAATAAAACATAAAAACCACTACATGACATTCCAAAATCCCGCCAAAAACTCCATGTCAAATTTTACTTGCGGGACTTTATATTAGCAATAACTATATACACTACCTAATCCCGAAATGTGCAATGCCATGTAGTCACTAGGACAGGTTTTGTAATGTCTGTATCCTGGCAAATTTCTGCCCTTATCGTTATTATTTATTAAGTTACTAATGAAATTGTGGTACCAAGCTAAGTTCTTACTAGTTTATGAGAATATTGAAAATTATGTAAAGATATCACATGATGTAGGTACATTATGACATGAACTCTACCAAAACTAGCCAATCAGAATTCGGCGTCAGGTTAATATTTATACAGGTTTATCCAATGAGGAATGTTCACAAACACGAGTTCATTTAACTTAAAGAAAAAAAAAATTTTTTTTGATAATTGTACAGGATTTTTAGATGAATCAGGTTGTAAAATAAACAAAGATAAGGTCCCCCATATTTTAACGTCATACTGCTCTTTTATAAACATAAGTAGTTCTCCTACCTGTTGACCGTTTTGAGCTTCATTGTAAAATAATATACTGAGTGTAAAATTTGTTTACATAATTTTATAGTATGTGTGATAGCAATATACGTTTTCGTTAGAATATAAAAGAATTAATCACACGTTAATATTTATCGTCCCTATTCTTTATTTATAAAAGTAAATAAAATAAGCTTTTATCAGATATGGTCTTTGTTTTATGAAGAATGCGCTGATTATTAACAGATAACATAAATAATTTTTAAAGTGCTCTTAATACATATATATATTAATACAATATTAGGAAAGCCCATAGCTAATGCGGTAAGAATAATTTATAAAATTGATTCTTCAATCTACACTTAATGTGAAAATGAAAGGTACATTAATCCAATTGAAGCCTCTTTAAAAAAACATAATTCGAGTGTGATAAATGTTTGTATGTACCATTATAGCTGAAAATTAAAAATTGTCTCGTAATTATAAATAAATAAAATAACCAAGAGATAATAGAAAGGATTAAATATCGGCATGTATTCCGAAAAAAATGTTGATATATCAAGGTGTTAGTGAACCTGCGGACATCGAATTTGCATTCCACCGGTAAAACCACTCGACCACCATGATTACACTGGTTATACATATATACAATTTAAACACAACATTTACATTATTTACAAATAAATAAGATATTAAATATTTAATAAGGGAACTATCTGGGGAAAGTAATCATGGTTCAACAAACACCCCCTTTCATGGGTCTGTGACCACTTCATTCACACATTCTCGGCTATACGCCACTTTAATATTTCTACAAATCAAAGCGTTAGAATATCGCCTGAATGTTATGCCCGTCTAAATTGGTCAGAAGGAATTTGATGTGTCTCCATAGCAGAACTGAAATATTTTGCTTTTTATTTAATATTGTTAAGAGTACATGAGATGAAATTAATATCCATACTCCTTTAGAGTCCTAATTGTAGTTTAGTTTTTAGTGTGCACCACTGCAGCCGAAAATTATAAAATAATTTAAAACTGTCACGTACCTTAACAACAGTTGCTACTAAATAGGTATTCAAGAAGAGGCTGCACGAGCGTTGTTAAAGACGACAAAGCCTCCAACTCAAGGATTCAGCACACAACACAAGAAAACTTGTCACTGTTTCGAAACGCACCACTTGGACACTCGACTTTTGAATTATTATATTACAATAACATATTTTACAACTGGTAAAAAATATATAAAATATCTTCCAAATACGTAGCAAACGTATTAGAATAACAGGTTTTATTTACGAATGTTCAACATCCTACAATTAATTAACACACCTGCGAAATACGCTAGAGTTACGCAGTGACTGAATGTGTTGCGGGACAGAGATAGCTTGATGATGCGAAAGAGAGATACATTGTGACGTGGGAGGGAGGACGACCGCTAACTTTTACGAACGCACATTGCTCTACTTTCTCAACAGTCGTACCAAAGTATCAAATTATTGAAAATATATTTCATAAGTATTACAGTTACAGCACTAATTTTAAATTGAAATAATTAATTAAGGTTATATTTACAGCCAATAAAGATACAATTGCAACAGGAGCTATCATAATTAAATTCTGCCATAATTATGAAAATCTTAATTTTTATTTCAAGAACAAATATATTTTCCTCTATTCTCGTTGAAAGGATTGTATTATCTCAGACCTTATGTTACTTACATTAAAAATATGTCTGTATCAATGTTTGAACAATAAACCAAATATTATTTCGTCTATTCTCGTTGTAAGATTTGTAAAATCACAGGACTTATATTAATTACATTGTAAAACTTTAAAGACGTTTTAATTTGATGATTAAGAATAAAAATATAGAAAACAACAGTGATAACTGAAATTTTAGAAAACCTGCTCGCTCCGCGCCAGTTATTTTAATTGTAAATATTCTTGTCCAAGATATCAGTATTCTAGCCCACTGTGTAGCCGTACCTCCTGTTACCTGGTACCGGCGTTCACGGGCGGCGCCCCCCGAGCCGCGCATACACCGCACATTTCAAATTTTTAACAGAACTCTATCGTGGACTCTACATTTCTTACGTTAAGTGAATTTCTAAAATCAGTAAAAAAATATTTACTTTAATAACGTTTAGTACACGTATCAGGCTGTATTAATTTAAGCTTGCACGAGTTTTGTTAAACATTATTTTATTTTAAAAGTTATGAAAAGGATACAACAGGAATTTCGAAGCAACAGGTTGCATTCCGCTTTTAAGTGCAAACAGGATTATACTTGCTTTATGTTGAACACTCATACAAAATTCTATTATTCACTTAATTCTGTGAAATTGATCTTCAATTTTTTACACTGTTTTATTGCCTTAAAGTTGCGTTGATTTTGAATAATGGTGAAAATAAAAAAGGAAATGTTAGTTTTTATTCCATAGAAAAAAATAAAAGTAACACGTACGTTTTTCATGGTAACATATAAATTATCCCGTATAGTAGATATAATGATAGCAGAGTTGTCATAGAGATTAAATTAGAAGTCGCAAAGATATTAAATGCGAGAAATTATTTGTCTTGTTATTACCACATTCCCATTCTTACTTGATTACTAATTTTCTATTCATAATTTAAAAGTAAAAAGACATTAGTAATAAATTAAATGAAATTAGTCAAAAGAGAAATACATTTATTTTGTAACACATTTGTATGCTTGCTTGTTACTACTTGTAACAATCATCGGGTGAGTGCCTTAAGCGCTCCTCTTAGTAGTCCGGTGAATCTGTAGTGGCCTGCGGGTCAACAGTGTAGTCAGTTAAAAAAAAAAGAACTTTTAACAACCTAGAGCATGTGGATAGGATATTTTTTAATATTCCGTATAAGGAGTTTTTGGCGGGATCTTAGTCTGTCGTGTGGTAGATTTGTTATTTTATTCATAATCTTGTGTTATTTGGCTCTAGAATTTGTAATATTGGTGGTGGTTTACGTAATAAGGTTCGGTTGTTGTGTACAAGTGAAATGGCTGGGAAATAATACCACGGAGCATGAATTTTGATATGCCACAAAAACTCCATGGAAAGTTCTAAAAAGGGAACCACCATCTTGTTTGTTACATTGGAATTATCACAAGACACTTACTCCAGAATTGGCAATAAGTCATTATTTAAAGCCTGAAATATTTTCATAAGGAGAAAATCGCATAAAGAAGAAAAGAATAATTTAGCACGTGAAAATGGCAGTAATAAGTAGTCTTTGAAGAGGACTGGGTTGCCAGCAATGGAAAAGAAAGGAAAACATTGTTTTATGTTGATTATTTATGTTTTAAATCACGTGGATATAATATCTGAATTTAACATTGAATGAATTATGATATTTGTAGTTTCTTCTAAACAATATCCTAGTGGAAAATGTCTTATAAATTTTAATAACATTTTTATTTGTTTGATCTCATAACTTTTAAAAGTTTCTGTGAGATTTGATAAACTTCTCCTGTTTATTATGAAGTGTTAATAAGTCTTAGTTTTATATATTTGGTACCCTATGAGTTATTACAAGTGTATTTCTAGGAGAAAAATAAAATTCTTTGAACTATGAGATGACATCAGTAAAATATATCAAAACTTAATAATGTTTTTTTATGATTATAAGTTTGATAAATATCATTAGATGAATTAAATCCCAATAATTTGTTTTTAATTTATAGAAAATGTATCTCTCATTCTACTTATGAAAGGTATATTATTATATCAGAATCTTAAAGATTATTCTGCTGTCAAATGCTGATAATTTTTCATAGAATTTTTAATGAGAATTTATGAAACCTTTTCCACACGGGTACTTATCTAGTGTACACATACCACTCTACTTTAACGACGCCATTGACGATAACTTCTCTACTCTATCTACCACAATAAATAGCATATAGCTATACTCTACCGCATGATTAATATTAGCTGAGATTGTTAAATATTGCAACATATTTAAAATAATTTAAATCCTTTGTTTCTTCTACAATAATAACTCACTGATAGAGAAAATGCTACATTCAGGTTTTCAGTTTTTAAAACATTTTATTGAATAATCAAGAATCACGGTGAACAATGCGATAATACATAATGCAACGGTAACTAGGTCGCAACTGTAGATAAGAATTCGTTGTATCTTGGAAAATTTTTACAAACAGGATTAGGCGAAAAACTTTTAACTACGGTTTGGTCCATGCATAATGAAAAGCTCCTCATATGGACTCGTTTGATCGCCATGAACTTTGGAATGATTATATTGCGTTCTATGTGATATAGTTTAGTTATTGCGCACACAGGGATTAACTTTGAAATACTAACAGATAATGAATTATAAATTACTTCAAAGTTTTCCTCGTAAATGTCTTTACAGATATGTAGTGTGATAACGCTTTTAATTTATTTATTAGCAAAACAAAAAATTTTTTGGAAGCTATTGTCATTTGATTTGTTAAATGATATTTGTAATGCAATTTCGAACTCCTAAATATCGTAATTATTTTAGAATAAGTTGGCACTGAATTAAGATTACTTTATATTGCAGACTATATTAGAATTAAATACATTGTCTTCGACATTTTTTCAATGTAATAAGCAAGTAACTATTGGCAGTACGATTTATTAAATGATTCTTATAATGCAATTTCAAACTCCTTAATATCGTATTTATCTATATCTATACATATAATAAGAATGTAAATCTGATGTGTCTGTAATTTTTTTTAGTTTTGGGATAAAAAGTGTTGCAGGTGTCGAGGAATATGTGATAGAATACATTTCAATCATTTTTAGAAATGTCTGTCTGTCTGTTTGTTTGAACATGCATCACTGGTAAAGTACTAGGTTTCTGATAAAACACCAGCAAGAATTTATCAAGTAAGTAAATGGCATTCTGGTTCATTCAAAAAATAGGGTATTTTATAATAAAAAATAACATTACTACAGTATTACATTACTAAGACATAGAATGAAAGAACAGTGACTAATATTGTATTTTCACACAAAATAAACAATATATTAATACTAAAATAAATTCAGTAATTGATTAATATGTAATAATGACAATAGATGGCGTTCAACAGAGGTTTTCTAAATCTATTACTACTATAATATAATATCGTCTAAAAAATTGCGAATTTCATACATTACTTATTTCTATAAATTGAAAGGTTACTTTGTATAAGTAAAATATAAATGTTGTTTGTCGATTGTACGTAAAGAATCACTAGAGGGACGAAATAGTATATTAAATATATTTGAGAAAAAAACTGGGGTAGAATCGACGGCAGAGCGCATTTTCATGGTTTTGAGATTATTGTTCTTCTATCGGTTTGTTTATATGTGTATCACATAAAAACTAATCAGACGATTTAAATAAAATTTGATATTGTAATATCTATAGTAAAAATTTTATACACTATAGTAGCATATAAGTATGTATACATTAATATATTATAGATATATTGTGGACTGAATCGAAATGAATTATATATTATTATTATATAACTAATCTGAATTATTTTATTTTCACGTGCCTTCAACCAAAAATAATAACAAATATGATTTTTCCTGACAACAGACGGAGTAAAATGTATCGTTTCAGTGGCTTACTGTCTTTAGAAGTATAGATACCAATGCGATTATTTCTGTGTTTGTTAGGTTTATTTTCAGTTATAATTTTCATATATTTACCTTGATTTTAATGTCTTAATTACACTTTGAATAAATGAAAGTTCATGCATTAGGGAGCTGGCATTTTCTTCCAGCTAACCAGCGGTATAATGGAGAAACAAAAACTGTAGGCAGTGCAAATAAAAGAAAGAATTAACATAATAATAAGAATGAGCTATATGAAGTACATAAGAATGAATGAATATATAAGAAATTAATGGGTATATCTAAAACGCAAATTGTTAAACATTATTTTGTTTTTACAGTTCTTATATTAATAGAATATTAGTGTTATGTATGCGTGTATTGCCACGAAATATTGTCAAGTTCACAATAAATATAGGTGGAGAGGCAGACATTACCGTCGTGCGTTATGAATTATCTGACTGTCTCATGATAGACGACAGCACTAGAGTTGGGCCCACGGTACTTACACACAACAACGGAACTTGGAAACCCTATTTTTGAGTTATTATTGAAGTACCAAATGTGAGTGAACGTTATTCTTCATCTTTTTGAAATTAATTTTGAAGTTAGTTTTTTATGTGATAACTGATTGAAGTTTTTTCACTCATATATGAGACTAGCCATTAAGAGTGTGTGTTGTCAAATGGGATTATTATATATGTTTAAGTTATTTTTGTTAGTTTTATTTATATTAATTTAAAAGTTATACGAATTTGGCCACGATTTTTTTTTCTGTTAGCGTTATAAATGTAAATTAAGGTAATAGTAGTATTTATTATGTGATTTTTACCATTGTGTTTGTAGTTTTGAAATTATGAAGAATGTATCTGATATTTTGCGTCAAATTATTATCTCCAATAAACATAACTGCTCACGACCCTTAATGGGTTTTCTAATTTGGTCTGTTGGATGAAACTTGAAATTCGCAATTGAACAACTCTTATTAGGTTTTGACATTTCTGAAAAATATCGGTTAATATCTATAATTATTTTATTATGTTATTCTATCGACTGATTGTGTTACGAACATGTTTTTCTTAAATCTTATTGATCAATTTCATATTTGGGCAGTATTCCATTGATATTTAGTTTTGAGTAATGGTCTAGTATAAATGGACGAGTATTTATGAGATGAGATTAAGTGACAGCAAAATGGTTCGGTGATATTTGTAACAACGAATGAATTAATTAGACCATCATAAATCATGATAAGTCCGTAGCAAATAACTCATTTATTATTTTAAATTCATAGTTTCGAAGACCTGAATGTCAGTCATTTAAAAATACGGAAGTTTTTGAAGCACGGTTAACTGTTATTTTGAGTACCATGCCAAATCATGAGAGTCAGACTAAAGATGTACAAGATATACATTCAGATAATTTTATTAACCACTGTTTTTGCATTCACTTCCATGCGGACGGAGTCGCGGGCATAGATATTGTATAATAAGTAGATACTCAATTAAGATTTGTTTATATTGTAGACTTTTAGATTTAAACACATTGATTTCGATATTTTTTTAATGTAATTAGTCATATGATTGACAAGACAGACAATAATGCCGCTTAATGTCCATTGGTTGAAATTGGGGTGAGGTGACATCTTTCTTGGAAAGGACGACGAGGCTCCCTAAACATTCTGCTTCAGATTTTAATATGCACAAGTTATCTTAGGCTAAGCGTTATAAAGTTGTGTTGAAATTAATATACAAAAGTACAAGTCCCAAGTGATTTTATTATACAACATCAACCAATAGTGGGAAAAGTGTAACACTTTTAATGAAGAGAATAAAAATATTTTCGATATCATAGGAGTGTCGGGGCCATGGAAATAATAGCTACTGTCAAATGTGCGAATCACAATTCATTGATGAACAAAAAATAGAGTTTTATTGTTGCGTATGTGTTTACGTGGTACTACCCAGTTGAAAGTTGTGGGTTCGAATCCCTTACACGACACTTTCAATTTTACAAACAACTACAGTTTCAATTTTGTGTGTACTTTATGTCTGTACATTGTGTGTTTATATACTCTAACTTGTTCCTTAAGGTTTTTTTAACCAAAACAAAGTTTGCGATCAGTTGACTCCGTTTGGAATGAAGTTCCTTTATGTAAAGCGAGGAATGAAATGAAAAAAATATTTTCATATTTTAGCGAGAAAGTTCATTACATATAAAATAAATAATAATAAAAAATGGTAAATCAAAATACGTTTTCATGAAACTTCGTCGCGTTGAGTAAATGTTATACAACCGACAGCGCAAAATGCTCATCTGCTCGAACAACTGTACTCGCACACATACGCACACTCTATAGAATAAAAACAGACAGTGCGAGAGAGAGTTATATGGAGGGCATAACGCTTTTTCCTGACATGATGAATCCTACCACTCAACTCTTATCGCAAGCCACGAATAAAATTCCGTTCCCAAATCAAATATTGATCGTGACATCCGATAACTAGGGATGGCATGGATAACCATATTTAACGAATTAAATACTATCTTAATCAAAGATTACAGATAAAAATCAATCGTAAATGAAATATTTTTACATGTATTCGGACACCACTCATCAGAGCGATGACTATTTTGTTTAATAATTATTCTATTGAAGTCAATTGAATACACTTCTCGGTGTCGCCGATACAGTACAGTTTGAATACTAACTGATAAGAGTCGCGTTCTCCGACTTCGATAAAAAGTCGGAATTATAGAGATAAAGTAAACATTGAATAAAATTTGAGTTTAACTTATAGAGAGATATTTTATGAAACATTATTGACGTCGTGTAGAAAATTACCTAACATTAGAGGCTTCTCTTAAATTAAGCATCTACAGTAATTCATATAAGTGTCATTAGGTATGTAAATCTTTCATTATTAACTATAAATCATAATTGTAATATTTTATTAATTTTTGAAAATAAGTCTCCTGGACCTTTGAATTTTTTTACAACGGTTTAACAAGACAATTATACATGGTGCAAAAGTTAAAAGTAACATCTTAGCTACCATCCTGATAGAGGTTATAAGAAGCATGTTTTGAGTATTACAACTAGCTTTTGCCCGCGGCTTCGCTCTGGTTAATGTAGATTTTAGCACTCCCTAAGAAACAGGTACTTTTTTTCTGGTTATCTCTATGCCCTTTTTTGTACTTCCGATAATGTGTATGCAAAATTTCACGGCGGTCACTTAAGTGAAATTTAAAAAAAAAAAACAAATTCACGTTCGCATTTATAATATTGGTACGGATTAATTGTATTAATGTTGGTTTCGTGCACTACCAAATGCTCGAATAAAATATTTGCATTTATAAATAAATTTCAATCTTAATTAATCATATTTTTTTATCTTCGGTTCTTTAATAATCTTTTCACAAACATCAATTTTTTTGGTAAAACAAAAGAAATAAATTAATACACTTGGATATCTGTGATCAATGATATTATAAATAGAAAAGTTTCACACTTATCAGTCGATTTTAGGGTCGTCACCTTGGGTCTGATCTTCTGACATGTACACAGAGATATCACAATGTATGGATGTTGCTGTCAGTAAAATTAAGTATAAGACAAATATGACTTAACCCTTAAATGGACGATTTTTGTTTCACGTTTTAAAAAAATATATTTGTGTAATAGACATGTATTACTGTCTAGGAAAAATGAGTAAAAAAATCTAGACATGAATTTACTATACTTTTTGCCAACATTAAAAAAAGTACAAAATTAAATAAGAACTAGTTGTCAAAATTAACAAAAAATTAAAAGAAAGTCAATTTTATCTGTGATGTTTAGTATGTTGTTTAAAAACAACATTGTCCATTTAAGGGTTAATGTTTTCTAATCATAGAAAATTTATTGCAATAGACGAGAAAGAATATATCAATATTGGTATGGCCAGAACGTAAGCCTCTTCACATGGAGAATTATTGAAATGAAATTCTCTGATTTGCGTCCTATTCTTGTGCATAAAATCTTGTCACGCTAATAGTTTTAGGCTGAGTTGCATCAAAGTTGCAGTTATCGTAATGTTTAAAGTTAAGTATAACAATGTAAGAGCTACTATAATAGCGACACGTTATGTTGGCCATTTTAACATATTACAATAGTGACGTGATGTAGATTTATTTTCAATAAAAAATACTCAAATGCTGTTTTGTTTTGCATTAAGCATTGAGGCGAGTTTGCTGGAGGTGGTAGTAGTGCTGACCAGTGATCCTATATATATAGGGTAAAAATATATGTTTTTTTTTTCAAATATAAATATCGATGTGTGTAGTAAATAATACACTAATCATTATAATTCAATAAGGATTCTGTCAAACAGCGCTGTTTTTTTGTTCGTAAAAATATGAAAAAATTAGTTTGCGGGACCAATTTATATAGTAATAGTTAGATACATATATATATAGTTCTACATATATTTAATTTATAAATTAGTGTAAAGTGTTGTGCAAAATTTATCGATGTATAATTTGATTAATCTGCACGTTACTGCAATAAAGAACAGCATTTTCCTTCTTCAAATTAATTATTAATTTATACGACACTTCATTACTGGGCAAACATCAAAACGGCCATAATGGCGTATCGCTATTACAACAGCTACTAAAATTTGTTGTACCGTCACACATTTTGTAAAAGTTAAAATGAATAGTACTTTTTTACTACTACAATAATGCAATTAGTCTGTAAAGTCAAAGAGAGTAACATTTTTTACTTGGCAAGTCTTTGTTATATTTGTCACCAGATGTTCATTGTAATATATAAACGGATCAGAACTTATTTCATAGCGGAGTGCGCACGCGCCCGCTCGCAGCTCTGACGGTCCGTTAGTTCGGCAACTCGCGCGCAGTTGTCGGATATTTTCGTGTGTGTCCGGAAGTTTAGTGTGTTCGAGCGGCTACTGTCGATCGTACGCTCTTTTCAGAGCGACGGTGCACCTCCATTAGTGCACCATTTAAACCGCACTTTTCGGTGCGAAGCCGTGCACACTGTTTGCAGTGCGTCGAGTCGCCGTGCTACGCGTCGTGCCTCGTGCTGCGCTTCGAGAGTCGTGCAGCGCGTCGTGTGCCGTGCAGAGCGTCGTTCTTCGCGCCGCGCCGTGTGCAGTTTTGAAGAGAAGATTCGCGTTCGCGTCGCGTCGCGTTTTCCCTTTGGCCCGGACACGGATTGTCCGTTAGATTTGAATTAGGCGCACCCCCCTCCCCTCAGGCAGGGAGGTTAGTCATGTCTACCCCCGCGACCCCGCGTGCCCATCCGGCCCTTCCGGCCGTTGATGATACCGTCCACCTCGAAGAACTGTTGCGCTTCCACATGTTCGTCGAAAAGGAAGACCCGAATCTCGTCACGGAATACAACAGACTCCGGAAAGTCTATGCGCGCAACCCTCCCGGTAAGATACCGCGTTGTTTCTCCGCGAACCCTTTCGCGAATCTCCCGGACGACCCGTTCACGAGGCTCTCGGAATTCGATTCCGATGACGACTCGGACATGGACTACGATACAGTCCCCGTGACCGTGCCTGCGCCCGCGACCGTGCCTGCGCCCGCGACCGTGCCTGCGCCCGCGACCACGCCCGCCGATGACGACGGTTTCACAACCGTCACGCGCCGCGGTAAACGCCCACGCGCCGCGATTCAGACCGATAGCGACTCTGCTGCGGGACGTCCGACCCCAAAGCAGCCCAATATAGGTGGTGCTCGGGTGCCCCGAGCCTCTCCCACGCCCTCTGCCGCGAATTCGGCTCGAGCCTCGGCTGCGGAACCCGCGGTCGCGGCTAAGAAGCCACGCCTACCGCCTCCCGTCACCTTCCGTGACAAAGCTCGATGGGTAGAGATTTCTGAAGACCTTAAGTCGAAGGAAATCGTCTACAAGTCTGCCGTCAACACCGTTGCCGGCATTTCTATTCGTGTCTCGACCCCCGATGAGCATCGCGAGCTCACCAAATACTTCAGGGAGCGTAAGCTCCCTTTCTTCACCCACGCGCTCGAGGAAGAGCGCCGCCTCCGTGTCGTCATTCGGGGAGTTCCCTCTGAGCTCACCGAATACGACATCTGCGATTGGCTGAACGGTCAGGACTTCCCAGTCCGGAGCGTGCAGCGCATGCGCCACCCCCGTACGAAGGCCCCCTTCAACTTGGTGTTGGTCACTCTGGACCGCTCCTTGGAAGGCAAGGCTATTTTCAGCCTCAACTCAGTTTGCGGCCTGTCCCCTGTCTACGTCGAGCTTCCTCGCAAGTCCCAGGTACCCTCGCAGTGTCACAACTGCCAGGTGTACGGTCATTCCGCCCGACACTGCCACCTGCGTCCCAGGTGTGTCAAGTGTCTCGGGGATCATTCCACTAAGGAGTGCCCCCGCACTCCCGAATCCGTCGAGCCTCCGAGCTGCGTCCTCTGCGAGCAAACGGGTCATACCGCGAACTATCGCGGGTGTCCCCGTGCGCCTCGCTCGACCTATCACCGTCGCGGCGGTCGTGCGACCCGGTCCAGGGCGCACGGCCCGCCGACTCGGACGAATCGGCCTCCGCCTCCGCCCATACAAAGCCAGAAGGCTTTCCCCGAACTGCCGGGCACCTCCAGTGCGCCGGCAGCATCCGCTACTCCGCCGAGCGCGCTCTCCTGGCGCGTAAGGCCTTCCCCGCCAGCTCCCTCGGCTCCTAAAGCCAAGCCCCAGCCCCCAAAGGCTCTGCCCACTCCTGCGCCACCTATCGCGGTTTCAGCATCGACCTCCGGTATAGACTGGATAGCTCGCTTACTCTTGGTACACGATGTACAAGAGATAATCGCATTTAACGCGTTAGTTAATAGTACGTCTGAGCTCGGGCTCTTAAACGCTATCTCCGCTTTCCCGGCCGTCGCGACCACGGTACAGCAATTAACCCGCGCCGCGCATAAATAAATTCGCGTAAATCAAAATATCAGATCGAACCCGCGTGTTCATACATAATAGACCGATATATTAGGATTTGTTACGTAATTATTTAGTTAAATCGGCACCGTGCCGTTGTACTTTATTTTTTAGCTCGATTCCCTCTCAAAAGATGCGTGTTTGCGCCCACGCCCGCGACTCTCTCTGCTCACGCCTCCGTGAGCGGGGGGTGAAGATTCGATCCCGCACACTCGTCGCGATTTTTCTTGTAACAGCTCGAGCCTAGGTAGTCCCTCGGTGTGGAGCCCTCGAGTATGTTACTCGCGCGAATACAGTGATTTACACATGTTCTACACTTACACGATCACCCCACACTCTTGCACATCTAGGCACTCAGTGGTGGGCTGTTTTTTTTGCCCTTTTCGGACTGAAATAGGTCACGTAACACAGTAGTCAGATACCAAATACACATATACATTCGTGAAACATGCATGGTCACACATGCATTTTTCACGAATTCATATATGAGTATTGTATGGATAGATAGCTTAGCTAGCTTAGTTAGTTCGGGAATCCGGCGACAGCTCAAGCCGAGGTGCACCGAGTGCCCTTGAGATGTTTCGCCTAAAAACAATCGGGTGAGTGCCCTAAGCGCTCCCCTTAGTAGTCCGGTGGAACTGTGAAGGCGGAATAAGCCGGCAGTGTAGGTCAGTTCGAAAAAAAAAAAAAAAAAAAAAAAATATTTCATAGCCGATGGTCTTTACAAATGTTCTATCTGTAAAGGCTACGCACGTGCCCGAAAATGCCGAAATTTGTCCAAGAATAAATCTTCTTCCCATTTTGCTAACCGATCACCTTTAGGAAGATAAACTTTATTCTTTCTAAGTCCCAAATTATCTTCAAATGTATTAGTTTTGTCGTCTGCAGAACTATTTTAAGTTTGTCAAAACTTAGCCGTACTAGGCCAACCAAAAATGCAATTCCAATCTTTGTTAGGAAATTGAACTTTGGTTTGTGTACTCTACTCTGAGATATCGATTTTTAGTTAAGATCATTGAAGTATATCTAAGCTACTATTAGAAAGATTAAAAATTTGATGATTTGTTTGTAATAAATAAATTCAAAAAGTACTTAATCGATTTAAAAAAATGTATGGAAGACTCCAGTATCAGCGTGTAACATGGGCTGTATTTTGTTTTCAAAATCTACATTAACACGAGCGATGCCGCGAACAAATGCAGGTATATTATACATTTACAAAATTGGAAGTTATAAACATATCGACAATTATGGTGGACAATCAAAATATGTTATATAAATTATCAACATAAAATATAGTAGTACAATTCAAGAACTTATACGTACATATATTAAAAATAAACTAGATAGTAAAAATAAATATTTCAAAGGATTATAAAAACAACTTTAACTTAATTAATATTTATAAGTTTTTTGGAAAGTTATAAAAAATATATAAGTTATTTAAGCATAAAATTATGACGGACGATAATCACGTAATCAGAACACCAGCAAATCGTTGCCAGTGACGTATAATTCACTTACGCGACCTAGGTCACGACGGAAAAGAATATTTTCTTATATTGTATGACGGCTAGCTTTTAATGCAATTTTCATTGTATTGACGGCAGGAATACGCTATGGCATCGCGTATACTAGGATGGTGGCGTAGGTCGCTTCAACGACGACCGGTGCTCACCAACACAGCTGTATATGCAACTTTCTACACGGCAGCGGAACTCTCCCAGCAAACTTTCAATAAAATTTATTCGGTAGGAAAGTGCTTCGTTAACATAATTATCTACTAACTGGTCAAATAATACGATTCTAATATTTATTGTTATATGTTATCGGGTAAGACACTTTTTAGAAGCTTTTATTTAGCTTGCAATGTATGTTAGTTTGTTTAGGTAAAATCTTGCAAGATGAATTAGAATTCCTTTAGAGCTATGACTTTGTAATTTTGCATGTTTGTTCAGTCCTGGCGACAAGACACAAGAACAAAATAAAAACAAAATGGCGAATTTTGAAATGGCTGCTATGCACATAGAAAAATAAATGTTTCACTACATTTGGATAATAGCTTTATTTAAAAAATATTGTTTTACATTAGTTTGTTTATGTTATCGTTGTACTTAATGTATTTTATTGCCCATGGAAAATGATTCTAATAGTTCTAAGGGTGAATGATGTGAATTCTAAACACAAGGTAACAATTAGTACTCCTTAATTTATCATATAAAATCTACACAAACACTATCGGGGCCATTCAAGTGTTACATAAGAACTAAAGGCGGGTGGCGGTGTTTGATTTACTTATTTTTTATAACATAAGGGAGAGGGTGATCTGGATGTGTAAGGATGCTATGTGAGACGCGCGGTATCCACTGGGCTACCATCGCCATAATGGCGAACCATTATAAGTTAATTTCTATATAGACTATAAATTCAGTATTTCTAAATTTGTTAACTGTTGCCCATGAATCAATAAGGAAACTAGAACAGATTAAAAAATATTTTCGTTTCTATATACTAAATATAAACTATACTTTTCACTATCTATTGAATTTATAATGAATCGTTTTGTATATAAATACTACGAGATATTAAGGACTGCTACATGTTAAATCTTAGTGAAGACTATTTTGTTTGCACAAAACAGTGAATTTTTTAAACCAACCTAAAAATAATATTTCGCATTTGATTTGTTAATCATTAAATCCAAATACTACCAGTGCCCTTTCTGTACTTTGATTAATACTTCTTTTATTTATTTTAGAAGTTTAGAACTTACGCTGATTATAAGTATACATGGTAATAACATCTATAAGATTTTTTTAATGTTTTATAGGTTAGAATTTGACCACAATCTCATATGATGTTAAATGATAATGTGGTCTAAGATGGTAGTCACGCTAAACCTAGAGGGAAACTGGCTCTCAAGTGCAGCTGCCGGAAAACACCAACAGGTGCTTGGCGACAGATTTTCAATTTGAGGGTGATAGCAAGCCAGACTGACTTAGAAAAAGCCCTACCATCATGCAATAATGAATGTAATTTGTTTTGTTCTTTTATAGTAACTCATCATCATCTTCTTACCCCTATCCCACCAAAGTAGGGTCGGCACAACATGTTTGTCATATTGTGACGTATGATTTGGTTTAATTTTTTACGATCGGCCGCCTGTCTGATATCAACCCTCCTTGAGATGATTTTGTAGTAATACTATGTGTCGGAAAAATATGTAACTGCTGATTTCTCTTCATTTACTTGAATGATGTGAGCTGAAGAGATGATTATGTATGGAACAATAAACTACTCCATACAAAAAAATTTGTCCAGCAGTGGTTCTTTTACAATAACTGTCGACAATAACTCAGCTGTTAGGTAATAATTACCTGTTATGTATCATCATCATCATCAGCCTCTAATAGACCCACTGCAGGGGTTACAAACCTTTTCCTGAGAGAAGGTATATAATCACCACACCAGCCCACTATGTATTGGTAGTTTTAAACTCCGAGAAATTCACAGTTCTATATATTACCTCATACGATGGTGCTACAAGAACATTTCTCAGGCTTAGGTTTTATCACGATGTTTTCCTTCACTGTCATCCGAAAGTGCTATTAATTTGAATTAGTAAATATATGCGAATTCCGAAAAATTCATTAGTACAATGCAAGGGTTCGAACCTTCGGTCACCAGATTGATATTCCACCAGTCAAATTGCTTGGCCACCACGACTTATAATACATACACAATGATACTATAATGAAAGGAATATTCATTATTCGCAAAGTCATTTCGCGTATAAACATTCCCTTTCGCACCTATTGGTTGGTGCATAAAATTTATGTTAATTATCACCAAGCCCGGTGACCTGTAAATAAAGGTCCGGCTGCTTCAATGGATAGTCAGGTCGAAGAGAAAAAGTCTAATGTCTTCAATAATTTGTTACCCATTGCGTAGTAATAATGCATTGTATTATAAGTTGTTCTATTAATAGTGTCTCTAATTTATAAAAGCTGGAATTCGATACAAACTTTGGTACTTTGATTATCTCACGTATCTAGCCTTATAGTAAGGTTGTTTTATATAATTAGTTACAAAATAAGAAACTGAATGTAAATTTTACTATAATTAAAACATCGCTTTTATATTACTTTTGCTGTACGATAGTTAAATTATTATGTACAGTATTATTATTATGCCCATAGCTTAAAATGTTATCACGGCCCGCGGTCCTACTTTTTATAATATTTTTTTTCGAACTAACTAACGCTGTTGCCTTACGGTCGTTAACAAATTCTCAACAGTTTATATATAAATCTAAAACCTAAGTGACTGTAAAGTTTTTCACAGAAAATGGTTCGTTTTTAAGGGACCAATGGACAAAGTCTAGATGGATCATGTTTAGAGCGTTCGATAATCGTGTTTAAAGACGTAGTATTAAATTCTAAAACAGTTGTTAGATATCTCTAAAGAAATAAATTGTGACGTAATCACAATTCGGTGAATATGTACAGTACTCGTCAATCTTTCAGCCGCGTTGAATATAAAAAGTAAGTTCGTGCTTGTGAGTAATACAGTCAAGAGATTGATTGATACGGAACAAAGTTAAAATATTGTTACAGGAATTGGCAAATTGGCATTTATTTATCTTTCTCTCGATGTTTTACATACAACATAATGTGTATTTATACCTACATTTGTGTTCAGCGCAAATATGAATAATTTATAAAAGCAACGTTAACTTACAAAATCATCGAGAATAAATAAAAAAAAGTAAAAGTTATATTTTAGAAAAGCAAAATAAACTTAAAAAAATTATTAAGTACAATAAAAAAAAACCATTATGGCAGCGGTGGGATTCGAACCCACGCCTCCGAAGAGACTGGTGCCTTAAACCAGCGCCTTAGACCGCTCGGCCACGCTACCGACAACTGTTAATTCTAAATTAATTAACAGGTCTGTTTATATTATGAGGATATGAACAATTCAACTCGTATATTCATTATTTGTAATCGTAGTAGAGCTATTCATAAATCTGGTAATTTACTGAAAAAATTCTATAATACTACATTTAATGTGTTTACAAAATTGGAATGGGTAATTTTGACAATTCATTTAAACATATTAAATTGGTTTTTATAGGTGAATATAAAAAAATCTTGACCAAAGAAATAATCAGTACATAAACGAGCATTACAAAACAGTTCTTCGATAAGTAATTATACTCGTATTGAAATAACAATGCACTGCCCAAGGTAAACGGCGAGTGAGTGGTTGTAGAGTACAGAAGATTGATCTTAGTGGTGAACCTTGTGAGAAGGGATATGACTAGCAGTAGAATCGCATAGGATGATTATGATGTCAGTGTCAGTAACGTAGTTTGTTGCATTTCAGCTTGATAAGCCGCCGTTGGACTTCGCTGCTGCTGGGCGCATCGTGACCGTTGGCAGTACTATTTACGCACCAACTCTTTATTTTTGGTACGAAAAACATATGTAACTAGTGTAGTAACTTAAATTATATTTATTGTTGAGGTTTTTTATGTAAATTGAATTTACATAAAAGGATAATTCAAAATTAACTATACACGTTAACCTTTAGAAATACCAGTTATATTTGAATGATTCTTTTTTTTTATAGCCTAAATATTGAGGAAGGTTGTAGGTTATATGACGTCACACTGTTGCCCTCAAATGCGGAACAATCACCATACTAATCTAAGTCAGAACATACGCTAAGCGAGAATAGTGTAGTCGGGCCAAATAACCTTTTAGCGTGTTCCTGTAGTTACACGCAAATACCGTCCCCCTAGAAATAAACTTGTATGCTGTATAAGGGAGTTCCACATGCGTTTGTTATTATTTGCTGTAATAACTACGTTGTGATCTGGTGACGAGTTATAAAATCCATTCTCAATGAAAAAACATTATAGTCTACCAACTTACACGATAATCGGTCAAAAGTTATTGGTGTTTACCAATCTGAGAGATTTTTTTTCCTTAGGTACAAATTTTTGGATAAGAAGTTTGCAGGCACGGCAGTCAGAGCGGTTGCTACCAAAGTCGCTGCGGATCAGTTCTTAATGACGCCTGTACTGTTAGCCTCTTTTTATACCGGTAAGTTGCTTATACATATTTTTCCTGTATTTTATATTTGGGGACACTGCATAGTATTTTTTTACATGAGAAACAGTGGTTCAGATTGCGCTTTGATACGACTAATGAAAAGTAATTCTATAATAATATTTAAACTAGATAGTGCAACATATTCTAATGTTAATTCAGTTTATTGTAATATTATCGGTAAATATTACAAAAGCTATAGTAATATTTATTAGAATTAAGTTATCAAAGGCACACTCTATGTTAGCTACTTTTATCCAATTTTGAGATATGACTTGGCCTTGACTTGGTATAGTATCATAAATGCAAGAGTTTGTTTGTTTATTTATGTGTTATAGGTAACACACCTTAACTACTTAACCGATATACATGACATTTCGCACTCGTAGTCCGGTGGAACTGTAGCGGCTTTGCCAGGCTAACAGTGTAGGTCAGTTCGAAAAAAAAAAAAAACATTTCGCACATACTTGGTCAGCGGTATAGGAAAAGGTGATATGCTTTACAGAAAAAAAGTACCTTGGGGCACATAAAATCTAGATAAACACGAGGGTAGTCGCGGGAAAAAGTTAGTAACTAATAAATAAAATAATTCTGTACTGTCCGTGGCCAATCAAATTTCTAAATTGAATGAAAATAACATTTTGCGGGTGGGTGTATCGTAGTTACCATACACTAGGTCAGGTCTGACACATATTATCCTGGCACGCTTGAAAGTGTTGCTTTTCGGGACCAGCCCGTGTATTCGTATATCTAGTAATTAAGCTACGTGTACACGACTAAGTCGCGATCGCCATATATATAGTGATAAATTTATAGCGTTTCGGCTTCAACCAATGTATACTCAGACTTGTTGACCGACTCGATAGCGACGAATGGTGACGAAATGTAGATTTCACAGTTTAGATTTATATTGCATTTATCAACAGGTACAGAGTGGCTTGTGTGGCAGACAGGCTTTATCAGTGTTAGAATAAAAATGGGTATAGATTATACGATAGGTTTCTCTCTACGACACTGTAAATAGCTCCAGAGTTGTTATCATTTTAATATTCATTATCTATTCCATGTGCAGTTTTAGCAATCACCGAGCGTAAGTCGGACATTTTCGAGGAACTCCGAGAAAAGTATTGGAAAACTTTTATAGCGAACCAAACATTCTGGATCCCCGTGCAGACTATTAATTTCTTCTTCATGCCGCCGCATTTGCGCGTAGTTTATGTTGCATCCGCGTCTTTCATCTGGATAAACGTATTATGCTTTATAAAGCGCCAGAAAACTAGAACAAGTACCTAATAAATAGAGCTCGTAAGAGATAGTAAATAGTAAGCGACTTTAAAAGCACTGTTGTATGTATTTCTGAATATGATTTCCTACGTTACGCGTAATGTAGAATCTTGTTTAAATAAACTATTTATCTTTAAATCCCTTGTGTTATTTTAGTAATAGTTTCGAAGCATTTCTCACCCGGTCTTTTACAAGCTTCTTTAGATGGACATCATTTCGAAAAATATCGGAGTTTTTGGCGGGATCGTAGTCTGTCATATAGTGGAATTTATATTTTACTAGCTGTTACGTTTTTTTATAACTGTAAATTACTTCTTATAAGGTCAGCTATCTGTTAGTGAAAGTTCCGTTAAAATGGTTCAAATGTTTTGGAGATAGTACTGCAAACGAAGCCATGGGTAAAAGCTAGTCCAAAATAAAGTAGCCTATGTCACCCGCTGTAATTTTAACTATCCATCAGTGAAATTTCAGTCAAAATCGGTCCAGCCGTTTCGGAGATTACCAGGAACAAACAGACAGACGAAAATTTAAAAAATTGTGTTTTTGTTATCAGTATCGTGTATACGTTCATATCCAATCAGTAAAAAGTCGTTATTTTGATATTACATACAGACACTTCATTTTTATTATATGTATAGATTTCTTGTGTTATATAACTATATCTTTTGTAATATTGGCGGTGTTTTACGAAATATAGTTCGACTATTGTACACAAGTGAAATAGATAGGAAATAATACCGCTGATCATAAATTCTGAGAAGCTACAAAAACTCCATAGACACTCCATAATTGGCAATTAGTCATTATTAAAAGCCTGGAACATATTTGCATAAGGAAAAAATCGCATAAAGCAGAAGAGACTAATTTATTACCTAAAAATGGTAGTAATAGTCTTTGAAGAGGACTGGGTTGCCAGTAATGAAAAAGAAAGCAAAAATATCGAATGAATTTATTATGATTCATCGTCATTATATTTAGTTGGATTAATCTTAAGTACAATAATACAATTAATTAATTATCAGTCTTTATTGTTAATTTTTTTAAACATGCTTTAAGGCGCAAATTTTCTAGGTACAACTGGTTGCATTTTCTCACCTGAAATATACAAGTATATTGTTAATTGTTATTATATTTATATTTTACGTAGGATCGGTTTTCTTGCGGTACTGTATGTGCTGTCGGCTGTACTTGTTAAATGTACGCAATAGCTGTGTTCACCTAATTGTACACCATTAACATTTTTCGTCTAGACAGTGTTTTTCAACCTTTTACATAATACGACCCTTTTAATATGTAAAATAATTTCGCTTCGCTGTTTCTAACCTATATTTATTATGTTATAAATACATTTTCATGGAAATATAGAGTGATTCATAGGTATATCTTTTATTTTGGTTGATTTTTATTGATGTATGAATGTTCTTTAATTAGATTTTCTAAATAAAAGTATATTTTATGACTACCGTTTTATTTCTTTATTACTAAGACTTGGTCGCCACACACGTGAAAAACACTGTTCTAAGTATTATTAGACACTGTATAAGTCGGATCCCCTGATGTTCCATTCATTGGTATGTAGCTTCTTTGTTCATTACGCGAACCGCGAACGAATGGATCTCTCTAGCCGCGTTTGTTTTTCCTGACTCACACAATGTGGTCTCCAAAAGAAGAGTGATTTAGTTTTTACGAGTGAACGCGTACCATCCACGATCTCGTTTTCACTTTCCGTCAGTTGTGACTACACGTAGCATTATATTAAAAAAAATGTATTACAGCGCTCAATAATATACACCGTCAGTGGTATGATAGTAGACATGTTTATATTTCAAAAATTGGACATCATTGTAATATAAGAATATGAATCTAATATATTATGAAATATGCAAAACATAAACTTTAATAGCTGAGAGTATCGCCGAATATTACGATTTATTGAAAATGTTATGTCCAATTTATTTTACATAACAAGAATAAAGATATATAGGTAATAAGATATAGAAGTTTGAACACACCGATGATGAACAAATTTTCAACCGAAAAGCGATAGCCAACTGTTTTGCTATTAGTGTAAAACTCGGACTTTTGTAATCGAACTGGAAAGAGCATTTAAGACATTTT
This sequence comes from Antheraea assamensis, assembly GCA_035772565.1. Classification (NCBI taxonomy): domain Eukaryota; kingdom Metazoa; phylum Arthropoda; class Insecta; order Lepidoptera; family Saturniidae; genus Antheraea; species Antheraea assamensis. Next base: position 551,487 of record JAQQSE010000144.1, read on the forward strand.
TTGAACTTTTCGACTATTCAATATGTGGCTTAAAACCATAAACCATACTTTGCTAGAAAGTACACCCTTTATTTACCTGGCTAAGTAGTAAAGCCACCTCGGAATTACTTTCTTCTGAAAGATAGCGGGCCAGCTGCATGTCAAACTCAAGTCCCACTGCTTCTAATCCTTTGATTACTTCGCGTACTACCCCTTTAAGCTTGCTAATCCTCGTTTCGCATCTGTTTTTCTAGTTTGTTAAACAATTATTATGTTTTATACAGCGTTAGATATGGATACTTATTTAATATTGTTTACCATACTGTGTGTAATGTTTTTCGAGTTTATGTATGTATATCTATTCCCTTGACAAGTTCTATAACCTAAAGTATAGAAAGATTTTAATAACATATATGTTGATGTTATATTCGTTTTAAGTCTGTGATTGACATGGGCTACACTTCTTACGTAAAATTCTTACAAAATGACTTGTTCATTAATATTTTATTAACATTTTTTATTTTCGCTTTTGCATTTAATATTTTTGATTTTCCTTACTACGTATTAAAATCAGTAACCAATTGATAATTAAATTAGTAAAAGAATAACAGGATGTATAAAATGTAGGTTCTCAAAAAAACCAGTACTTGCGACCTATATTATGATTTAAATATTGTTATGTTAAACCGATGTAGGCAAAATAGATTTCAAGTTTACGTAAGTTATATTGATACTTAACCTACCATACTTAACAGGTAATGTGTAAAGGACTAAAATGTAACATTAGACAAAAATATTTTAATTCATTTGTCATTTCAAACGTCATTACTCAACTTCGAACATTTGACACTACATCTAAACTTCAGTCCGCGTCAAGCTTCTTGACCGCTCTGAATATAGTTGCGCAGAACAATTTACGCATAAGTACATACTATAATATATGTATAACATCGAGACAACTTAAGAGTAAATAAATGCCAATTTTAGATTCCCATAATAGTATTTTAACTTTGTTTTGTATTAAGCTTGTGACTATATTACGCACAAAGCCGAAATTATGAATATCTTCAGAGCGTTCAAAAAGATTGACGAGTACTGTAAATCTTTGCTTCCGTTATTTTGTATGAAAAAGTTTTGACGAACTTGTTCGTTCCTTATACGCTTGAGATTTAAATATTTGTTTCCAACTGACAAGATAGTTTGATGAGCATGTATTATTTGCGCATTGGACAGCTTTAAACTTTGTCGCAGTTTCGTTAAGGCACCATTTCGTACGTCAACAGCGCTGCATTGTTCATTGTAAGCTTGTAGTAATGCTTCATATTGTTTCCACAATTCTTCATACCTGTTTTTGAATGGATTTATGTCAAACATAACCCTCAAGATTATGCTTATAATCTATGCACAAAAAGCTTAGTCATTGTTTTTAATAATTACCTACATTTTTCTGTGCTGTAAATTGAATAACAAGAAAATATTAAACGTATATCGGTATATTAAGCACTTTCATCTTGACAACGAGATATGTATTTAAAGTATAAAATTGATTAACTAAATACTGAAATAGCTATATTACGTATAATATATAAAACAACAAAGCAACTTTAATTAACCACGTCTAAGTTATAAAACGAAGTGCCTATACTTTATAAAAATAAAAATGTTAAACTTTGTAATGGAATCTATGAAATAGTTCATGTGAATGAATAAAATATAGTGAAGCAACAAAAGTTGTTTGAAAAAATAAAAAAAAACTGTATCTCGCCTTTACGGACTTTACGGATAAAAGTATCTTGCAATTGGTAACCGATTTTATATCTAACGAGCAGCCGCCTACGGGTTTGCCTACTTTTGTATCTATATAAATCATTATATTTGCGCGGAATCTCATATTTTTCTAAAATAAAAGTAGCTCAAGTTAATTATTAAGACATCAAATATCTTCCAATGAAAGTCCCATCAAAATCGGCCCATCGTAGATTAGACGGAAGAAACAGACAGACAAAATTAAAAAAATGATTTGGTGTTATATGCACTGTATATACGTTCATATACACTTAGTAAAAAGTTGTTATTTTGACATTACAAACATTCTTGTATAGATCAATAAATCACATTCCTTTACATTTGGAGCAAATAAAGAATAACAGCACGAGCCATAATGCTAAATTAACTGGGAATCACAACATAACTGGATTTAAGTCAGGAATAGCGGAGACTGAGAATGTTTGTGGACCTTAAAATAATTACAACGTCGGCATTGAGTGACTTAGTTCAATACAGATTAATGTTAACGATAAATATAGATACACTAACTGAAACTGTAAATACACGATGCTCATTGTCGATAAAGACTCCGATAATTCGATGTGATTTCTTGATGCGTTTTCTGTAATTTAATTTTGAAGATTTAGCAAAATCCGATGAATTAAGAATTTAAATGTTTAAGTAAATGACCAGTTTCTTAATCAAAACATACTTAATTTAATTTAGGCCCTAAGAAGGAGCTTATGAACGTCAAAATTACCATCGGTTCGGACAACAACTTAGTCTCATCGAGAAGAACCAGCAAGAAAATCGATCGGGTTTATCTTTTAACATAAATAGATGCATATTTCAAATAAATTACACGTTACAATCGTTATTAGTGGATGCACAGAGAAGAATCAATGCCAGACATCACTATCGTTCAATAATAATTTACATACCCTTGGAATATTTATATTCTTCATCCGATACATCAGTGTCCCACCATTCGTTGATGTCATGGAGATGACAGTGATTCGATTTACACCGTATTAGTTGCTCTTCGTATTTGCTTGATTTGCGAACGCTTTTTTCCAACTTATTCAATAAACTCCGTACATTTTCTATACCGTTCATAAAATCTTTCGTATCAATATTGTTTCTCTGGTAAAGAACGATTACAAAGGGCTTTTATGTAAAATATGCAAAATGTTACCACGTGCAAAAGGTCTAATACATTCAGATAAAATAATGTTTTTTAAATATTTTTGTAAGATTTCAAAACGTTTTTATGAGAGTTTAAACTTTCAGTTTTGATTGTTTCTCTACGAAGAATTAGAAGTGTTTCTATGAGAAAAGATAACATAGATAGGATTCAATAAAAGTTTTCAATATTATATAAGTTTCTTTTGACGTCTCTTTAGTCATATAAGTATAGATAGATGACATTTACTTTAATCTTCATAAAATCTCAATGTAATATAGTTTTCTTCAAATTTGTAAAAATTATCAGTTTCAATAAAATTTATCTCATGACTTAATATGCCATTATAAAATCATAAAACACTTCTGTTTATCATCGTCTTACATATGAGGACTTGCAGAAAATGATACTGTTCTCACTCTACTTATAAGAAAATTATTCTATAAGAATCTTACGAGCTCTTTTCATTGTCAAAAGTTGTTTTTTTTAATGAGAATTTGAGTCATTTACCAAGGGGTAGTTGCGCATGGCGCAGTTTATACAAAGACTTGTAAATATTATCAGTATTTTTATTGACATAAAAACATATATGAAAAATAAAATCATTGCTAACATTTATTTTTATTGTTTAAAATACAGTACATTATAAGGCAATCTATCGTTTGGCTAGTTTCACCTTATGTTAAGTGTAAACTAGAAAACAGAAAACTTCCGAGATCATTATGTGTTTGGTAACGGGTTTTCAGCAAAATTCCTAGGTTAATTAACTAAGTATAGAAAATAGCGTATTATGGTTTTATAATATTTTTCTTCCGTCATAGATTCATTATAGAATTCGAAGCCTTGCTAAGCTAGAATGCTACGCTAATGTTAAATTATAAATAGTAAGAAAATAAATGCATTAGCGAAATAATGTCACGTAGCTGTGTGATACATTTCACAAAGACTTTAAACAATGTAGCGTCGTCATTCTAACTTGTTCTACAAATTGCGTATCTTAAACAATTATACGAGCTCTGGTCAATTTGTAACTTTTATTCGTACTGTATACTTTACAGCTATAACTATTTAAACAATTAATTAATATCTTATTAGGTAAGTAACTTACAGAAGTCCCGTTTATTTCTACGCATTTCAAATTCTCTGGAGAAAATAAGTTATTCGAGTTACTCGTACTATGCATTTAAATATTTGTCCTATAATAAAAACGATTTAATAATTATTGATTGATTCTCTTCTCTTTAGTGACATTTGTCATATGACATAAACTATGTTTTATGAAATGTTGACCCTAGGAAGTTTGAATATAAAATTTTCTTCTTGTTTTATTGTTCATTCATTTAAGTTTTGACTAAGATTTCAGTTGACGCTGAGTCAAGATGTAATCCAAAACGGTAAACAGGTGTAGTGTAGGGTGAGCTGGCTCGCAAATGCTGCTACTAGAGTATAGCGACAGGTGCTTCCCGACAGATTTTTTACTTGCAAATATCAAAAAGGATCATGACGCTATTTTGGGGATCGATGCGTACGATCACCTGGTTTGTAGTGACTTTTTCGTGCATCAAACTACCATGAATTATTACTGTATTGCTTTATTATATTGGTATGTATACATAAGAGGTATGACCGATTTGCTCGGTAATTACGGATTATGACAGCCAAATTCTATAATTTGATTGTCTTTTTGATATATTCCTGTTCTTGAAGGCTAGTACAGAAATAGTAGCGGCGATCGAGGCGCCTACACTATACTTTCATCATGGACTTCTTTTGTGCTCAGAACCTACGTCTATAGATGTCATGTCCGTACACGATTGCCACACAGTGTCCATTCTACCACAAGTGGATAAGAGAAACTGTCATAATATTGAACAAAAGAAAAACAAAATTGATTCTGTCAAATGGTTTATTCAACTACAACAAAAAAGCATTTTTTACAACTAAATCAGTCTAAAAATATTTCATCACTACGATTGAAATACTCCGTCTAAAAGGATTTAAAAACTACTACATTTTGGTGCATATTAGTTACTGTGTTTAGTAACATGTACACGGTTTATTCTTGAACACTTATTACTAAAATATATAAGAACATTTCATATAAATTTAATTATATTAAATAAGTACATAGAAATAATTCATAATTTATTTTATAGACTGTGGTAATACTGTTAAAATATCCAATAAAAAAAAAACTACAATAGGAATGTAAACTACATAGTTCGTGTTAAACGTTATTATTGTTCGTCCACTTGAATACCCCTGTTTCAAAAAATTTCAAGAAATAAGTATATGTCGCAGATTATGTAAATTACGATATAAATTTATGAACTTTCAAATAATGAATAGTTCACAGAAAACTATACATTTCAATAATTTACAATAATATTGATAACAGTTTTAACCTATAAGAATAATATAATTCTCAAAATTATTCGAATACATCGCCAATTTCTGATACTATCAAACATAATTCGAAAAGTTCCTTTTATACTCTATTTATTGCAATAATAATAAAAGGTTATGTAACACCATGCCACGACCGTTATGAGTGAAGCAATTATTATACATTATGCAGTCTAAAAATTGCGCTAAGTTACAATGGAGTCGAGTGCCGCCGGATAGTATACAGCGGCGCGTGTATTACGGTGAAAAGCGATAATAATTAAACGCAGGTAAAACCGCAGGACATAGCTAGTAGTAAACTCAACTAACATAATATAAACTGTACATAAAAATGATCGGTTACTTCGAAATATATAATAGCAATAAGTGTACAAGAAGACTACATAATAAAACATTCATTAATTGAATGAATACAAATGAGAAAATATATTTTCATTACCTTCGCGTATAAAATAAAAACAATATCGGAAAATATGAGCCGCGAGCGAATGACGTTCTGGAAGACATTGTTTTAGCTTACAAGCCATGAATAACAAGAACAAAAGATAAAATACTGTAAATCGATTCAACATGATAACAAGAATAATATTCAACAATTTCTTTTTATTATTATTATTATTAAATTGTAAAAAGCTACCACGTACAATAACATGAATACTGATTTAATAACAATGAGTTAATATAATTGTATTATCAATTCACATTACATTTCATTACTACGTCATCGTAATAGCAACATCTAGATGATTCTATTTCAAACAATATTTGAAGTACATAGCATACAATATATCGACGGTCGCAAAGAATGAACCGGTTATCTACTAACTCGGAATTTCAAATGACAGCGATTTTAACGGAAAACGATTAAAATTAACAGAATAATAAATCTATCCTCCTCTAGTATACAATATTAAGTAAATTACTAAAAAATATGTATTTAATAAAAACATAATTTTATGACAAAAAAAAAAGAACTGCAAGTACAATTACGTAAAAAAACAAAATTTTACCAAAATGTTCATTTAACTTTATGTTCTTTGCTGCTGTTGATACAAATATATGAGACAATACTTTTATCTTCGTTTAAAACAAAATAATTTATACATTTAAAAAATCATGGTCATATTATTCTAAAATTAAATTTCACCCCAATTCTATCATTTTATTATCAGTTACATTGATTTTGTACAGATGCGAACCAAAATACACATTTTTTTTTGGTGTGTGTTTTGTTGTTTATCTTAGTATACAATAATACGGGAGGCACTTTACTTTATTATATCTTATACATAGATTGCAAAAAAAAACACAAAAAATGTATGTCTTTTAGAATTGATACTCGATGTTTCAGTTATAAATGTATTAGATTAATTTAAAGTTGAGATAACTACGCTAGTAATAACGATAGACTAGTAAATGACTACACTCTGAATGAATAATTTGGCTCGCTTAAATTTGGCGGTTAATTGAATAAAATATAGGAATTAAAAAATAAAAACGGTATGATTTCTTTGGTAACGAAATTGATAGATTCATAAATAAAAACAAATAACAAAAACAAACAAAAGTAGTATAACAATAATGATGAATTTTTGTTCACAGTACCAACCAGTGCAAAATAATTGAGCTTGGAAACTTCACTTATTACTTCATATGAAATACCTACTGAGATCCACCAATCAACTGTAGATTACTTAATTTAAATACTTGAGAATGTTTTATTTTTTTTGGAGAAAAATTTATCACTATCCATTTTACTACTATAATACGACCTACAACCTAGTGAGGTTCATTCGTTTTGGTATAATGCAACTAATTGCTATAGTAAATGATAATTGCAGCTAGTAATAGCACTTGAGAAGCCGAGAGCACAGATTGTTATAAAATATGTGTGATTCAAATATTAAAATGTGACAAGATAATAAAAAATTAACATTATTAATTTGTGAATGGATATATGCTGTGATGCTATACGCTCCATTTATTTAAAAACAAAATCGTATCGTAATCGTGAAGGCTCAATGGTATCGTTTCACAGCGTCATAAAACGTGGGTTTGAATTCTACGAGTCTGAAGTTTTGGTGTAGGAAAATTTTTTGACGTAACTCCGTGTGGCTAGCTAGCTGTCTAGCAAAACTCTCATCAGACACCTGTAGGGTATTCTGAATAATCTTTCGAAAACTAGATATCTAAGTTTAGTATGTTAGAGAAGGTACCCATACCCAAATGTGACTCAAGTTTGACAATGTTTTAACCTCCTCTCAACCCTTGGTGACCATCCGTGGTACCCCCCACCCTCTGGTATTCATGTAGTAATTCATAAATACGGTTTTCCCCCTGCTCCCTGTGCTCAAGCGTGATACTTTGAAGACCTCCCCTCTGATCGGGTCACGTAGTATGGATATATTCCCTTACGTTAGGCCACACCGTCACACCAACAAATATAAAAAAAGTTCGTTTTTATAAATCTCATTATATAAAATAGTTTTCCTATACTTTAATTATTACTTGGTACAAATATCACGTTATTTATTGTATAAAATTTAGTAAGCTACAGCTGATTGTGATTTACGTTACCTCAAACACTCATGTTCCCATTGTTTTCCTTCGTTGATTCCTGGCTCAAAGAGAATTAGTGATGTTTTGGAAAAGACGCTTACCCCACCAAGTCTCAAGGTCGAAGGGTTTGAAATCGCGTAGCACCGGACTGGGGGCATCGTCTTGGTAATAGAGATTTGAAGATGGTACTGGGGACGAGCTACCTGAACCTGCAATGGAATGACACGAAGTTATTAACATTCTATGGACTCAACGTGTGGGTGCCAGGTTCATTTTACTGTATGATAAGCAATGCTTAGGACTTGCGAATCAAGTGTAGGCCCCAACGATGCTAGCAACGCTCACCTCCATTACCTGCGCACTTCATCCTACCTTGTTAAATTTGGTAACAACCTGCTAGGGTCACTTTAGACATTCTTTCCGACACGAAGCTTACGACTGCTCTTAAGAGGCAAATAACTTTTGGTAGATTATACAAGGACTTTGCTATTATAACCCTCACTTCTATTTCTACTTCGTATAAACTAACTAAATATAAATGAGTAAGTGAGACAGAGCACGATAGTAAGATCTTAACAAATATTGACAGATCGACGTTCAGTTGTTCTAATTGGCATTTTATTTTATTACATGGTAGTATTGTAAAGAGAGCATTTAGTTCTATTTTCTTTGTTAGTACATCCGTGTGAAGCCTGGGCGAGCATATAGTAATGGATATTGTTTGCTATTGTTCAAACCGTACATAGTATATAAAGGTTAAGAATGTAACAGTTTTTTGTTTTGTTAATTTCACGGTGTGGTTGTAAATGGATAAAACACACTGAACCCAACGTGACTGCTACCTTTAACCATGTAATAAAGCCCCTCCCACACACATTATCTCGTTTCAGCACTTTCGTAATCAGCAAATTGATATCAAGTTACCGAAATGCAATGCCGTGATATTGCGATAACTCATGACGACATGCCGCGTCGGGTAACTATCGACTTTTGCTCATTTTATTTTTAGGGACTTGGATCTTTGATTTCGTGTCGAGAATAGCCCATGTATTTCCAGCAAGTAAGAGATTTATACGTCAACATGAGATTAATGACTGTCGATGGATTGATGTCGCCATTGTTTTATATTCTTATGATCAAGCACAAGGCAGACACTTAAATTTAGTTAGATCATATTTAATTAAATGATAAATGTAGCATTTGACTACAATCTAACCTGATGTTTAAATGATAATACAGCTCAAGATGGTAACACACTAAGCCACTAGACTATTGCAGAGGGACCGGGTCTCAATTGCTGATTGGCATAAGACATCTATTAGTTTAGAACGGAAGTCTTTTAACTTGTGAGCGGTAGTTAACCGGCTTAAAAACAATGTACATGCAAAATCGACTATAAAAAAATTGGTTTCATGTGCTATGATACAAACAAAGAGACCTATAATCGAGTTGCTAACAAATATGTGTGCATTTAACAAGGAAGATGATATTTCTTACATCAGAGTTAAAAAAAAATACATCTTTAGAATTTACATAGCTATCATGATTACAAATGCATTACATCATGCAGTTTATCATTATTACATATTTTTATCAACATGGTAATAAACTCTTAAAATAATAGGTCAGTAGGTATGTGCCTTTATCTTATCAGACCATGATGTCACATCAATCAATCTGATTGTATAAAATTTTTTCTTGTATTTATTTGAACTCTCATTTTTTGGTTCTGGATTGAAATTTATTTTATACAAAAAATGTTAAAAGAATAGATGTTACTGGCCATGATATGGAGAAGACCAAACAAGATACAAGAAAATATCAGTAACTGGTCCTTTAATAGAAAAACATTTAAAGGAAAAAAAATGATATTATTCGAAACAATGCTTTAAGTATCAATAAGAGAAATTTTGCAATTTTGCGTTTATACTGCTCATACTATCTTTTATATTAAACACTAGCTGCCCACTCTAGTTTGGCATAGGTTTACTAATGAAAATAATCAGTCCAAATATTCTTTTACAATACAACCCATGTAATGAAATGGCAACTGAACAATTAACATCAATCTGTCAACACTTATAAATATCTCCTTGCTGTCTTCTGTTACCCTTTTTTTGTATATGAACATTTTTAACCAAACTTTTTCTCTTTTCCATATATTTTTTTAAACATTTTTAATGTCATACAAAAAATGAATTAATCTCATAGTTGCAACTATTCTAAAGTGATGCGCTTACATACATTCAACAATTTATATAGAATATTGTGTATAACAGAATATTTAGTCAACCTTCAGATATTTTTCAAGCAACAGTAATATAACTTTATCTTTCTGTATGTAATTATTTTTTATTGTTTGTTGGCTATATAGTTTAACCACAATCTCTTCAGAGGTTGAGTGATGATGTGATCCAAGATGGTAAGACCCTAAACCTAGAGAAAAGTACTAGTTGCTCAAGTCCAACTGCAAGAACACACGTATAGGTACTTGACAACAGGTTTCCAACTAGGGGGGTGGTAGATAGTGAAGTGAGTATTACCACTTACAATAAATCCATATAAATCTACAGCAAAATCAATAATGCAGGCCAATATAAAACATTTAAAATTGTTAGTTATTCAGCTCACCTATTGTACTTGTAGGTGTTGTTGGTTCACTTTCACCACATATTGACTGTGTCCAGGCTGGAAATAATTAAATATAGCCTTTAATTTTATCATGTTTTTTTATTTTTTACTTATGCTACAATCATTACTCATAAGAATCATTCCATTCATATTAGTAGCAAAAATAATTAAAAAAATATTTTTAACAAATGATACAAATTTACATCAAGTAAAAATGTGAGATGGCAGTTATGGATATTAAAATTCTTACAGGTTCGAGAATATGATTTATAACTGAAAATAAAACTAAAGAGGTCATGTTAATGTAAACTTTTTGATTGAAAATCAAACATTTACTGTGTATAGTATTAAACAAGGAATATACTGAGACTTAGTAATGTAAATAGAACAGTGTATAAAATACTTCCACATGACACCTATACATAAAAGTCATATCATAAAAAAATAAATTAAAATCAGCTGTCTAAACCATTATTGATGACTATTTATACCTTCATTTATATATATCAATATATACTTTATATTATATAAATAATTTCAGTGCAATAAAATTTACAGTTATACAGCATTACATACTTTTATTTAGCCTCTATACATGAAACCACATAAATTGAAAAGTTAACTATAAATTAGTATGTGAAAATAAATATGTAAATATGTACAATATTGTCTATGTTAAGGATATAAGAATCATAGAGAGAATTGTTTTTTACTAGACACCAATCCTTTTGACCTATAACTTTTTTTTATTATTGGTGATTTAAATCAGACATATACCATTAGGAAAATATTAAAAATAGACCAGTATCAAAATATTAAAATCTCTTTTTATATATACCGAAACGATATTGAATATTATAAAAAGCCATTACTTACTTTCACTTATATATCTTATCATTTCTTCATGATTGTGGCGTTATCACATGATGCTGTATTCTTTGATGAACTGTCTTTTTGCCATTGGAATGAAATATAGGTTTAGGCATACTGCAACAAAAACTTAATTATTACTATATATAGCAACAACCTTTGACAATTACAAAAAAAGTTTCAATTTAAAAACATACTAGCTGGTCTAAACCAGTAGTTGCCGAACAGAGGTTATGTAAAATAGCTGATGAAATTTGTTATGGTATACGCACGGCGCTAAAATGAAATGGCTAATGACGTACTTGATAATTTCTCCATTGTCAGATTCTGAAGACTTTCTGTTGTGATCCTTACGACTGTCTAATCTTTCTAAATTTTGTGATAGGCCTGCAAAATGGAAATAGATGATCAAAAGTTCATCTATAAAACAAATTGAAAAGATAAATACAAGCGTACATGTATAAATATAAATACCTCTTCGTGTTTTAGCAACAATTTTACTAGGTCCCTTAGAAACTGTATACATTTTAAAATTTAGCACAGGAATTAGTGGAATTGCAAATATATTCAAAAGTCACACACAGGTTACGAGACTAACTTGACCAATGTTGCCAGTGTGAATTTTTGGGTGACAGAATAAACTTTAAGTTGTCAATGGGTATACACGATTTTTAACATCACGGACATTATGGACGAGTTTTACATTATTAGACTTTTCGAGTATTACATAACTGCGAGTGATATTATACCTTTTTGTTTAATTTTGATTACCTTACATTCTGTAGTAGTACGAGCTCGTATATACAATCATAGATGGTTTATATGAATATATACAAGCAATATAACTGTCGGGTGACTTTTCAAAGTTTATTACAATGAGTTGAGAATCAAATTTATGTAATTTAAAATGATTGTGGTATATTTGTGGTCAGAGGTAGTGCTTATAACATTGAATTAGAAAATCGTCTCAACAACTAAAATGTTTGTTACACGCAGTAGAGTGTGTACACCTGACTCCATTTAAACGTTGCCTGGTGTTTGTTACAATGTAACACGTTTCATCGTTATGAAATATTTCTTCTCTTTCTTTCTTGCTCTATTGTATAATGAAATACTGTTTGAACAATTCGAGAAACACAAGTCAAGGGGGAGTGATTAAAAGAGTAATCACTTAATATAGAATTTATTTCAATTCAATGGCAGTATTTTCATAGATAAATTCAAAAGTGTATTGAATGTAATTTAATTATCATTCCGATAGTTTGCTTATTTCCTATGATTGGTGTTTAATGAATTTACAATACAGATGTTGAAATGCAAATATTGTTACATCTGAAATAACTTTGTTTTTTCAGTTATTAACACCAGATGGAGCTGTAGGACGCGGGAGCGGCGTCGCGTCACTACTTTAGCGGAAGTGGTAGTATGATTACCACTTGCTAATATCAGAAGGTTTAAATAAAATAACTGACTCCGTTTGTGCAGACTAGTAATCGCTTTGGCAGCTGGATTACGAATCTCCTTTATTGAGCTGAGCAGGTTATATTTAAAGGAAACCAAAACAGAACACGTGCAAACCAATAGGATAGACAAACCGACAATACAAATACAAATAATATTACGGTCATAAAAAGTAAAACAATACAATAGAATAAAGCAACAATGAAGATAATTTAAATAATAAAATAATGCTAAACAATAATTGTGCGCTGCATTGTAAATAGGATTTGTTCGGCGAGATTATAATTGCACCCAGGTAGCATGTGGTCGCTGCCTGGGCGGTGAGTCTTTAATAATCGCCTTGTTAAGCCGACTAAACGTGGGATATTATAGTACCGCTGGTTTTTCGCTTAAGTTGTTGTAGTACACACATATCACGTTTGATGTAGGTATGTGTGTCGCTACAGAGCTATTAATACACGTCATAGATTTGAAAAGTCAAATTAGTCAAAGCTATATCGAAAAATATTTATATATATAATACTAGATGCCCGGTCAGGCTTTACACGGACGTCAATTCACTCAACGAACTACCTTATATCGCCATTTGTTAGAATCTTATCGAACTAATAGAGATAATCATGGTTCTTTGTTAATAAACCAATAATTCGCAATAAAATAATATTGTGATTAAAAATTTAGACATTGAGACACTATCCTATCTTTCAAGTTGGATGAAACTGCACACAGTGTGCAAAATTTAACTAAAATTGGTTCAGTAGTTTAAGAGTCCATTGCGAGCAAACAACGTGACACGTAATTTATGTATATTAAGATAAATAATCTCCATACAATAAATAAAATTTTGAAAAAAGATCTATCTCGACATAAACGACGAACGAACAAAAACGAAGTTCCTTAACGCAACTTGTGGTAGAAGTGAACTGATAAAAATCAGCATTCTAGGAAAACCCGTTATGTCCGCTTCATGCGACTTTCTACCACTCTTTGTTTCTTTCTACTGTATATGAGTGAGTATATTCATGAGAGTATCGAAATGCGAGCAGTCGAGTATCGTGCATTACCGGTTGTATAACCTCAATTCTGATCGTGTTGACATTTAATTTAAACTTAGTATAATATAGCATTCTTTTGCGTAGCTCACATTTAAAATTTTATGTCTAATTTTTAATATATTAATATTTTTTGTGTAGTCTTTAATTAAACTTTTTGGTTCGATGCCTTACTTTATGTTTAGGAACGTGATTCTCGCCGGCGTTCCCTGGCCATGCACGATTTTGGAATTGTAATGCTGTTTCTGTTATATTAGGCAATTTCAAAGGCATGTGATGTGTGAAAAACGACTGCATACCAATAATTTAAGAGCATTACACAATCTATTATTTTACGTTAAAACCAAATGGTAATCACATGAAATAAATTATTTTCATTATAAAGTTTAATTGTTATAAAGAATCTGGAATATATATATAAATTACTTTAAATTAATTAATAGGGAAAATATTTTTTTTATTGGCAAGTTTTTTACGTTTCTTCCTACGCAATCGGACTAATATAAAACTAATGATAATTGTTGGTGGCCGTAATAGTTTTTGTAATTATTTATGTATAATATACACATAAATTTAACGCATAAGTGCTGTATACTATAGATACTATGTACCTCATACACAATACGAACAAAAGTGTGAAACTAAAATAATTTGTAATGCTGGCAACAATATTTATTATATAAAAATCCTTTAGCCGGTGTTAGGCATGTGAGTAAATACGTAATTATACCTGCCTGCAAAGTAGTAAAGGGTGATTGATAGTTACAGGTATTAGACATATTTGCAAATAATTTAACAAATATTTATACTTTACCCTCTTGTGTTTTCGCGTATATCAAAGCAATTTCAATTAAAAGAAAATAATTATTATGTTGATGGCATAATAATATAATTTATTTGTTACAGCGACGATAATGGCGAAGTCCTAAAGGATATAAAAGAAATATAGATTTTATGTATTACATGTACTAACATTCTCTGTTTAATTAAAATAGGTGTGCAGTTCGGTGAAGTTCGTCTCCGGGTCTGTGTCTCAATGGGAAAATGTTTGAGGATAATTGTATGACGATGGTCAAACGGAATATAGCGACTTCTTTTACATAGCCGGGTTATCTTATGCAGAAGCTAGCGAGATCCGAAGCACGGTGTACCGCTGGCCAACCTCAGGCTGTAGGGGGCCCAAGTAGTAACATAAGTAGTCACTTATGAAAGGTTGTTGCGGAAAATTCTGAAACGCTCCGTTGTACCGGTTGTCGACCGAAAGGGAGGACCCGAAGGCCATCTAGGGGGGTGAGCCTTTGCTTGAGTATCCCATTAGCGATACATTTTTTGGGCGCTGTGTGGTTAGACGTACTGCATCTCCTCCACAATATATTTTCCTAATTGTATATTTGAAGAATCTACATCTAAAATAAAATAAAAAGTCCAAAAAAAGAGCAAGGTTAAACAACGGCTGCACGTTTTCCCATTAAAAGTGCATTTCGTGATTATTCGAGGATTGCATTAAATCTCAGTGCATTCCACTTTCGCCTGGGGACTATTAATCCGCAGCTAGTCTTTCTTGCGCAGCCGCAGATACGATGTCGTTCAGACGGAGGTTACCTAGGATGTTCCTTAGGGCACAATTTTATACAACGCGATGGTGTTTGCGTATATACTCGAGATGAAATTTCTTACCGGTGTCTCCGTAATGTTGAAGACTTCCATTTTTTAACGTTACTGTACTGGTAGAGTCTGGTGCATAGAAAACTATCTACATATCAGACTACTGCTGACACAGTGGAGATCAGGACACATCCAGATTATTTGAACATCTAAGCGAGTCCGCAGAGGTGGCTCAACAACGTTACAACTTCCGCGCATTCGGTATCCTTAGGTGATTTTAATACCCATCACCAAGAAAGGCTATTCCCATATCTTAAAACTGACCATGCTGCGAGAGAGGCACATAAACTTTCTCTTTCATTAGACCTCTCACAGCAGATCAAACAAGCGACGCAGGTAACCGATATTGATCCTTACACTACTAAGTGTCTAGATCTTCTGCTGACTACAGATCCAGCGTCTTTAGGGAATTCTGACCATTGTCTAGTTAAGGCTATATTATCATATTTCCCTGTAGACACTAGCCCAAGAGCATGAGAGTAGTCTCTGAACATTATTGGGCGCATAATATGAGTAAAATTGTAAGTCTGCGTGACTAATACATTTATATTTAATTATTACGAGAATTTGACGATGAAGATGAAACCTAACAAGACTTAATAATCTTCAGATTTTATTTCAATTAAAAATTTATCGCCTATCCGTAAATGTAAACGCCGTATTTTATTGTTACACACTTTCGCTGACTGTAATACTACATCAGAATTATTCAGGAGAGGAAAAACATCAATTTAGAAATCTTGACCTAGAATAAAATATTTTGCACACACGGGCTCAATGAGGATTTTTCAGGATTTCATGCGATCTTATTTCTCTTAAAACTGTTACATAAAACCCTTATTCTAGTTATCTTAGTATATATGTCATACTTAACGATATTAGAATATGATTTTATATTTTTAACATCGTATATTGATTAGGGAAAAGAATACAATGTTACAGGTTATCTTCGTTGATTTTTGCTACAATAATAAATGTAATGCATACCGATATCTCTATCTACTAACATTATTAAGGGGGAGTTCATTTGTTTGCTTGTGGGATCTCAATAACTCTGATTCAATTCTAAATATTCTCTTACTATTAGTAGAAAACTACATTCTCCGTGAGTGACAAATATATTTTACTGCCTTTCACGCCTCGTTCGCGTAGACAGGACTAATACTTCGGGAACGGTATGTTTTTATGAAAGCTACACTATATACTGTTTTGTATCCCTTACAACGTGCATGCAAAATTTGATCTAGTAGTTGAAGCGTGAAAGCGTAAGAAATAAATATAAATTCGCATTTATAATAATAGACGGTATTGTTATTGTGTTTTATATTATAATGAAAGTGGAAGAATTCGCAGGCGATCGCTAGTTCAAGATAAATCATTTTAACATGAATTCAAAGAATTTGTAACCATTGTTAATAGTTTTGAGTGATAATTTTTACAAGTTGTTTCTTCGAAAACACATACTTAATATGATTAATATACTTAGTATTACTAAAAAAATGTATCCTAAATGTAAAATCAATGTAGACGGTAATTTGTTATTATGTACGTTCTGTCAGCGTGAATACATGAAATATCTATATATATGTAGGCATATATATTAACAACACAATACGTTTTTAAATTGGCTTTAGTGTATTTATATGTAAATAATGTATTCAAGCATTTCTATTATAGGTACAGAAACCGTTACAACGTTTCACGTTTATTTATTGTATACATCAGGAAATAGCATATGAGCAAGAAAGAATAAAAATTCAGTAAAATATGACATTATTTAGGGAAGATTATAGCGTTACTAATTCCACTATTAGTTCTACGCAATGTGGTCGTATATCTACCAACAAAAAGGTAGATATGTATACCAATCTTATGTGGTAGGCCTGCATGGTCGATTATATTTTGTGTTCGTGTTATTATTTAGACTAGCAGGCCCGGCAGACGTTGTCCTGGTCTTATAATATATATATATATATATGTACATGACATGCTTAAGGTAAATAATCTATTCAATTTGATAAGGACTAATATTTAATACTGTATTCGTCTAATTAGCCTTCTAATTACCTCATTGTATGTGACCATGTTTTTTGGAGATAGATGGGTATAGTAAGCTATCCTTAAAACATAGTTATTTTTTGTAAATCTATAAAAGAGGAATATCTCACTATGCGTTGTTTTGTTATATCTCAAAAGAATTAGGCAGCGTTTTCGATGAAATTTCCCAAGCGGCTTGACTTTTCCCAACACTTTCAACAATTATCGTTATATTTCAACCAATTTACACAAAACTTTGACAAATTATATACCTTCTTTATATACCTTCCTCATGTATTACTCTATCTATTGGTGAAGACCACATTACAATCCGTTCAATACTTTTCGAGTTTACCGCGAACATACAGTTAGACAGACGCGGCGGATAAGTTTGTTTTATAATATGTAGTGATAAGTATAGACCAGTAAACGGATATAAAAATCTTAAAAGACCAAGTGATTAGACGTTTACAAATTAAAATGGTTTTATTTACAGAAGGCGGGCAATATTTTCTTAGTGTGCCTGTGTACTCCCATATCTGTTTATTTCTTTGGCATGCTGCGTAGACTATAAGGCTTGATTGATTTTAACAAATAAGGAGTAATTAGATTCCTTTTAATTGTAATAGTGTCATAGACTTCGTAATATTGAAGTATCACGTCTGTTAATATAAAAAACGGAGGGGAAACAATTGTTTATATGTACCAATTTTCAACTAAATAACTTGTTTATTAATTAATACAAGTGATCATCTAGTGGTCGAAATTTGACAATAATAAGGTGTGGAAAGTTTTTTATTCATGTGTTAATAATTAAATATTATTATCTATGTTGACAGTTCTATACATATTATAAATTATAGACGAAAAGAGCATAAACTGTGATGAAAGCAGAGTTGCAAATGAAAGCTTTGACTCGTCAACGGTATAGAAAGACGGAACTATTCCTAAACTTTTTTGATAACACTAAAGCTCGACAATAGCTACTAAACAAAAAAGGAATGAAGAAAAGAGTTCGAAAAATAGAGGATGTGATAATGTTCTTAACTGCTAACGTCCATGTGACGTGACACATGTGACACATTAAATGATACTATAAAACACCGGTTCTCGTCGGACCACCGAAGTTAAGCAAAGTCAGGCGCGGTCAGTACTTGGATGGGTGACCGCCTGGGAATACCGCGTGACGTTGGCTTTTTGCCGGGTCAAGGGAATGAAATGCATAACCAAAAGGTGTGTGAATAACACCATTGGGTTTTTAGTCAGTAAGGATCTGGCATACCCACTTCCGCTGCTGATGTTGAGGTGACGATCTCATGTAAGATTTTCCCCATGTTAAAAACAAAAAAAAAGATGTTCTTAACTATTTTCCTACTGCCTATTTATATGTGACTATAGATATAGATAAATACTTAAAAAGTTAGTATATTATATTCGGGCTTTTTGTTTTACATTAATAATAATTCCACTTGATTAGATTTTGAATTTACGATTGAATATCTATACGTGTGCCATTGGTGGTTTCTCAACTACTTAGTTATAATTGGTATACGTTTTTTAACCTACATAACCGGTTATTGAACCAATAAGGCTCATATAGGCAAAGGTGTAATGTGTTTATAATAGAATCTGATTACAAAGTAAAATATTTCATTCAAAGACGGGTACGAATCTACTTTCGATTCTAACTGTTAAATATATCAAATGAGAAGTTAGATTTAATGCGTTCCCATTAATATTACATAGATTAAGAACAGTACTAATAAAAAAATGGTGACCTACATGGCTATAGTGCAGGCGTAAAAATTGTTTACCAAATTCAAAACCTCATTTTTATTTGTCATTACTAACAGCGTCAGGAGTTTACTAACAATTAATAATTTGATAAAGATACGTTGCACAAGAAAGAAAGTATTTTAGAGTAATTTGTAATTGTTTTATAAATTTTTCCACACATAGGTATATATATAGTAACAATGAATTGTTTTTAGATTTGTTATAAATTTTAGAATTTCAACGTTAATTAAAAAAAAAGAAAAAACTAATAGACAGCTGCCAACCAAATCAATTTACTATTTATATCTTTTAGTAGCGCTATTTATAATAGGCTAAAAATATGTCACAAATTTTTTACGTTGTTATAAAGGTATAGTTTCATTTTTAATCAGATCTATATTAAGGAAATTGGGTAAATAATAATAGCAGGAAATACTAAGTGTAAAAATTTGGGAACTTACGCATAAGTGCAGATTTTTAACATAAGAGTAGACGCGACAGGCGAGAGTCCTACCATGATTCGACTACCTTAAAATGTATATGAAGACGTTGTAAATGTTTGAAATTTTTGATTTATTGTTGACTTTATGAATAAATCTTTTAAATAGGAATGTATCATACATATTGGAAGTGGCGTTTTAATTTTGTAATTTTAAAATTGATAAATATATAAAACTGCACCAAAGGCTAAAAAAAAAGTGAATTCTAAAATCATAAATCTAAAATACCTGTGACGTATTTTATCGATTGCTCCTATCAGAATACACACGATACAACAATCTATAGTACAAATAGCTTTGATTTCGTGGTGTATTACATTATAAAAGACTGTGACCACAAGGTTACTTACATTTTTGATTATCTTTGATACGATTGTGTAATCATAATTAAGTAACGCATAAGTAAGTTAGTAATAATATTGCAACCCAAGAAAGCTTTCAAATCATATAAGAAATAAAAGTAAGTATGACGGGTACCTACGTACGAGAAGGCGTCATTTACGTGTTGGGAATATCTTGAAAAGCATTTAAACCATCACACTTTCACTTTGTCGACGAAATTACACCACTTTCACTACAAATGTTTTGGTGTTGCAACTGTATTTATTAGCACTACTTGAATACTGTTTTCGATGTAAATAGACATAGCAAATATTGAGCATAAAGTATTTAGGTCCTTGAATTAATGATATTAAATAATTTATTGCGAATATTTCAGCGTGGCTTCACGAATAACAATAATGGAAAGGTTTTCAGAACTCATCGACTACTCCTAAGTCCTCCTTGAAACTAGAAAACATTAGGCTGAAGAACATAGCATAAAAGAAAATCTCAACGTTTTACATACTTAATTATCAACTATAATTTGAAATCATTGTTATACAATAGAAATATGAATTGAATAAAAGCGCCCTGGTTCTCAATGTACGTATGTGTATGTACATATGTTTATTCAAAACCCTTTACTTTTCATAAATAAATGAAGTGAATTGTAATAATGTAATATGTTGCCATCAAATGACGTCGCTTCATGACGTAAAGAATATCTAACAATTCAATTTTGTCGCTAACTTTATTGAAATGGTTGGTAAAATTATAAAATCAAGACTAAACGTAACAATTAAAACGCACTTAAATTCAAACAAATTCGCAGTCATTTGAATTTTATGAAAAAACAAAACATAATCGAATTTTTTTTTACAACCAGCCAGTATGTTGTCAATAACAAAAAAGTGTACTTACCTACGTACTTTGTTTGAGCAAATACTTAGAAATTAATTAATATAAATGGTAAAATTTGTAATATCACGCATGTTGCTTAGACTTTTTTGATGTGTGTATTATATTATATTATATTATATTATATTATATTATATTATATTATATTATATTATATTATATTATATTATATTATATTATATTATATATATTATATTATATTATATTATATTATATTATATTATATTATATTATATTATATTATATTATATTATATTATATTATATTATATTATATTATATTATATTATATTATATTATATTATATATATTATATTATATTATATTATATTATATTATATTATATTATATATATTATATTATATTATATTATATTATATTATATTATATTTTTCTTTTCAAATTTGACTCAAGTCCTGAAAGGGATTTCGTTTTTCTGTAAATCAACTCTACGGCTCAGCTCAACACCAAATGCTAAGAACAATGGAACATGTTAATAATGCACCTAACTGCCAAATACAAAATATACTATAACAATGTAAAGTAACGTATTACATATCTATAATGTTAGAAAAGTACAAATATATAAATATTTAATTCAAAAGTTACGATTTATCAGATGTTGTTTATTCTATTCTCTTATCAGCCATAATTGTTCATGCCCTAAATATTTTTATGAACGCGGTTAGAAGCACGTGTTAACTGTTTGGTTTTTGTATCTCTAACATTATGAGTTTTTAATGGAATTCGTTCACCGCTATACAAAATCTAGGTTATTGCACATGTGCACAAGTGCTTATGAATTGCTACTTACGCATTTAGACATTATTTTAACTTTGTATGAATAGTTGTTTAACTGTAGTTTTATTTAATACGTTGGTTTGAACTAACGTGGTAAATGAAATGATAATGAACTTTCATCCAATATAATATTTTGATTCATTGTATATTATTTAAATGTTTAAAAAAACTAATAATATCTATCTATCTGTATAAATAAAAATCATTTGCCAAATGTATGAAAATGCATCACTATATAACGGCTGCATCGCACCTATTTGGTTAATTCTTTTTTTATTATGTTTGTACTTGTTAGAACAAGGTTACTATGAAAGAAAATGTGTGAAAAAGAGAAAAAAATGGGTTAATCCTTCGGCTGATTTTTTAAGACCCAGATCTCAAAATGGCGGATTATGTTTTTATTTTATTTCTTTAATTTCACGACATCATACATAATAAATTTCGTGGTTTGGTAAAAAAAAGTTCGTATAAATGAAAAAATAATTTAAAAATACATTTTACATAAAAATATAATTTTACAAAACATGACTTGTTGTGTTTCAAAGTTTTATAATAACTCAGATATTTTTTTAAGCTTATGCTGCCAAGAGTCCGTAGACATGTGCCTCACGAGGTCTATATTCGTTTGTAAAATGTATCGTAAAAAGTGAGTAAGTGAGCGAGATAGAAGACAATACAGAGATCTTCAAAAATTTGACAGTTTTAACAGGTTGTTGTTCAGTTACCATTTAATTACATTATCATTTGGCTAAAGACTAATGTTTATGGAATGAAACAAAACAAAATCTAACTATATCCAATACTTTTTGAATGATGTGTGCACAACGGCAGACTTCTATTATTTTATTTATTTGTACATAAGATGAATTCTAAAAATGAAAATATCGGTTTAAAGAAGAAATTTATTCCCTAAAAAGAATATAGTTCACTTATGAGAATTACATTAAAACATTAATTATAATTAACAATCTTTAGCATAATCCAGTGATAAGGAAAATTGAAATCGCTTACAATATTAACAAATATTACAATGTTAATAAAACGAAGAAAAAAATTATGTATGAAAATATTTATCTTTTAGAACATTTTTAGTTTTGTTTTAAATAACATTTACGGATATGAAATAAACATATATTCCCTTTAATTTTCTTCCTTAACTTAACTACCCAGTAAGTAAAGATGAATGCTTCATTCGGCTCGAGTGAAATGTTCACTAGATTGATTGATTGATCAATTGAATTTATTACGTCGTCTGGTACGCAGTCTGGCACTCGATGTTATTTATTTCGTATAACATAAAGCATAAGAAGCATTTTTATGAGACTACAATTGAATGATCTGTTGAGAGTTTAATTTTTGTAATTGGAATTTAAGTCTGTTTTATTTTAAACTCAAATTTTCTTGAATTTGTTTGAAATACTTTGTTAAACATACTATGTATATCCATCTATATATATAAACCATAGAGGTATGCTGTTGTGCACCTATCACTCAAAAACTACTGGATAGATTTCGTTTAAATTCTTTTCCATAATATTTCTAAAACACTTGGTCCATATATATAAAAATACCCCAATATCTTAATTTAATGTAATGTTATTAGAAACTATGATTTTTATAAACACTACGCGTTTAACGATATGCGTTTTCTTAATGTGTAGGAGTGGAACGAGCGGTGTAATGCACATGGGCAGGACAACGCAGACGAAGTACTGTAAAAAAAACTGTAGCGCCATCGTGTCTATACATTGCGAATACTTGTCAAACATTAATTACGGGTGATATAAGAAGTGTACCGAAATACATTTTTTTGTTTTTAATTTTGTGTGTCTTTTTGAAAACGCTAATCTGCAAGACTACTTGATGAATTTGCTTGGGCCTTCCAGAAATTACTTGAGAGTAGCTTAATGTAACATATAGGACTTATTTAATCAAAATCACCTTAAATAAAATTTTGGAAGCCTGCTCAGTTTATTTCAGTTCGTAGAAAAGTCAAAAGATGCTGCATTACATTTTAATTGATTGTCATGGACGCTGTGTGTTG